>CAMXCT020006598.1:179651-207254 GCA_947184155.2 Cladocopium goreaui
GAGAAGTAAAATGGCATTGCAGGATATTGCAGGTCATTTACTCTCTCAGCTCTTCATCGTTCATGTCGTTGTAGCCCTCACCGTAGCTGTGATCACTTTTCAAAGCTTCAGGATGCCACCTCTATAAGGAGGCTGGGAGTCACAGATGCAGCGATGCAGCTTCATGTCGGATGTTTCAATGAATCATTCGTTTTGATTGGGTCCTTCGCAGCGCCCTGATTTTTGTGGACTTTTCCTTCTCGCTGGATACTTCGTGCTCTGTGGCCCCTCTTTCGGTTGAACCCGTGAAAACTAGTTCAATCCCAGGAAGCACATCTTGGGTTGTGAGCTCGCTCGCACTTCCCGCATTGCTCGTTTTGCAGCGAGAAGTTGACAGCTGAGTGTCTTGGAACTCTGTAATAGGAGGTTTAGGTCATTCTACCTGGTGCAAGAGGTCGATGGCAGACTCATACTTATTCGTGTAGGAACTCCGTAGGGTTTGGAGCAGCCTCCCTTTTGTTGGTGAATGCACGTCATTCATTTATCCACACAGCTCCAGTTGAAGGAATGCTCTCAGAGCTTCGTGAAGTGTGAATAATAGTTGAATATCCATAGAGGCAAAATCCCCCACTGCTGCTGACGTCTTAGTGTGACTTGGGTGCTCAAAACTAAATGCAATCCACATGTTTGGTGCCGCTTGTCATCGCGAGAGTCCGAGACACTTGACCACCTGGTGACAGACACAAACACAAAGCTAATTGATACATTTTCGATATGGACTTTGAAATGATGTTGTGCATGGCTTTAGGAAGGTGTTGAGACCTGACAGCTTTTTAAGGGTAACTTTCTAATACTTTCTAGCATCACTCGAAGTTTTATATCGTTTTATTATTACAGGGGTGCTTGTAGGAAACACGACAGAGAGATCCTTGCAACATGATTCTTCTCAACAGGCAGATCCCTTTCGTGCAAATCGAGTTTGGATAGCGAGTAGCACCAGCCATGAAGGCTGGTTTGCCACAAAAGATTGGGAAAATCTTCCGATTTCAATTACAAGCAAGTTGCTGAGCTGCTGTGTCTGACACCTTCGACATGTTCAGTTCTTCAGGGAAAAGATGTAGCAGAGCTATGCAAGGCTGACATCTGGAATTGGCAATTTTGCAGGCGGCGCATGTGAAACATGACGTCATATGCCTGCCACATCCGAAAAATTACCTCCCGAAATGATCCTTCAATGCTTACGGACATTGCGATCTCAGCAACATAAAGGAAGTACGTCACACTGGCTGAATCTCACTTGTGGCTTGATTTCACGACTGGACCCATTATTTTCTATGGCAGATCACCGATTTCAGTCTTTTCATGTTTGGGTTCCATGTTTAAAGTCCATTTTCAAAATGCGCAAGCCAGCCTATATTGGGCACCTTGTGTTTTTTGCCAACCAGGATGCTGCCGCAGAGAAAATCAAGCTTTTGCAGCCTTGCAGCGACATTCTGTGATTTCGTCTTCCTTGAAGCATCATGAATAGATTAAGGTCAGCGTTGGACAGCCCCTCTGATTGTTCACTTGTTGTTTGCATTTGCAACATTTCAGCAGGTTCTCCTAGTTTTTCTTTTGGGGGGAGTCATGAAATTGCAAATGCGTAGAAAAATGCCGAAATGTCAAGAAAACAAGTTGATCCTTCCGTGAATCGCTACGTATCGTCCTGATCAGCGTGTTTCTTTGCCGGTGATTCGTCAGCTCGAACCAGAAGCGAGCAAGCAGCCAACAGCAGCCACTCAGGTTTGTTTGTCAAGCGCACCAGTGGAAAAACCCATGATAATATGGCCTCGAAGTAAGACCTTTCTTGTGTAGACACATGCATGTTTGAATGATACATGAAGCATGTCCCTCTAGTTGGGCGAGTTCTTTCTGATTTGAATTGATTTATCACAGGAGCGATTCATGTAGTGCCTTCAGTAGGTGCGGACTGAGATGGCCCCTGGTCTGGACGTGGTGGTTTCCATCTTGGGCGCTTGCAGATGATAGAATACATAACTACAATATGTATTATATATATATATTTATACTATAATAATCCATAATGACATTATGAAACAGCTCGGCGATATGGAATGTTTGGACAAACACTAGTCACACATCAGTGAAATGCACACGAGCGACTGGACGCCAAGGTGTTTCGACCAGGTTGCACACCTGCTTTCCCTAAAGTCCGGTTTGAATGATTCAACCAAGGGTTATGATTCCTATAGGGTTACACGCTTGTTATGATTCCTATATTATTCCTATGATGTTATGTGAGTTATGTGGGCGTGCCGTGGTTCTTGCCGTGGTTCTATCATGTTCTATCTCGGCAGGCATGACCTCCAAGGGTGCCAAGGGTGCCAAGGGCTTCCCGGGAAAGGCCAGCGTCAGGATGCAGGGTTCGGTAGCCGAAACGAATCGAAATGACCTCAGACTTGGGTTCTCGTTTCGGTTCTCTTGGGTTCTCTGAAGACCTGGATCCTGTTGGGCGCTGGGTGACATTACAGATATTACAGGCAACCTTTTTTTTCCTGGCTGGGTGGACATCTTGCAGGGGCCGGATGACTTCAAAGGTGCCTCACTTGCAGCCCGTGTAGTCTCCATCATGAACAGAGAGGTTTGGTTTGTATGGCTGTCCTCAAGAAATCATCAGACAGTTTCACCCTTTTCAGATTCAATTTCGCAAAAGTAATTTTGAAAAGTTCACTGAGTTGACAGAGTTGCATGGCTGTGTCCCTTCATTCTCTAAGCACTTTCCGCCAACGCAGAGACTCTCGAGACATTGTTTTCCCGCCGGCTCCTTGTCGCCCAGGTAAAGGCTTCCCAGCAAAGGGGATGCCCGGGAAGGGCTTTCCAATGCACAAAGGCGCTTTACCCAAAGGCACGGGAAAAGGACTGGCAAGTGGATGCTGAATGCTTTGCAATTTGATTGCTTTTGGGCCATGTAATCAAACATCATGTTCTCGGTCAACGGGCCTCTTTCAGTATCCTCAGACCTCGTTGTGAAACTCAAGGATTTACGTTTCACAACTTTGGCGCCAGGACCACCGGGACAACCAGGACCCCAAGCACAACACCCTGGCATGTGCAAAGGCGGTGGACCACAAGGACCACACCCTGGCCCGTGCAAAGGCGGTGCGGCTTCACACTTGAGCACCTGTTCTGGCAGATGATAACTTCATCAGGCTTCATCCCACTTTTTTTTACTTGGTATCCCGTATCCCATACCCCTACGTCCATTTTATCAATATGATCCATTCATCATTTCCTATCCCAATTACATGGCCAACGGCTTTGCATTTTCCAGAGGTTATGGTATGGCCCATCCTGGTGGCTTGATGGCACCTGCACCCATGGCACCAATGCAACCCCAGCCAGCACCAGAGATCAGGCCCAGATCGTTTTAGCAGAAGAACTTTCTCACTGTGAACATCTGCGCAATTAATTATTGACTGTCCCTTGCAGTCAATGCCATGTAGCAGTCACATCTCTTGAGTTGTTCATGGGTTGCGGTGCTTTGCTCCTGGTTTGTAGGTTCTGCAACATTGCTCCTTTGCTACACGCATTCTTTTGTTTAGATTTAGATGACTGAAAGCTGTTTTGCCGTTCAATGACCGTTTATTGTTTGCATACAGCGTTTTTTCCTTTATATCATTGCTAGACCTCAAGCTGCTCCTTCTCCTGCGGAGCCTGCGCCTGCAGATGCGGTCAAGGCGAACCTGTCTACAACGGGTAAACAGTCAGAAAGCAAGTACCGCATGGGCTTTCAGAGTATGACCGGAATATATTTCCGCGTGACAGCAAAAAACCAAACATGCTGGGCCTTGGCTTTGAGATGGGTTTTGACAGGTTTTCAACTCTTGAAACCAAAAGTCCCAACTAGCTGTCGTTCTGTCGTTCTTGAACATAGATTCAGCCGACAGCCTTTCAGAGCACATGTGTATGCCTTCAAGCCTTGGAAATCGACTCCAAGTGGCGTTGTGCAACCATGAGGCATACCAGATACTTTCAACATCTTTCAACAATTGGTTCCCCTTCCAAAGTACTGTACATCAAACTACACAGATATCTGTGAATTGGATGCTGGTGAATCAATTGTGTGTGTGTGCATATATATACTGTATATATATATATACATATTTATACACTATAATAGATATTTGAATATGATATATGATAATATATATTAATATATGATAATATATTACAATATATATATGTACGTATATATATATATATGTATATATATATATATACATTCATGTGCTAAATATACATAAACAAGTATGATAGACATACCTATCTAGTTTTTTGGGTCGGCCTGTCTCAGGCCTCGCCAGCAGCGCGCCGGAAGACGCTGGGGCCGCTGATGCCGCCGCTGCCGCCCACGGCGCTGCGGCCGGACTCGCCGGTGCAAGCGCTCGAGGACGGCTGATGGTGTCGTGGGCGTCATGAGGTGCCAAAATTTGATATGTCTTTGTTTTATTTTGTTTTTATTATTTTTGATTTGCTTAAGATTGGCCTTAGGTTTTATTTTTATACCAATCCAATAAGATAAAAGGATTCTGAATGATTTAAGTATCATGGTCTGATTTGCTGCTGTATCGAAAATGACCAAGACATTTGACCCATATACTTAGATGGCTGCTGTGACACATGTTGGTGAAGGCTATTTAACCCTCCCATGGCCACGTTTCCTGTCAGGAGTTTGGCGGCTGGACACTTGGCAATTTTCATTGCAATTTTCAACGGGGCTGTGGCGGCAAACTCCTACCGGGTTCAACCATCATTCCGAAGTATTTCGAAGTTCGAAGTATACTGGTTATTACTGGTTGATTTTCTCACAGTTTTTTGCATTGCACCCTGGTCAATCATGGGCCAGATGGCCTCATAGATTCGATGCTTCTGCATTTTTAGCATCACGAAGACAAGTTGCGAAAGAGAGAACATGAGCAGGACTTAAACGTCACCTTTGCAAGCTTGCCACGGGTCTATAGATCTTCACCCGAATCAAATTAAAACAACAAACATGTGCTGAGGAGACAACACACATTCTTCAACATCAAAGAATGGTGACCGGGTGACCGTGCTGACGTGACCGAAGTTTCCTCATCTGAGGCCTGCTGCAGAGGGTGCCAGTGGAACGCAGATGCCAACTCCGGCTGCTGCGGATCCGGTCCCGCACTGAGATCGGTCCTTGACGCTTTTCCATCAGCATCGCCAGACCCAAACAAAAGACTCAAAACTGTAAGCATATTGATGCTGTGAACATATCAACATGATTCAAAATGATTAACATATAATACAAATTAATACAACATGGTTATCCCACTGAAGGTGGATATTTGCAGATTTCGTCGGGATCTATTGCAACTTTCTGCCCATCAGGTTGCCACTGTGGCGCCAGCGGCCATGCCAGCAATGCCCAGCGCATCGGCGCAGCCAGCACCCTCCATGAGCCCAGAAGCTTCGCAGCACCGCATTAGAGGTATCACCTCGACATATAGGAAAGAATCATATAGAGTCAACAAACATGGCTTGTATAAGTTGTATCTGGGCTTCTATTGGTTGTATATGAGTGTATTTTGCGTATGTCTGGCCGTATGATTGAATTGAAGATCAGTTTGCGGGTCCTCGATTTGCGAACATCCGTTGGTTGTTGGTATTGTTGGTGCATCTCGGAACTGGTTCCTGAAAGAATCGTATTTGACATTTGACAGCAAAGCCTTCGGCAAAGACAGCATGCGATGCCTTTGGTGGAAGCCACCGGCCCTGAGGCAACTGCTTGTGTGCTGGAAGTCCTGACGTAGATTCTGTGCATTTCTTTTAAATTGTATGTTATTTATGTTATTTATATATTCATGTTATATTCATGTTATTCTATTCTGAAAGATGTGCAGATGTTGATCCTGGTGATGTCCCAACTTTCACTGAGGCCCCTGCGCCTGAATCCGCTCCAGCATCCACACCGGCGTCTGCACCTCCACCGGCTGCCTCCTCTCCAGCGATGTCTCCGGCGATGCCTGGGATGCCTTCCATGCCGTCTGCCAATGGCGACAATGGCGGCAATGGCGTGTCGCGGCGAGAAGCCAGTCGCAAAACGGCGACGCAACTGCGCTCCGAGCTCAACAGACTCAGAGAGGCCGGCACTGTGTATCATTGGACATGACCGATTTAGAGTTTGAATGTTGAATCCCATGTTCCGTCGCATAGCAGGAAGGTTTCAAAGACAAACTGCTGACGTAGCTCGATGGCAGGAAATGGAGAGGCAGAGTGCTCAGGGGAAGACATCTTCCTCTGATGCAGATGAACTGAAGGAAGAGCTGCGCAGGCTTCAGAAGCAGCCACATTGCTGCGCTTAATGACCCGGACTTTCCAGTGATTCCTGTGTGTTCTCAGGGGTATTGTGTAGCAACAAGAAGTCATCTCACACTTGATACTTGTGGTGCCAAGTAGAACAAGATGAGAGTAGAGGAAATATCAGAAGCTGCTGCAAGTCATACAAGCCAGGGCAAGGAGCAGCAGCGGGCAGCTTTTATTCAAAACATCTCATTCACTCTTGACTGACCATGATGTAAGCTACAAACCCAGCCCATGCGATATTCGCATATATTTGCATTTTGTGATGGAATGGGGTAGTCGCAGTGTGTAGCAGGCATCAGGCGGTCAATATCTGTCAATGACTGTCCTCTTGATTTGGCTGATGAGTTGGAACAACCTGTGCACTGACCTTCTGCCTTGCATGTAAGGTTTGAAGAAAGTGAGAGAGAAAACCAGGATGCTACATACTGGGGCTGCAGAGCTGCAAGCCAACTCGGAATGTAATAGTAGCTTTCTTTGGTTGTATTACTGTATATCATGTTACCTTTTATGATTTTGAATGATTCTGACATATTCTGACCCTGGCGGACATTTATATAGCCTGGGCATTTCTTTAACCTCTGATGCAATGCGGGTGTTTACTTCTTTGTTCCGGCCCCTACACAGGAGCTACGTGCTAAGCAATCTGCCCCTGGTGAAAGTTGGCAACTCAGAGACGAGTCCATTCCTAGTATAGAATGCTCATGTAACGAAAATGGCACAGTTTTATTTGTTAATGAGGGATTGATATGGATTGATCAGCTCACAGGTCTCACTAGTTTTCGACTTGCAATATGTGTCTGATTGTCCTAAAGAAACGCCAGTGTTGTGCACTCAAATCCTCTTTTTGTGACCTCAAAGCATCGAGGTGCCCCACGGCGTCGTGGCCGGAAGAGCATGAGGAATCGGACCATGGATCTGACGGCTCACCGCAACGCCGACTGGGAGGAGCGGGCAGGGTGTCTCTGTTGGGAAAACAGGATCTTTCCAACTTGACAACATTTGACAACATTTGACAACTTTACCAGCGAGGATTCTCACATATTCTCACTCTTTCCACAGCTTTTCAATCGTAAATTGTCTCAGTCCAAAGACCTGTTACCCTGCCAGGAGGCTGGCGGAACGTCAGCCGAGGACCGTCGGACACCGTCGGACCGTGCTACAATTGTTGTCACATGTTGTCACACAGGGGTCATAGGGCCATGGCCTGATTCCCAATCACTTCATGACGTAGGAACCAACACTGACCATAATTGTTTTCAACATCCTTCGGAATGAAGAACTGGAAGATCAGCAGTTTCATGCAGTTTCTAAGTATTGAACTTCATTCCCCGAGTGGGAAGACGGGCTGTCCTGCGAGGAAAGTGATGTTTCGGATGACGGAGAAGATCTGGATGCGCTGCTGGGATTGGTGCCACGACAGCACCAGAAACTTTCTATCGGTGTCAAGATATCCATAGATATCCAACATAGCCAGATAAAATCAGATAGAAAATGCATCAAAATGCATCAACACCATAAAATGACATCTTTGATACATCTTTGCAGCAGTAGCAACAACATGCAACAACCATAAAATGCTGAGACAAGAAAATGGTAAAGCCAGCTTGGAAGTTGCGGATGGCACATTTGTTGCTGGACTCATAGGAGAATTTTATACTGGCTGTCCATACTTCTGTTGTCTCCTGCCACTATGCCACTATGCAACTCATTTGCGTTGGATACAGGAACTTCAAGACTTGCGAGTCTGCTACACTTCGAAATTGGAGCATAGAAGTCGACAGAAATGAATTCATTGAAGATTCATCCACCAAGTCCCTTGTGAAACTGATGCCTCAAGGCGAAGGTCCGCTGAGCCTGTACTCACCAGCCGAAAATTGTGGGCGATGTGCTGATTTCGGAGCCACACATATCAAATCATGTTGTGGGTTGATGTTCTATGATCACAGAACTGGTTGGGACCCCTCTAGTCGAGCGGCAGTAGGAAAATCGAACAGGCAGAGCAGGCAGATCATTGATCAACACACTTCCTGTCCAACCGAAAGTAGAATCATCTTGCCAGTTGGGCTCCCAGCCACCACATGTCCACCACATGTCCACCACATGCTAGACTCAATGGTGTCCGCAGCCAAAATCGGCATGTGAGGCGAATGCTAAATCTTCACACACTCAGAGAATCTCGAACACGTGATCATGCAAGCCAGTGGCGACACAGGGCACACGGGGAACGATTTTGACACGTGCTGGAAAGACATTTTTCATCTCAATCCTGTTTGGCCAGCCAATGAAGAGCGGCAGTGCCTTCCCAGAATGGAATATCAATCTACGACGTTGAGATACACATATATATATAACATCATATAAACATAATACAACATGATATAACAAACCAACAGGCCAACTGGATTTCACCTGTCAAATTTTTGGAAATCTGTATTTGCCGGTCGCGCCTGTGGATCTTGACAGCTGTGGTGCCTTCTTCATGCAAGCTGAGCTGCGAGACGTGGCACGAGAGATCGGTAGCCAGGAGCTGGGCGACTGATAGCCCGAATGGTTTCCCCCACAACGAAACATCAAAACATGATCTGAAGGTGGATGACTCTGGGAAATCCGTATATATAGAATATTATATATATATATATATATATTATGATAATATGATATATTATATTATTTACACATTAATATATTGATATATTATATATATATTTATAACTTATATAATTATATATATACCCATATTTATTGATTGTTTTGGGACAAATCCAGGTGTGGCACATGTTACAGGGAATGGCACGGGATGCGCAGGACGATCGCGGAGCTTTCTTGGATATCTTGGAGGTGGATCCGAAGAACGCCCAGGAAACGATGGCGGAAAGGGTTCACTCGGGTTCACTGCTGCGGTGTCGATGTTTGGCATATTTTGGCGTATCCCTGGCGTTGAACACTGATGTGAAGCTACACTGAAATTGACAATGTGTAATTACATAATTACGTGCAGCTTTAGAAGGCAGACATGTAGAGCTTCATCAATCCTCTTGCTGAGCATCCCAAGCTCCTTCGCCGGAGGCATTTGACAACCTGGGCTCTACCTTGCGACCAGGCTGGAAGCTGGGGCTTGGAGTGCCTGGAAATGCATGTCTAGTAAAATACAACCTTTCTGGTTGGAAAGAGAATGTCTTATGATCACCAAAGATGTCTCAGAATGAATGGCTCCTCTCAAAGGCCTCACACTTTCTCTCATGGTGACATAGGTGGGAGCACATAGCACAGCACAGAACTGACATGGTTCAGGTTTTTTAAGCATTCATCTCTTTTGCACAAATCACATAGCGGCAGGTCTGGATTTGAAACTATAGACTGCAAAAGAGTGTTCTGAGCCCCACGGAAGAATCCGTCAAACAAGAGCGGTGATCAACCGCGTTTCACCTCCGGAGGCGAAAGCTTACAGTTGCCCGATGGGTTCCTTGGCCCTACGGAAAGGGAAACTCACTCTCTGTTGCTTTCCCGATTTCTCGGTCAAATCTGTTCCAACTGTCCAGCTGGGATCACTCCAAGGCTATTGTTGCCGAAAAAGGCATTGCATTTGAAGGCCCTCGAACTGGATGCCACTCACAGTTGGGGGGCTCAGTGTTTGCCAATCGAAGAATGTTGGCCGGGTGTGCTGGGATGAAGAAGTGACTCTGAAGAAATGGATGAAATGGCATAGGAGAGGACCCAAACTCTTCAACTGCAGCTGTCCAAGCTTTGGCACATGTACAGACATGCTGCTTAATCTTTCCCCGCTGGCTGCGAAATGGCTCGATGGGTTGCATTCGTCACACTGGGTGGCTTCTTGCCTCTAACGTTCTAATATTGCTACTGTTAGACTCTTAGAGGATAGACTCTTTAACGATCCTCAGGGCCAGATCAAATTCATGTCCTTCACAAAGTGAGGCATACAAACACAATCATTTCGGAACATGGCATGTTGAACGCCCTCTTCAATACCCAAAGACCACTGTACCATCACTTGTCAGTGTTGTGCGATTCCCAGGCCATGCCCACAACAACTTGGCTGTTTCACTAGGCCCAGGGGAGGTGCGGCGCTCGCTTTAGATGGCTTTGTCCGAAGTTTTGTTTTCTTCACGGTCTAGTCCCAAAGTCAAAAGGTTGCAAAAGGTTGAGCAATCCTCTGAAGGCTCAAAGGCATGACATTTCCTTCGGGTATCCATCCCCATTATCTTACCATATCTTACCGTTAACAGCCACAGCTCAACTCCTCGCAGGTGGTCACATTGCAAGGCAACGGGGTCAATCAACGAGCGCTCTTCCAGCGAGCCGTCTGAAGCTCAGCGGAACCAGGGCAGCCCTTTCCGACCTGCCTTGGATTGCGCTAGTGATGCTAGTAACTGCTAGTAGAAGAGCAGGTGATTGCAAAACATGATTATACTGTATATATCTGTATATACTTATCATACTGTCTATAGGGCATTGGCTTGTGACTTGAGAGTTTGTAACCAATCACTTCAGCACTTTGGGTGACACTTCCTTCATGTTTTTCATGGTTTTCCATGTTTTTCCCCGTCCCAGGTTGAGTTGGACCCCAAGAACGCGGTGGCGCACTGCAATCTGGGCGTTGTCTTGGGGGATCATGAGGCCCGGGATGCGCCACTCTGGGTTGCATGGGTTGCTGGGTCGATGCCAAAGGAAACCCAAGGGAAACCGAAGGGAATGTGAGGGCCACCATGTAGGTCTGGAGAAGAGGTGTCAACGGTGTCAACCTTGACCCAAGGAAGTATGCTGATGGAAAACTGGAAAACCCTTTCAGATGCTGCCTGGAGAGGTTCTGCGGACGAAAGATGGCCAACTTTGGGACAAGCGAAGCCTCTACGTGAAAGCCATTGAGCTGGACCTGGGGTGCGGTGGGGAAGGGGCTGAATGGGCCTGATTTTTGGTGACGATTCCAGCTGTAGGATCCCAGCTATGCCTTTGCCTATAACAACTTGGCTGTTCTCATGGCACCGCAGGAGCTGAGGGAGGGAGGGCTGGTGATGCTAAGCCACTGACCCTCAATGGAGAGGTTGCACCCTGTTGCAACCAATCTTCATCCTGCATGGCAGGTGTTTGTGTGATGGATTCATAGATACATTGGAAGATCCAGCCAGAACTAGCTTCATGACCTTCCCCCATGTGCACCCATCCATTAAATGGCATGGTATCTGACAACCATCTCAACTATCGATCGCTTCATTTGAACAGATTTTGATATATATTCCCTTGGAAGCGTCAAACACCCAATGCTATCGAAACGCCCCTTTGGTGGTCAGGAATGGGTGCGCCTAGCGGATGGCAGCTGCTGGGATCGGCGCAGTTTGTACTTCGCCGCGCTGCAGTTGGATCCTGGCTATGCGGTGCTCGCCTCAAAGTTGTTGGGCAAGGCCGGCAGGGCCAGGAGTTGACAGCCCAGGGCCTAGCAGAATGCTTCGAGACGCCGAAAGCACAGCGCATTTAGGTGGCCTACAACAACCTAGCGCTCAGCCTGGGCTTCCAGGAGAGAGTGCCTTGGCGATGCAGCATGCTGACATGCTGCATGGGATCAGAACAAAAACCTTTTGAAACACTTTGCGAGGGTAGAGTCGGGTAGAGTACCAAGCAGCCACATTAATCACATTACTCATTGGCAGGTCTCCATGGTTCTCCGACCTCTGTTTCTAGGTTTTCGAGTTGTAAACCCTTTGATCCCTTTGCATGGTACAGAACCTGATCCCGGATGGTTCCCCTCGCAGGTGCAATGCCTGGATGCGTTCTGGGACCGGAGAGCATTGCATCAGAAAGCGCTGGAGTTGGATCCCAGGCGAAAGATTCAGCCGATTTCAGCCGGCCGAATGTGGGTTGCTGATGGTTACTGCAGGAAACCACCAGCGCAAGTATTGCGGCAGTTTTTCCCGAAAACCTGAGTGACGCCGCAAATTGGTCACAATTGCTGCGTGCAACTCTGTGTCAAGCTATATCCATCATATATCCATCATTATCAACCTGAATCGGTATAGCTGAATGTTCGAGTGTTTAGCTGTTCCAGGCATTGCTGTGCCTACCGTCGCACTTGCTTGTTTGTGCAGCCCGCTGCTTGCCATGGGAAGGAGAGAACGATCCCCTTTGAATGGCATGGACTCAAGTTCAAACCGAGATTATATCTAGTTCGTGAGAACTGGGTCTAAACCGGTTTGTCTCAGTGCAACAGCAACATTTAGATTGTCGCCCTCACAGTTTTTTTTCCACAGGGCCTGTGTGATATACAGTGGCTCTGGCAGTGTCTAAACAGCTATCAGCCTGTTGTAGTTAAAGAGCATGGCAGTCAATTTTTTTTAAGCACATTTGTAGGAAGGCAGCCAGACGGGTGTGCCCAGTTGTCGCTCCATGATAACGATGCAACCCTCCCGGACAGGGTGCATCTTTTTTCCTGCAGCCCTCCTGATGCTATCATTAAGATTGATTATGTGCGTATGAAACAACAATGATTTACAAACGATTCTAATCGATTCTATATATCTCTATATGATATTTTATCACATTACTGTAGATTCAGCACACTTTACCACACTTCCTACATCATATCATGAACATATCATGCATGGCTGTTCTTCCACTTTTTGGGTCCACTGACCTGGGACATGTGCAGGCGATCTCGCCTTAGCATTGCGCCCCAAAGAGACTGTGCTGTTGCAGGGAGGTGCGCGGCTGTGCTGGTGGGATCTGGAGAACGATGGAGAACGGAAAACAAAATGCCATCAGATCCATCAGGTTGCCCCTGCCAAAGTGTCACAGCTTTGGCCTCGAAGTGTTGTATGGGCCTGGGGTATCAAAGGTGCTGATTTGTGCAAAGACTTGCTTAGCTTGAACCGGCTTGAACCTGTATCAGGCTGTATCAAATACGGTTGGGAAGTGGGTGCTGATTCTTTGAGTCGGTTGCCACGTAGAGAATCACCAGCCTGTCGCAGGGATTTCAACGATCACAGATATTCACAAGCCGATCTCCACGTTTCCACTTCCACCATGTCACGACCTTGGGATTTGCCCCCTGGATTGATGGCATCGCCAGGCACTGCAGGGCAGTGTCATGGCAATGTTGGAAGACGGGAACTACTTTTGGAGGCCATCAGGCGACTCGATCCGACGGGTTTCTGGGTTCTGGAGGAATCGGAGGTGTCGTAGAGTCTGTAGAGCTTGTGTTGCAAACCTGTGTGCTGTGTACCCTTTTTTGTAGCCACATTGAGGCTTGAGCCGAGCTCGGCTGAGAACTATCGGCTCCTTGCAGAGACCCTACAAAAAGATGAGGACAGCATAGAGTAATGCTTTTCAACACAGCCAGTTCTTTTTTCAAGAATTTCTCACTGGTCATATTCTATGGTAGCAGTAGCAGATCTAGAAACTAGCCAGTCGGAACTTTGCACAAACCACAGCTCAAGACTGGGTCAATGGGGTTGGTAAAATATAGCAAGATATGGCGAACTTATGCAAGCTTCATGAAATGTCCGACTCAAGGGTGGTCCATGGTGGCCCTTCAGTTGAGGAGCTGATGCTCAATGGATTTCAGATGGGCAAGACTCAAGTCTTTGTCCGGTGCCTTGGGACACAAGTCACAGTCACAGTGCTAGCAGACAGCAGACCATTCAGATCCATTGAGGTTCGTTCTTTGGAGCTGGATGTAGACCCGGTCACGTGTGCACAGCTTGGCAGGGGCACCAAGGGGCGAAGGGTGTGAGCAAGGGCGGTTGTAGCAAGTAAACTTGAAACACTGATTGACAACACTCCAAACTCGTACCAGTGCAGTATTTTGGAAAGAGGAATGACAATGAATGACATGTGGTTCAAAAGTTCAAGTTGATCCTTCCTCAAAGTTGTCTTAGACTCAAGACAAGTCACTCTCTGAGGCTAGGATGACATCCCACGCAGCCCATTTCGCTTTGTTTCCAGCGGTTGATTCGATGTGCAGGCGTAGCTGCGTAGCTATAAATTTGAACATCACATAAGTCACATAACATCACATATACCATTGGGACTGGGGATGCACTGCAGGCGTTCACTTGGGTCCGGACTCTTGCCGCGTCAAAGGCGCAGGGGAAGGGGATGCTTCATCATCAATATCATCATAATCTCGGTTCTCACATTGTTGATGTATCTAGGCCTACTAGGTGGCAGAGGCTTGGGTAGATGCTTTCTAGCTCCCAAAAGCCGACAGGGAGCATCATGAAAGGCTTTGGGTCTGTGGTATGTGCATCATTTGCGAATCCCACACTGTCCCATACCATAGCTGTGACAGCTCCGGTACCAGATGTATTGCAAGGTTGGTCGAGCCCAGCCAGTTGGTTCAGCGGAGCCGCCGAGGAAGGTGTCACATGTTGTCAGGGCAGATGTGAATCTCGATTGACTTTACGTAGAGGTGGCAGTGTGCTTTAATTTGTTTGGCATGTTGAAGCATGTGGAAGCCGCTAAAAAGTCTCAGCCGTGCCGGGAAAGGGATTACAGGATTGCATGTATACGCAAACTTCAAGTGTGCCCTGGCTACCAATGGTTTGGATTTTTGTTTTGTCTGGTGCTTGAAGTGGAGGTGACAACAGCTGGACTGGTACACAGCTCATCGAGAGGCAGGTCTCGTCACATCTGGTGATGTGGTGACCAAGTGTGGATGTGATGTACTCGTAGCAGCAATGTAGCACCAAAATTGCCTGAGAAGCAAAGGATTGGTCGACTTCATTCGTAGACATCTTTTTGGGACAGGTGCTGGTCCGGCAAAGGTTTTCTTGGTTGTTATCATTCTTGAACCCACATCCATCAGGGGAGACAACAATTGATTGCACAAAATCCTGTCCTTTTGGTTTTTTGTTGGCAATCCCTAAACATTCGACCAGCAGCTGTCCAATCGGAATGATGTCTGAGGGCCCTGCAGTTGGCGCCCACCCGTCCCGATGTGTTAATGGCTGCAGTTGGGAGCCACAGCAACTGCTTGGTATATTTGGTATGTTGGAATCCTTTCATAGCAGCTCGCTCCTGAAGCTCTCCAGCCGCTCAACTTCTTTACCATGAATCGCCTCCTTGAACAAATGATAATGAATATCATGAGAGGTGCTTCATGCTTGAATCTTAATAAATCAACACAGGCCGGAGGGGACAAGTACCTGTTACCAGACAAAAATGAGGCAACTTTTGAGCTTGAGAGGCCCCGGGCTGACCGCACTAAAGCCCGCCTCTAGGAAGCATTGGGCATCTGAGGAGGGTCCTACAATGTCCTACATATCCTACATGTTGCTAGAGTCTGCTAGAGGCTTGGAGGATCTCAGAGGTCATTTGGATCCCATTCGTGCGCTGCATCAGTGCATCGCGCGGCTGGGGCTTGGTGTGCAATTGTGCAGAGATTAGTTGTGCAAGTCCCATAGAACCGTGGCTGTAGTCGATGAACCCAAGATGACGAGGTGTCCATCCCCGTCCCTTGTGCCTTGAGGTCAGTTGCTGCTGGTTGCTGTTGCACAGGGCGGCCGTCCCAATGTCGCGGCTGCTGCTGGGCGGTTGGCGCTGTTGATGGAGCCAGGGGAAGCAGCAGCTCAGCCGCAGCAAAGTTTGCAACGGGTGGGATCGATCCAAGGAAGAGATGCAGTTCCTTCAGCAAGAATCGGGGCGCACAATTATTTGGCCATATTTGGCCCAAAAATGTGCTCAGGAATTTGATTAATTACATGGCAGATATGCGCTATGTATGATGTAGTGTGCTGTATTCACCCCGCTTCGCGTGGGGTGGCCGCCCACACCGCAGGTTTATTTAGGTCCGTGAGAGGGGCTAAGGGTGGTTTTCCCCCGTGGGGGCTCCCCAAGCTAAGAATTTTAACTTTCCCCCCCGTGGGGGCTCCCCAAGCTAGGGAATTTTCACTTTTCCCCCCCGTGGGGGCTCCCCAAGCTAGGGAATTTTCACTTTTCCCCCCCGTGGGGGCTCCCCAAGCTAGGGAATTTTCACTTTTCCTCCCCGTGGGGGCTTCCCAAGCTAGGGAATTTTCACTTTTCCCCGCCGTGACAGCTTCCCAAGCTATGGAATTTTCACTTTTCCCTCCCTTGGAGGCTCTCCAAGCTGCGGAATTTCAAATAGCTAGACAACGACGCCTAGATAGTCCCCCAAATCCCGTGTTCTTTGAATGTGTTTCCATGTTTTTGCAATGGTTTCCTTCAAAGCACGGTACTTTACACTTTTGTCGCCATAAAACCGGTCGAAAACATCATGTTCGACAATGCTTCCAATTCCCTTATTCCCTTATCTCCCCAACCGTTGAAAATACCGCTATTTACAGTGTTTTCTTCAATTTTTCCATGTTCCAATGCCGGTAGCCAACTCCAACATATATATAAGAAATCCTTCCAAAACATTGTTTTTGACAGTGTTTTTCCAATGTTTCCAGTCAAACAGACGGTAATTTACACGTTTTTTGCCATAAAGGCAGTAAATCCTTCCAAAACATTGCTTTTGACAGTGTTTTTGTAATGTTTCCAGTCAAGCATACGGTAATTTACACGTTTTTTGCTATAACGTCAGTCCAAAACACTTGTTTTTGCAGTGTTTTCAATGCTCTGGCATCCAAAAACCCTGCAAATTCTTGCTATGTACAATGTTTTTTTTCATTTTTGGCCGTTTTTCCATTGCCGGAAAGCTACCAAAATGACCCAAAATTCCATTTCAATACCCCCTTGCGCTCAGACACCCAAAAATCCTCGAAAAATGTCGAAAACCCCCCCGTATTCTGGTCTCGGTGCGAAACCGTTTTTGGGCCCCCCCCCCCCCAGCTAAAGCTGATATAGCGACTGCTATATTAACGAATGTCATTGAGCATTTAGTGTTGCTGTTTTGCCCCCCAATAAGCACGCCTTCACCGCCAAAGCGGTGTGGGCGGATTTAAGACACATGATAATCAAGCCTCTGAAGACGTTGGCCCAGTGTTCAACACAGACTGTTCAACATAGCCTGAGGTGCGGATACCTTCCCAGGAGCCTAGCAGCTGTGCATGAGATGCTGCTGTGCTCATGCAACCCCACACAGTTCTTGTCACTTGAGGGGTTCGTGTTAAAGGGACAAGAACAGGGCGATATTCATTCCTGGCGCGCTTCCATTGTTTCTACCTGACAGTCAAAGACACATAACTAGTCACGACAACTTGCATTACTTTTGCCACTCTTCCGCTTTCTTCCCTGCCGGACAGTTCTTGGGAATTGATGTTCCCTGCACTTCATCCAGTCTTTGTATACTGTTTTCGGTGAAGGAGGGTGGGGCGACCGCTGTCCGTCGGCAGCTACTGCTCGCAGCTTGCGAAGAGGTAGACGATGCCCAGCTGTTGACAGAGTGCCACGGCTGCACTGTTTCAGAGCCGACAGGACGCGAAAACCCCGCAAATTCAAAACAATCGGCTATGTTATGGTATAATATGGTATAGTTTAATATTGATTGATTATATTGATTTGACCGACGTTTTTTTGAACTTTCACCAGATGGTAACCAGTTGGGGTGAGATTCGCCTGAGGTTGGCCCTGGAGCTTTTGCGCTCAGCCCCGGAAGTCCAGCTTCGTGGAAGAACCTTTGATGTGCGCGCCCTGTGCCGCGAGGCCGCGGACGAATTAACTGTTTCTTTTTTTTTTGGAGGTGCTTCTCATCATGGTTCTTGTGGATCGGCAAGTTCCAAGTTGAAACAGCCATCCTGACTGAATGTGTGAGGCCCTAATATTGGATCCACATCACTCAATGGCGCAGCAACTCCTTTCGCACGAGACCAAAAGAACATCACCCAAGCCCCTGCTGCTGTCACCCGGCGAGGGCCAGGGCAGAAAGTTGGGATGACGCTCTCGGAAGGGAACATCTGGGTGGGTAAGAAATGGACTGTAGAAGGCCGCCACAAACTGTATCCAGCTGGAGTCAAAACTCATTGCTGAATCTAGCGCCATTGTTTTTGCAGAACATACTTTCTGATAGAAGTATATAGAAGTTGCATATTTGATACATTTTGAAAGGTTAGAGTTGTCCAAGCCGCAACTGGAGAGGAGTGAAGCGAGAATGCTGACACCATTGCATCCCATTTCCTTATTGTCAAAACTAAGCAAGTCATTTACACAATTTTATACAATTTTACTATAAATAGGTTGGCTTTCGGTTTTTCGACCAGCTTCGGTTTGACATGTCGGGCCTTTCGTGATCCACAATTTTCTCAACCAAGGAGATCTGCTGCACCCGATTTGCGGCTTGCAACAAAAGACAGTGAGCAGTGAATTGTTCGGTTTTGCAGACGCCAGGCCACTAGTCGACCTCGAATAATCGGCTACGGTTGGGGTCATTTTTATAAGCTTTCTGAGGTGTTTGAGGCCACAGATTTTATCGTTGAATCCAGGGTTCGAGGCAGTTTGAAAGCTTCCTAGCTGAAGGAAATGCAACGCTCAATCAACATATCGCAGTACTCGTAGTATTTCTCCGCACTTCTGCAAACCAAGTACCTGTGCCCAAATTGAACATAGCCTTTGGATTCGCCTAGGATTCAAAGCTCCAAAGACTGGCAGGCAGGTGGGGAGGTGGTTGTCAAGGTGGAGAGGCCTTTCCCTTTCCATATCGGGGTCAGTGTTTGCAGATTCTGCAGCTGCAAGAAGTCCAGAATCGGTTCCAGAGAAACGTTGAGTCCGTCGAACTTTGGTTTGCCTCAATCTAGATGGTGATATCATGTGATATCTATACAATGTGTATGTTATTATGTTTATGTCTAAGTATATACGTATTGTATCGTATTGTGTACACGCATATTCATTACCTGCACGTGCCTGTCATGTCGCCATACACGCAAAGCCATTGGCTCAAGCTGTTTTGCCTCAAGGAAAACTGGCCAATAGGAGGTACTGGGTAGGAATTCTCGTCGTATTCTTCAATGGTAACCATAATGGCAGCTCTTGCAATGATCATGATGATGCTGCAGATGCATCTGGTGTCCTCTCAGGACACACCTGACAGTTCCATGGATGGCTCGGGCAGTTGCTCAGATGCTGAGGAAATCTCAGCCCTTCAGCTTTCCTCTCAGCAAGCAATGTGCACATGGCGTTTAGGTCAGCGCTGTACAGTCGCTTGCGGAACTGACGGTAAAGAGTGTGACCCTGTTCAGCAGAATGGTCTCACCGAACAAGGAATGATAGATGTCATGAGCGATCTGGGCTTTCCCTGCGAAACCGCTCCTACCGGTCCGGCCGAGCTCCCCAACCCACGGCCGTCCACCAACAACCGGGCTCCATTTGTGGGCAACGTGGTGGATCCCCCGGGTGGGCGCGCTTGTCGAATTTCCGGCGGCGGAAATTCCAATTGTGACTTGAGATTAAATCCCAATCCGCCCAATCCGCTCATCACCACTTTGAGGAGGTTGTGCTGCTGCGTGCCAGCGGGGCAGGTGGGGAATGATCCCCACGTCCATACCTTGAAAGGTGCGCACTACACGCTCTTGAAGAGTGGCAACTTCTTGGCATGGAGTTTTTCCAAGGATCCAGTGGATTGGCACCTGTTGGCCGCATACTCCGGTGCTAGTTCGCGGTTCACCACTCAGTCGCTTTTGCTCCTGGAAAAGCAGAGTGCACAGACTTTGGAGATGACGGCGCGAGACTGTGTGTGGCAGACGAAAACGGAGAATGGATGGCGCAAAGTGCAGCCAGAGTTGCTGCTCCAGGGTGCTGCCATCTTGGACGTCCAGGAAGTTCATAAACACACCCGTGATCCTCTGAATTTGGAGTCGGTGATGGTTTTGCAGATGTCGGAGCCAGAGAAATCAGGCGTGCGGAAGGTGGCTAGGCTTCTGACGCACTGCAGCCCGAAAAAGTACTTGAATTTCAAGGTGAAGATGTTTGATACGAAAGATTTGGATTATGTGGGAGGAGAGCTTGGAAGTGCACCACGCAACCAGAACCACTTGAGCCTTTTGTCGACCAAACTCAGCTCCATGGTGATGCAGACGGATACCGAGTTCCAGGTTGGCAGCTGGGCTTCATTGGGTGGCAGTGAGGCTGCAGCAGACTTCTTGAAGTTGAAGCAAAAGGCTGGACTGTCTTTGCTCAGCACCGAGACGACCCAGACCTGCACGGAAGCCAAAGAGCAAGAAGCGGAGAAGATTTGTGCCAAACACCTCCCGAAAGATGACGATTACGCAGAAGTTTTCAGCGACTGCGTCTACGATGTCTGCCGTGGAGGTGGAGAAGAAGATGCCCTGAGTGCCGCTGCATTGATCTCTGCCTAGGTCTGACCTCATGTCAGATGGGAAGTTTCAACTCTGTTTTGAAAACAGAGCTAGCTAGGCCAGTCAGAGTTTTGATTTTGTTTTCAACACTGCCCCGTGGGATTCATGCTTCTGAGCTAAGGCCATTACTGTTAATCAGTCTTGGCCGTCAGACTTTTTCCTTTAAGGATCGTAGTGTGAACTCGAGTGGCCCCGTGAGGGCCCTGTGGGCTTATATTATAATATGTTCATAGATGTTCCAGATTGATCAGATTGCGAGCACACGCCTCCAAAAAAAAAAAACTGCCCTGTAGCACAATGCCTTTAAGTTTTTAGTCTGCATGTTGTGTGCATATGTATGGAGTTGGAGCCGCCCACGCGCCGCGCGGCGCACGGCTTGACAGACAGACAGACAGACAGACAGTCATTGGAGGCTGACAGAAGCCTTGTCCTTTCGTTGTGTTTCATTTTCATATGGGGATGGGTCAAAATAGCTGGTAAATGGATGTGAATAACCCACTTAAAATGGTATTAATAGGTATTGATTCATTTTCATATTGATTGGGAATGATTGGGACACTTCTGGTCTACGTTCAAAGCATTCAGATTTTCTTACTTTTTCTTCGTCAGGAGCCTGGCTTCGCACCAGCGGACGCACCCAAAGAGCTAGACCGTTTCGTCCTGGCGCTGGTGGCCCTGGAAGCGAATAAACACGAGGCCTGTATGGCTCATGTGAGTCGCACCATTTGTTGACATTTGTATGGAGGTCCAACAAAAGAGATCTAAGGTAGATTGGGTAAATCACTAAATGCTCAGCAAAGTACATCAAAGTAGTGTGGAACAGCTTTTTTACGAAAGCCAGCCAAAGGCTAGGCTAAAGTTGTCCTGACGAGAGCGTGAAAAATCTTGTAAATAGGTGGTAATTAGGGCATGCGTTTTGGTCGTTTTTGCGAGTCATGTACCATGACGCAAATGTGTGAGGGTGGGGTGTGGATTCCCCCCCTGGTCCGCATCTAGATGCCCGTTTGGTCCGCGCTGACACTCATATCTACAGCGCTTGTTTGTGAGAAATGTTGCAACCAGGAAAAGGTTGACATGGGCGTCTCACAGTGTGTTATCTGTAGATGCCAAAGTTGCCCACAAGAAACGCAAGTATGATGCGACTAACTAAGTGGATCGAGTGACGCATCGAGGTGTCTTGTCGCTGTCATATGGGCCACTGAGCTGCTCGTTTGGTCTGTGCTGACACGCCTTCTTTGTCGCATTTGTTTGAGCCACCGAGCTACAGGCTGTTCCCGTCGAGTTGTGTTGTTTTTTCCCCACCTGCCAGGTGAGGGTTGTTAGATTTTATGTCAGTTGCCTCCTCCTCCTTCTCCTCCTCCTCCTTCTCCTCCTCCTCCGCCTCCTCCTGCCTCGTCCTCCTCTCCTCCTCCTCCTCTCGTTGTCCTCCTCGTCCTCCTGCTCAACTGCGACTCGCGATCCACAGTGTTCGCTGTCGGACCTCAACCACGACCATCCACGCCCAGTGTTCCCTGCCGGACCTCAACCACGACCATCCACGCCCAGTGTTCCCTGCCGGACCTCAACCACGACCATCCACGCCCAGTGTTCCCTGCCGGACCTCAACCACGACCATACACGCCCAGTGTTCCCTGCCGGACCTCAACCACGACCATCCGCGCCCAGTGTTCCCTGCCGGACCTCAACCGCGAGTATCCATGCCAAGTGTTCCCTGCCGGACCTCATGTAGGAATGTCAGATAGACTGCCAGATAGAATGCCAGATAGAATGTCAGATAGGATGCCAGATAGAATGCCAGATAGAATGCCAGAAAGAATGCCAGAAAGAATGCCAGATAGAATGCCAGATAGAATGTCAGATAGGATGCCAGATAGAATGCCAGATAGAATGCCAGAAAGAATGCCAGAAAGAATGCCAGATAGACTGCCAGATAGAATGTCAGATAGAATGTCAGATATAATGCCAGATAGAATGCCAACATATATGCCAGAATGTATGTCAGATAGAATGCCAAAATATATGTCAGATATAATGCCAGATAAAATGCCAGAATATATGCCAGAATATATGTCAGATAGAATGCCAGAATATATGTCAGATATAATGCCAGATAGAATGCCAACATATATGCCAGAATATATGTCAGATAGAATGCCAAAATATATGTCAGATATAATGCCAGATAGAATGCCAGAATATATGCCAGAATATATGTCAGATAGAATGCCAGAATATATGTCAGAATAAATGACAGGTAGAATGCCAGAATATATGTCAGATGAAATGTCAGAAAATATGTCAGATAGAATGCCAGATAGACTGCCAGATAGAATGCCAGGTGGAATGTCAGGATATATGCCAGATAGAATGCCAGAATATATGCCAGAATATATGTCAGATAGGATGTCAGAATATACTAAATATATGTCCAAATATACGTCCTGACATGTCATGGTGGGGATCACACGAAGTAGAGTAATTTTTGCACTCTTGGGCTGGTGCGTTTGAGATAATCGCTGGAATCGCGACCCTCAATTCCATGTTTTTCCTCTCCTTGGTAAGAGATCAAAGTACGAGATCCGCTCTAGAATGCCTACAAGTAACTTTTAATTCCAAAGGACATAATACTTGGGCAGGGATGTATTCTAGATTTTGTTAGAAGGCGGGGTCCTTTTTATATACAGTGAAGTCGCTTTCCTGCAGCTAAGCGCTAGGTTGTGCTAGTGTAGCGCTAGATACTTTTACATAGCCATTCAAGTGAAACATAGTCAGGCCCAATGCTTTCTTTCCCTCTTATATACCAATGACGGTTGGTAACGGTGGAGCCGGGGTTAGCACTTCTTGATCAAACTTTTGTTTTTTCTTCTCGTGCGGGAGTGCAGTTCGGAAACGGAAAAATATATTCACATGCTTTAGCGTCTGGAAGCCAGCTACAAGAAACATCATGGCAGTTATCGTATCATTCTCGCAAGTGGGTTTCATGTGCCACTAGCTCGGTCCGGCTGGTTCTGGCCTGTGCTCCTAGGCCTCGCCGTCCAAGCCGTTTGATGACATATACTTGACAGAAGTTTGACATGTAGTGTGACGTATCTGATGAAACAGTTGGCTGTGTTCGGTTGGTTCTTGTCTGTTGGCCTTCGGCGCCAGCAAGTACAAATTATGTCATCGAAACTAAGTTGAGTCAGCCATCGGATGCCATCGGAACATGGTGGAACATAATAACATCATGGCTGACACACGTCTGAGCAGGCTTCCGTTTTGGGAACTTTTTTTCATGTTTCTGGATGTTGTCTGAGAAATATGCCAGATTATGCCAAACTATACCAAAAGGTACTAGTTATGTCAGTGATAATCAGTTGAGTCAGCGATTGGATCCTATCGGAACACGACGGAACATGTTAACATCATTCACACATGTCTGAACAGGCTTCCGCTTTGGGAACCTTTTTATTTCATGTTTCTGGATGTTGTCTGATGTTGCTACTCTAACTGGCGCAAACAGAAAGGAGCGAAAGAGTATAGGCGACCGTCCAAGCAGCTTTGGGGAGGAGGCGGGATGTTACCAGTAGTCCCATGCTTCGACTCTAACTGGACGCCTGGACCTGAACTCTAGCACGGCCTCGGGAGGCAGTGGAGCACGCCTGGGCCCGAATACAAGCCAGAGAGAATGTAAAATAGATGCCAGATAGAATGCCAGATAGAATGTCAGAACGTATGTCAGAATAAATGCTAGATAGAATGTGAGAATATATGGCAGATAAGATGCCGATCAGAATGCCAGATAGCATGCCAGATAATGCCAGATGGAATGTCAGAATGTATGCCGAATAGAACGCCCGATGGAATGTCAGAATATATGCCAGATTAGGTGCCAGATGGAATGTCCGAACATATGTCAGATAGAATGTCACTTGGTGGGGATCACTCGGAGAAAGTAATTTTCTATGGTCGTTCCATGTTTGGCACCTTTCCTTCTTCCTATTTTTCATTGTTTCGACATGTTTCAATAGATAGGCACACGTTTTTTGATCCTTATTGGCTTTTGATCCTCTTCAGCTCTTATATATGGTTTCTTTATATGACCAATTTTGCCACCGCTGCTCTTACCTTTCTATCGTTTTGATTCAAACATAGAAAACAAGGCTCGGAAACATCCCCGAAGGTACTTCTTTGCTGAAACGCAACGTTGATCCTTCTGCCGCGCTTCGCTTAAGAGAGCGCGGCTGGCTTTCTTTCCCTCCTTCTCAGGTTAATTTTTCGGGGACCCTGAAATTGTTTACAGCCAGTTGGCCAAATTCGCACCACTGCAAGCACCTGCGAGGGCGCTCTTGCTGATGCGTTGGGAGAGCTCATGGGCCCGGCAGACCGAGTGCGTTTGTCCGAAGGCGGGATGCGTTTGGCCTGGAGGGTTTCATTGACTTTCAAACAAACATTTCAACACTCTGGAACATCTCAAAACTAATCAGTTTGACACCTGAACAAAACCCATGGTTTCTCTGGTTTCTCATTCTCTAGGTGTCTGTTGTGAAACGATGTTGCACCATGAAGACCATGCCCGAAAATTCACCTCCATGTTGTTCCTGGTCCAGGGCAGGACGGTACAGCGAGCAGATATTGGCAGTACCGCAGCAGGAGCCAGCTGCACCAAGCAGCCTTGGTTACTTGGACCAAGATGGAAGATTTGAAAACGGGAAGGTGCCAAACGAGGTTCTCGAATTTTGAGGTAGTTTTCTTTGAATAAAAAAGGGCAGTTGAGCATGGCCTGGCAGAGTCTTGTGACTTGAGGAAGCGAACTGACCAAATAAAGCGCCACACTGCCATCACTAAATATATTGCAACTATTGTCATGATGAGTTATGATGGGTTATGTGATATGTGACATGATATTTGTATTTTTATTTATTTGTATGATCTGATCATCGATTATATCTCTTTACTTTCTATGATCCTGCAACTTAGGAAGCTGATCCTTCTTCGTCTCGCACCTGGACAAACTTAGGACCACTGGAGACGATGTTCCAAATTTAAGGGCTGCCGCCCCCTGCCGCCGACCCCTGGCATCTCCTGAACAAGGAGAGCCCTGAACAAGGGCCGGTCGGGCGCTCAGCAAACAGTACGTAGTCTCCTGAACAAGGAGAACCCCGAACAGGGGTTAGTTTTTTCGATCCATGTGTAGAGTGTGGAGTGTAAAATGTGGAGTATGAAGTGTGGAGTGTAGAGTGTGAGTGCGGAGAGTGTCAAGTGTAGACTGTGAGACTGAAGTGTGGAGTGTGGAGTGTAGAGTGTGGAGTGTGGAGTACAAGTACCGAGTGTAGAGTGGAAAGTGTGGAGTGGAAAGTGTGGAGTGTAAAGGGCGGAGTGTAAAGTGTAGAGCGGAAAATGTGGAGTGTAAAAGGGGGTGTACAGTGTCAAGTGTGGAGTGCAAAGTGTAGAGTGTGGAGTCTAAAGTGTAGAGTGTAAAGTGTGGAGTGTAAAGTGCGGAGTGTAATGTTGAGTGTGGAGTCTAAAGTGGGGAGTGTGGAGTGTAGAGTGTAAAGTGTGGAGTGTAAAGTGTAGAGTGTGGAGTCGAAAGTTGGGAGTGTGAAGTGCAGGGTGTGGAGTGTCAAGTGTAGAGCGCAAAGCGTGGAGTGCAAACTTTGGAGTGTACAGCGTGGAGTGGAAAGTGGGGAGTCGAAAGTGTGGAGTGTAGAGTGTGGAGGGTGGAGTACAAAGCGTGGAGTGCCGGGCTAGTGCCTAACATTGCTTTCTGAAGCCACTAGAAAAGACTGGAAAAGCTGGAGCACAGGCCCGGCAGCTGGCCACAAAGCGCCCGCCAAGGCGCTGCGGAGGGAAGCCGGGCTAGTGCCTAACGTTGCTGTCTGAAGCCACTAGAAAAGACTGGAAAAGCTGGAGCACAGGCCCGGCAGCTGGCCACAAAGCGCCCGCCAAGGCGCTGCGCAGGGTTTGAGGCGGGGCTGGTGCCTAACGTTGCTTTCGGAAGCCACTAGAAAAGACTCGAAAAGCTGGAGCACAGGCCCGGCAGCTGGCCACAAAGCGCCCGCCAAGGCGCGGCGGAGGGTTTGAAGCCAGGCTAGTGCCTAACGTTGCTTTCTGAAGCCACTCGAAAAGATGGAAAAGCTCGAGCACAGGCCCGGCAGCTGGCCACGAAGCGCCCGCCAAGGCGCTGCGCAGGGCTTGAAGCCAGGCTAGTGCCTAACGTTGCTTTCTGAAGCCACTAGAAAAGACTAGAAAATGGAAAAGCTGGAGCACAGGCCGGCAGCTGGCCACGAAGCGCCCGCCAAGGCGCTGCGGAGGGTTTGAAGCCGGGCTAGTGCCTAACGTTGCTTTCTGAAGCCACTAGAAAAGACTGGAAAAGCTGGAGCACAGGCCCGGCAGCTGGCCACAAAGCGCCCGCCAAGGCGCTGCGGAGGGTTTGAGGCCGGGCGAGTGCCTAACGTTGCTTTCTGAAGCCACTAGAAAAGACTAGAAAAGCTGGAGCACAGGCCCGGCAGCTGGCCACAAAGCGCCCGCCAAGGCGCGGCGGAGTATTTGAAGCCAGGCTAGTGCCTAACGTTGCTTTCTCAAGCCACTAGAAAAGACTGGAAAAGCTGGAGCACAGGCCCGGCAGCTGGCCACAAAGCGCCCGCCAAGGCGCTGCGGAGGGTTTGGGGCCGGGCTCGTGCCTAACGTTGCTTTCTGAAGCCACTAGAAAAGACTAGAAAAGCTGGAGCACAGGCCCGGCAGCTGGCCACGAAGCGCCCGCCAAGGCGCTGCGGAGGGTTTGACGCCAGGCTAGTGCCTAACGTTGCTTTCTGAAGCCACTAGAAAAGATTAGAAAAGCTGGAGCACAGGCCCGGCAGCTGGCCACGAAGCGCCCGCCAAGGCGCTGCGGAGGGTTTGAGGCCGGGCTAGTGCCTAACGTTGCTTTCTGAAGCCACTAGAAAAGACTTGGAAAAGCTGGAGCACAGGCCCGGCAGCTGGCCACAAAGCGCCC
>CAMXCT020006598.1:210370-297870 GCA_947184155.2 Cladocopium goreaui
TGCCAGATTGCCAGCACCAAGGTGGAATGGAAGGTCCGGGTAACTCTGAACACGTTTTTGTCATCTAACATTCTGGACTCATACATAGCATCTCATAGTAATTGCATGTAAATAGATTAAATACGATTCAATAGTAACAGACACAGCAACATTCATATAACAGTTAAAGACATTCACATTTAACCATTTAAAGTTCATATATAACAGTCAACAATAGTCAACACTATGTTAACATTTGTCGTTGATATTCGATAAAATTCAGCTTCCAGCAGCTTCCACAACTCTCCAGGATTCCAGGCTTCGACCGCTTGGACCGCTCCATCCGATTTCAGTCGTTGAATGCCCAGCCGCTTCCTGCAACGAAGATGTAGCACAGCATTCCGACGTGCCAACCGGATATTACATAGATACATGTAGACACACAATGATACAATATGATACACATACCGTTTACATATACAGAGTTACATACGATATACGCATAAACATGATATAAATAACCATGACAGTTTCAACTGCTCAAGTAGGATTCAATACATGTTCGATGATGGAGACGACGATACCAACGATGATTGCTGAAACCACAGCAAATGAAGGAGAAACCACAACAGCAATGAGAAGTCCTAGTTGTAATGCAAACAACAAAAAGGACAATCACAGCTCCGGACTCAGAGACTTGTAACCTTGCAAAGCCTGTCATTCCCGAATATTCCCTACAGCAAACCAGAACCAGGAAGACCGAAAGCTGCCTCAGGTATATAGCTATGAAGTATCTCAATAGCATTCAATAGCTGAATCATCAAATCATTGCTGATTGCTTTCAAATGAAACTCTGTGCTAGGACTGGACCCTACCAACTTTTTGCACAGCAACGATGCTGATATTTGGTTCTTGCCATGGGATGCTTCACTGAAGACCAAACACATTGACCTGTAGAACTCACAGCTTTCATTAAAGCCATCATGTTAGTCAGCTTGTTGGTATTTTGCAATTTTCCTTCTCTGACAATCATCAACAATTCAACAAATTTGGAACACTTCAGAACCCTGCGACCCCCCCACAAAGGGCACCCGCTTCTATTCCAACATGACCCTGCTAAACTTAGCAAATTTAGAGACAAAACTCATCTAAGTTCTCTGTGAATTTCAACTGCAATCAGGTCACAGGGACATCTCCGATCGATTGGAGCTGATGGACAGCATCACTGTCTGCGGCAGGCCATGGACCAAACAAACCGCTACAAAGCGAAGCATCTGAGAGGGAAGCATCATCGAAACGTCTAAATTTCAAAATCAAGAAGCGAACATATGCGAAAATCAGCCCCAAGTGGAGTTCATTGGCAGCCTGAGTCCAGTGATGTCCAGTGTATCAATCCAACCGAGCGGCACAAAATTCTGGGGAACTGTTGCGTTTGGGCTTGTAGAGATATCCCGGATATCCCACATCTTTCAAGCGGGTAAGAGAGTTGCCCAATGTTTTTCCACTCCCTTCAACTCGCTTCAACTCAGCCCACCTGAATAGACTTTTCCCACTTGTTCAAGGCTGTAGCAGCCTGTCACAGTCACACAGCAAGTCGCTTTGTTTTGCGGGAGGATCCCCTGTGAATTGTACAATTCCATCTGGGGATAAACGCCGGCCGTGGTCATCAAACCCCAAAAAGGATAAACGTTGCATTCATCTAGGATGCGTACCATGAATCATTCATTCATTGATTCATTCACAACACAATCACATAAAGACACATACAGTACCAGCAAATACATATTCACACAAAAACACATTGTCATCATGGACATACGGGATATTTGTAAAACATGCGTGCAAAACGTACCTGATGCACAAGGGCACATATGCACAAAGCGCATCTTCCACATTTGTGCTGTAGTCATTAACTCAGTAACTGTACTCTCATGTGCAGATAATTGTGGATACGTGTGTCGGCGTCGATGTGCATCTTGGGCCACCTGCACCGCATCTGTGGTCTTGGAGGGCGCTCCGCGTTCCACCTGACCCAATGAGGCCACCAGTGAGGTCATGAGTTCTTATAGCTTTGACTCTTTAGAACTATTCCCTTATTACAATTCCAATACTATTCCCTTATTACACCTGACTTTTCGGGTAGTCAGGTATTCTCAGTGCATCTGTCGCAAACCTTTACAGGCACCTAGAAGTGTGATATCAAGTACAACATTTCCACAAAGCCCGAAGACAAAGTGTTGCTGCTCATAGATTCTACTGGGCAATGCAATTTTCCCCTTCTCTTGAGGATTCCTCTAAGTCAAGAGCTATCCCACCAGAGGCTTTCATGGTGAGGGCCTCATCAGCGGAAGCCTTGGCCGTGGCAAAGCGCGCTTCAGCATCGCGCAGCAGGTCCTGCAAGAAGCAGGCTTCAGAGTGCTGCTTCAACCTCGGTGTCACACACGGCGCAGCATGGCATAGCATGGCATAGCATGGCATAGCATGGCATAGCATAGCAGCATAGCAGCATAGCATCAAGGACCGGCCATGGGAGGTTTGCGAAAAAAAGATCTACAGTAAGATGTTTGTATATATTTGTATTTTGTATATTTTTTTGTATACTGTTTCTGTTTCTGTTTGTTTGAGATATTTCACAATCACTGATTTTCTACCTCAAGCCCTATATTTATGTCCCTTCTTGTTACGCTCAAGGGGTGTTGGAATGAGCCTCATGGAACATGCAACAAAATAGTACAAGTAGTAGCTAAACATCAAGACCATCGGGGGGATGGTAGCTAATGCAGCTAATGAAAAAGCACAGAGTGAACTCTTTACCCAAGCCAGAAAATGCCCTTGTGGAGCATTCACAAAAAAGTCATAACAAGTCGAGGATCACATGTCCTGTGCATTCCTGTGCTGCTGAGCAACTTTGTCAGTGTGCTCTGGAAGCGCTCCTGCATTTCCTGTAGCCGTGATCCGTCCACCTTGGCCGACTCCTGGGCGCGGCGGCTCATGGCCACCAGATGCCACCAGGATATACCAGGCCTTCGGAATGCAATTGACAAATATTGAAACACATGTGGATGATGTGAATGCATGTGAATGCTGAACTGAAGAAAATCAGATACTGTTGAGGCCAGATCACCAGATCTATTCAATGTAGCCTTTCAGTTGTTCATATGTCATCCCATGACATCCCATGACAGTGACCTGATGGGAGGGTCTTCCCTGCTGCGTGCTTGCAAGTGGCCATCAACCTTGCCAATGGTTTGAGACTCAGCTGCAAATCCTCAGAATGAACAATCCCAGTCCCATAGGACTCAGGCTACACATCTTGACTCAATGTTTTGATGGATTCAGTTGCCAAATAATGCCAAATATATCAATCTGTATCATGCTATCTCCGCATTGTTCCAGACTCGGACCTTCAATTTCATAGGCTTTGGAATCAATTACCTCTATCGCGCAAGTTTCAGATCCTCAAGTGTAGCAACACACGTGCCACTGAATTCAGTCTTGTCTACAAAAGAACAAGACTGAACTTACGAGTACTTCTTCTGCAGGGCGGATTGGTTCCTCTAAAACGCAGTTGATGCAAATCCGTCTCGCCTTGCTTGATCTTGTTTGACTTACATATATATATATGTATCTATCTATCTATCTATCTATCTACCTATCTACCTATCTACCTATCTACCTATCTACCTATCTACCTATCTACCTATCTACCTATCTACCTATGTACCTATCTACCTATCTACCTATTTATCTATCTATCTACCTATCTACCTATCTACCTATCTACCTATCTACCTATCTACCTATCTACCTATCTACCTATCTACCTATCTATCTCTATCTATCTATCTATCTATCTATCCATATGTATCTATATGTATCTATATGTATATATATATGTTGTATATATATATATATATATGCTATGCTATATATATATATATATTAATAGTGCGCAAGCGTGAGGAAACTCATGTGCGTTTATTGCATTTACCTCATTTACCCACATATATCCACGTATATCTACATATAAAACTCAACATATGCGTGTGCATGACAACTGTCACTTTGTAATATTTGAAACAGGGATAGTCTCCATCAGTCTCCATCGCTCTTCAGGCAAGGTATGGCAAGGTTCTTGCGTTTTGATCTCAGCATTCTTCAACTCTTTCATCAACTCCTACCGGGTTCCCGGTCGCACATCTGTAGCACATTGGGATCAACGGTTCATCAACGGTTCATCAACGGTTCATCAAGGGTTCACCAGGCTGGAGATGGCTGATGATGACTATTTGATATAATCTATGCTGGTTGTGTGCATCATGTGGGATTTCTCAATGCCAAAGAATGCAAACAAAAACTTGAGGGCAAGGAGTAAGGGACGAAAGCTAGCTTGGCAGGGTGATGGGCATGAAACACAGAAGGTAGCGCAAGTGTAAGCACAATTTTTGAGAACATATGATTGTTGTCTACTGAGTCGGGAAAATTCAAAGGTCCACCTTCGGCACCGGAGTGGACCTTTGGAAGCGCGGGAAGACGTCACGCAGAGCGAGGCGACAGTTTACGACGACAGGTAGATGTGCGCACGCAACATGAAAATGGAGCAACGCCAAGGTTCCATACAGCGTCAAGTGTGAAAAGGGCAAAGTTGTGAGGGTCTAAAGTCAAGTGTATAGTGGAAAGTGTGAAAGCGTAAACCTTAAACTGTGAGTGCCACGTGTAAAAGTAGAGTGTGGAGTGCCAAGTGTAGGGTGTGAAGTGTAAAGTGTAGAGTGTGGAGTGTGGGGTGTAAATTGTGATAAAATTTAGTGTAAAGTGTGGAGTGTAAAGTTATACCCTTCCCAATTCATCCCATTCACCTGGGTGTCAAAATTTCATAGGGGACCCAGTGTATAATTTGGAAATGCCTTTCAGTGGCCATCTATAAAATTGAAGCCCTGGCAAACACATACATAATCAGCCCTATAAAATCAGAACCTGCTACTCAACAACACTACAAAATTGGGACACCCAGGTCATATGAAAAACTGTTCTAGCTCCAAATCGACCTATTTTCTATATTATACTATATGTTTGTAAAAAAATATTTTGTTAAACTCAATGATACTTTATTGTATTTTCTTATACCATACCATATTATAAACCAATAAATCCGAGTTAGATCCAATTGGATGATTTTGGAGGTAGATATTATTCAACATTTTCCCACCAAATAATGTATATATATATATAGAAATATTTAGATTTATCTATGAATTTTATGTGGTTTTTCATTTTTTCTCTTCTCCAGCATTCCCATGGCACATGCTTGAGCGCTCTGATGTAGCAGCATGGCATGGTTTCATGAAAAAACTTGGTAACCAAAGGGTTCCAATTTGCAGCTACCTGCAATTTGCTGCACGCCGGGGTCCCAATTTTATCTATAGTACCCTACAACTTGTTAAAAGTATAGTACCCTACAACTTGTTAAAACATGAATCTTATATAGGGGGGTTTCAATTCTGTAGTCATTTGAAGCCTTGATACACTACAAAATTAGCAACTAGAACAAGACCGTTATATCCCTATAGAATTGGAGCCTCATATAAAATTGGAGCCCTGGGTCACTGAATATAGGCACCAAAAAAAATATAAAATTGGGACCCCCAGGTCCAAAATAAAATTGGAGCCCGCCAAAACAAGCCAAAACGGGCAGCTCAAATTTAGGATATCTTGTATCAAAAAAATCGGTTTATCGAGCACCGGAATTTGTACTGGGAACCCAGTACGGGTATGTAAAGTTTAGTGTGTAAACTGTGGTGTGTAAAGTACATTAAAAGTTAAGTGTAAACGGTCGAGTGTGGAGTGTGGCGTGTAAAGTGTGGCGTGTAAGTTTAGTGTGTAAAGTGTGGAGTGTAGAGTGCACAGTGTAGGGGAAAATTCAAAGGTCCACCTTCGGCACCGGAGTGGACCTTTGGAAGCGCGGGAAGACGTCACGCAGTGCGAGGCGACAGTTTACGACGACAGATAGATGTGCGCACGCAACATGAAAATGGAGCAACGCCAAGGTTCCATACAGCGTCAAGTGTGAAAAGGGCAAAGTTGTGAGGGTCTAAAGTCAAGTGTATAGTGGAAAGTGTGAAAGCGTAAACCTTAAACTGTGAGTGCCACGTGTAAAAGTAGAGTGTGGAGTGCCAAGTGTAGGGTGTGAAGTGTAAAGTGTAGAGTGTGGAGTGTGGGGTGTAAATTGTGATAAAATTTAGTGTAAAGTGTGGAGTGTAAAGTTATACCCTTCCCAATTCATCCCATTCACCTGGGTGTCAAAATTTCATAGGGGACCCAGTGTATAATTTGGAAATGCCTTTCAGTGGCCATCTATAAAATTGAAGCTCTGGCAAACACATACATAATCAGCCCTATAAAATCAGAACCTGCTACCCAACAACACTACAAAATTGGGACACCCAGGTCATATGAAAAACTGTTCTAGCTCCAAATCGACCTATTTTCTATATTATACTATATGTTTGTAAAAAAATATTTTGTTAAACTCAATGATACTTTATTGTATTTTGTTATACCATACCATATTATAAACCAATAAATCCGAGTTAGATCCAATTGGATGATTTTGGAGGTAGATATTATTCAACATTTTCCCACCAAATAATGTATATATATATATATAGAAATATTTAGATTTATCTATGAATTTTATGTGGTTTTTCATTTTTTCTCTTCTCCAGCATTCCCATGGCACATGCTTGAGCGCTCTGATGTAGCAGCATGGCATGGTTTCATGAAAAAACTTGGTAACCAAAGGGTTCCAATTTGCAGCTACCTGCAATTTGCTGCACGCCGGGGTCCCAATTTTATCTATAGTACCCTACAACTTGTTAAAAGTATAGTACCCTACAACTTGTTAAAACATGAATCTTATATAGGGGGGTTTCAATTCTGTAGTCATTTGAAGCCTTGATACACTACAAAATTAGCAACTAAAACAAGACCGTTATATCCCTATATAATTGGAGCCTCATATAAAATTGGAGCCCTGGGTCACTGAATATAGGCACCCAAAAAAATATAAAATTGGGACCCCCAGGTCCAAAATAAAATTGGAGCCCGCCAAAACAAGCCAAAACGGGCAGCTCAAATTTAGGATATCTTGTATCAAAAAAATCGGTTTATCGAGCACCGGAATTTGTACTGGGAACCCAGTACGGGTATGTAAAGTTTAGTGTGTAAACTGTGGTGTGTAAAGTACATTAAAAGTTAAGTGTAAACGGTCGAGTGTGGAGTGTGGCGTGTAAAGTGTGGCGTGTAAGTTTAGTGTGTAAAGTGTGGAGTGTAAAATGCGGAGTGCAGAGTGCACAGTGTAGGGGAAAATTCAAAGGTCCACTGTCAGCACCGGAGTGGAACTTTGGAAGCGTGGGAAGAAGTAACGCAGCGGGCGGCGAAACTTCAGGACGACAGGTAGATGTGCGCACGCAACATGACAATGGAGATAGGCCAAGGTTCCATACAGTGTCAAGTGTGAAAAGGGCAAAGTTGTGGGGGTCTAACGTGCAGTGAAAAGTGTAAAGTGCGCAAGCGTACAGATGAAAGTGTGAGTGCCACGTGTAAACGTAGAGTGTGGAGTGCCAAGTGTACAGTGTGGGTGTAAAGTGTGGACTGCGGAGTGCGAAGTGTAAAGTGTGAAGCGTAAAGTTTAGTGTAAAGTTTAGTGTAAAGTTTAGCGTGTAAAGAGTGGAGTGTAAAGTGCGTTAACAGTTAAGTGTAACATGTCGAATGGGGAGTGTAAAGTGTGAGGTGTGGAGTGTAACGTTTAGCGTGTGAAGTGTAACGTGTAAGATGCGGAGTGTAAAGTTTAGCGTGTAAAGTGTGGACTCCAGAGTGCGAAGTGTAGAGGGTGGGTACCAGTGATCGTGCTGGTGCTGTTACTGACCGTGTCCCGGGAGGGGTTGAGCCCACGACCAGACTGCTTGTGAAAGGAGGAGGGGGGGGAAGGGGGGGTAGTTAACTGAGAAGTTTCTCGCGATTGGAGATTCCATCCCCCCAATACCTTGCTAAAGCAAGAGGGACTTCAGCTAGCAGAAGCTAGCTTTCGTGATCTCTGCAAATAGACACTTGGAATATCTTAGAATATCTTGGAATGAGATTCAGCAGTCTTCAGCACATCCTGCTTTCTTTGATGCAGCTGGCTCGCCTGTGGCTGAGACCTAAAGCCTGCGATTGAACTATCGATGGGTAAGCACCAAGGATATCCAAGGAATTCGAAGGATATCAATGTCCCAAATGTCTTGCTTAGCTGAGAGGAAGAATTATCATAGAGTGTCCATCAAAAAACAGCCGAACCGCCCCAGTGGGACAGCCACCTAGGATGCAGTTTGTGCCAAGATGTGGCCAAGGTTTCTTGGTCCTTGAGATTGGCCGATTCCTGAGACAGCAACAACTCGTGCTTCTCCTTAATCAGAAGGCCCACACACTGAAGAGATTGGAATAGAGCTGCCGGGTGGGATGTTGAAGATTGATCTCAAACCTTTTGAATTGTATTGAATTGTACATGCCTCTTCGCATGTCGCGTGTAGATGCGTTGAGATCGACACGTTTTGTTATCATTTGTTATCAGTATATCATTGATTTTTGAAATGGCCCCCTTTGACTGCCTAGCGTCCGCCATCTTCTCTGCAGCTTGCAACCCTTCCTCCAATGGCTTCAACTTTTGCCTAAGCAACAAGTCCCAAAAGTCCAAAAGGATTAAACATGATTAAACGATATTCAAAGAATCTGTTTCAGGATCTGCACTCAGATTTGACTCGAATTTGGAATCCATTTTGCAATCCTGCAAGCCAGGTGACTCGATTTCCTGTTGAATTTTGCGCCCTTTCCTGACCAGACCGGAAAGCTGAGCTGAAGCTTTACACGGTGGCTTGACTCCGCACTAGTCTACTGCCCTGAAGCTTGAAAAAAACATCCAAGGGACGCCAAGGAGAGCCTACAAAAACCCAACTCGTGCAAAAATTTCAGGAAGTCTGGTTCTGCTGAAGGATGTTAATCATGGACACACATGGCACACGTTGATGTAGGCGACCCTCTGGTAAATGTCTCAGCCAAGCGTCATCCGTTGCTCCACTATTGCATACAACTTCCGCTGATTGCCTACTTCTGACTGCACCTGTCGGGTTTCACCCGTGCTACTGTCAGAGCCATCATCTGGAGAAACAAATATTGAGTGGAGAGTGCATGAATATGGCAGGCTGGTACTGACTGTAGTTCAACAGCTGGTGCTTTTGTGATCTTAACTAGCTACCAGCTACAGCCAAACACCAATAGAATTCCATGTTGGAAGCAGCTTGAGTTGTGTCCTAAGCTTGGGCTTTCTCGGCTCACTGGGGTTGGCACCTGTACCAAGCGATTCTGCAGCTGTTCCAAACCAGCGACAAAGCTGTGAGGTGTGTTCCTCGAGACGGGTCAGTCTTGGAATTCTTGAGTTCATAAAAGAGATGCATCTCTTCTCTCAGGCAACAAGGCTCTCGCCCCTTGGTGCGCAATGCCTGTCAAAATTCTGGATTCAAGATGAGAAGTAAAGTGAATATGATGAATATGCAATCTTTTGGGATGGTTTAAGAATGTATCGCCACCGGATCCATGAACTAACATCCTTGTGGGTAAGACCGCCCTCATTTCTCCGTCCAACCGAGATTCTTGTTTTTAGCCTCAATCTGGCGGCAGGCGATTACCTTTCTGGCCTAACAGTGGCGCACAAAACAGGGCGAGCTAAGCGCGGCTATACTCATACGATCTACAGCCTGTCAACTCCAGCGACTATATAACCTATATATATAATATATATATATCATTGGCTCCTGCCAAAAAATCTCAAGTTCAGAAACGGATTCTTCATGGTTCTTTCTGTTGGCAGGCTCAACACTTCAAAGATGGTTGATTCGGGGTCGGGAGAATAAACATGAATAAACAAGGCTCACATCTGGCGTGCTGTGGCTCAACAATTCACGAGAACCAGATCCACAGCCTCGCCCAGGGCCTTGTTCACCTCCCTTTCCTGAGAGTGTTGTGTCAGGACATGTCAGGAAGAAAAAAATGGATGCAGTACCATGCTGCCATGATGCCGTGGGCCATTGGGGAACAATGGGAACAATGGGAACAATGGGAACAATGGGAACAATGTGGGATGTTTCTGTTGTGTCTTTTCTTCAACCCATCGCGGTCTTCGTCCATGCGTGAATCCTTATGCCCAGTCGCTAGTCTCAACGACTTCTCCGTGGCTTCCTTGAGCTCTTCAGCAACCAAGTCAGTCTCAGCCCAAACACGACCTGGCGATGACGGGATGATAGTGGAATGTCGGATGTCCTAGGATGGCCAGGAATTTACGCACATTGTCAGATGACATTCTCAGGTATGCAATCAAGTACCAAATGACGTACTGTATGGATCAGCTGGAACATTCTCGCTGGGAGGAATCTTTATAGAGTTAGAGATCTTTTGAGGCACTTCAGGGCCAACCCCAAATCAAACATCGTGGATCTGGCAGGGGCAAAAGGCAAAACCCAAATCCCATCCTGAAAGAATAGATACAGAATAAATACAGATAGCTACAGTACCTCGTGCCAGCCGAAATTCTGGCCCCTTCCAAGGGGTATCAAGGGGTGTTCCTGGAAATGCCTGGTGTCTCCAAATTTGTCTGTACAGAGCAAAATCAATTCTGGGAGTGTTGACTGGTATGACATGATCTGAATCATATCATTGCTATTCATTTCTATGTATTATATAATATAACATGTAACAAATTTTGCATATATTCGAGTACTCCGTATCTGTGGCATTCTGGCATTCTGCGGCATTTTTTGGATTCTGATTGAACAGCCACACACACACACTAAGACTTGGGTTCATAGTACACATAGAAGCATCACAAAACACACTGTCATCTATCACATCTCGACGTGGCACATTTCGTACAAGATTGTACCCCATTTGTCTCCTGTTTAAGGTCAACATGGTGACATGGTGGTGACATAGTGATGCCATGATGATGACATGGTGATGACATGGTGACTGATGCAAACCCCACATTGCCAAGTGATGCCAAGTGACTGGCTTCCTTCAGCTCCGCGGCCTTCTGCTCAGCGACCAAAACTTCGGCGGCTGCCTAGGTCGGCTGTGTGGCCAGGCCGACCTTCTCGTAATCCCGAAGCGAGCCACTGAATGCAAAAAATGACAATATATTACAATGTACAGCAAAATACAGCACATTGAATTGTTCAGAATATTTCTTTATTTCGAAAGGTGGATATTTTTCCTTTTTCACCCCTCTCTTGAAGGTGACGCTTGGCTTTTCCTAGTGCCTTACCTGAGACATAGAGATATGCACTGATATGCATACGTAGATATGCATAGAGATTGTTCAAATTGCACAAACGTGCACTGACCTTAAAGTACTCCCTGAGTCAATGCCCAACTCAGACGTCCGGATCCAGAGGCTCCCAGCCTGCTCCAGATGAGCCTTCGCACGCTTTTCTCCAATCCTTACATCTTTGATCATCTTTGATCATCTTTGGATACATCTTTGGAGACATCTTCGGATACATCCGGTTTTCACTGGTGCGTTTCCCCAGATGCTTCGAGCGGCTCTGCCAAGATGCAGCCAGCTACGAACTAGTCAACATAATATGTCAACATTACCTAAATGGTGACAACTGACCTGTGGGCTGGGTGAAATGTTTGCAGAGTCACCTACGACAGAAATCCCTTTACTTCGTTCCCAAAACTCGTTCCCAAAACTCGCCCTGAATTTGCATTGTGGCGACTCAACGCCGAGTTCGAAGCATGCTGCAAAGAGATCACTGAATATGAACTATTTCCCTACAGCCCCCGCAAACCCTGTTCTGAATAGATTTCTGATAGATGTCACGAGCTTTGAGATCAGTATCTTTGCACCATGCACCCACACAAATATCACAAACACAGCATAGTTATATATTAAAACACATGCAAATGGTAGCAAATGCAGGTGCACATCATTGACATGCATCATCATGCATCTATATTTATCTGATTTTATCTGTATGTGTGTCCGCATGGTGGTACGCTTGCATCGTATACTACACCCCCAAGACACAATCGGCATAGGTTTTTGATGGTTTTTGCTCGGCCTGGATCTGGCTCAACACTGACATATACTGACATAGCTCCTTGGAACATCTTGGAACAAGTTTCAAGTTGCTCTGCTTCTCGAAGGCCTCTCGACTCATTTCAAGTTGCTCCTCGCACTCCTCCCATGCCGAAGGCGCTGGGAGAAAAGAAAAAGAGAAAGGAAAACAAAGAAAGAAAGAAAAAATTGGAGATGAACTCTTCTTCGAAGAGATTTTCACTCAAAGATACTCAAAGCACTGGCCTGTCTCATCTCATTTCAAGCTTTCAGCTGGATTGAGTCTGTTCTCCCCGGATTTCTAGGATGCAGTTCCCCCCGAAAGCAGAATTCTTGCTGTCACTTGTATGTCCAGATATATGTTCAGGTCAAAGGGCTCGACCAGGTTACCTGTATTTTAACCATCCCGATTGAGCAAGGAAAATACATCTGCAGGGGTACGCTCAATGCAGCCCACCACAGCCTGCAGGCATACCAAAGCTGCCACACCAGCCTCTGTAGTAAGGCCTCTGCCACCCATCTGCCACCCATCAATGACTTCCATTGGAAAAACATAAAACACGAACAGTTCGAATGCCGAGAGTGCGCGAATTCACACTATTTGTTGGTGCAGTCAGTCCAGTCGCCCACGTCAAGCCAGAAGGCGTCATCTGACAATCTTGGTGTAAGAAACACTGCAGTAAACAAAGCAAAACTCAGGAAAGGTCGTTGGAGCTTCCCTTAAGGTCAAAGGACACTCCTGCATTTAAGATATTTATAGAAGTCGAGGGTTCTTCCAGTTCCTCCTGATGAAAATCTAGGATATATGTCACTGTCACAATACAAAATCTGCAAAGCTCGAAGGTCAAGTGTCGTTTTACTTCCACGATCTTCATGGACAGGAACACCTTGGTCACGGGGAAACTCTGCTGGATTTTCACGTTCAGCTCCTCTGCAGCCTGTTCAGGTTGATCCGATGGGTGCCACTCGGGTGCCTCAAACATGGCGTACCAAAGAAACCCGCGGAATGTGGTCGTCACATCTTCCGGTGTCGAAGTCCTTCCGGGTATTTTCGGGTCATTTTCGGGTCCAGTTGTTCTATGAAGCCACATGAAGCCACAATGTATTGCGGCTTCAAGGGACAGATCGGCCATTTGGAGAAACAGGTTTGACCCACCCGGTGCCTTCACGGTGCTGAGGTCATCCTGGTCTTTTTGCAGCAACTCCTAAATTGAAGACACGAAGAGCAGCAATGCGCTGATGTCACATGTCTGACATGTCCACAAAACATCCGCAACAAGTTAATACAAATTGCAACAACCTTTTGGAACAAACAAGTCAAAACAACATGTGCAACTGGCTCCGGCTACAAGTAAGGAAGTGAACATTAACATGGGCCCTTAAAACAAGCATGACATCTGGCAGACATCGTCAGCAGATTGTCGGCCCCAACACCTCCCTAACCACCTCCCACCGCTTTTTGTGTCTCCTGCATCTTGCGCACATCCTCCTTGATCGCCTCCCGACTCTCCGAAAAGGAAAGGAATCAGAAGGAATGGCAGCCGAATGGCACCCGAATGGCACCCGAATGGCACCCGAATGGCACCTTGGGTTATGACCGTTACGACGGTTATATACGGTTATGCTTCCTGGCTATGTCTCAGTGACAGTCAGCATATGTCAGCATGGCCTCGAGATTGGCCTTCACCTCTGCCAGGAAGCCGTCGGTGGTCAAGCGGTCCTCCATGTTTTGAAGGTTGGATTCCTCCGACAAAGCGCTAATGGCGGCTGGAAAACGACCATGGGGAAACCAGTGAGACAACATGGGGAAATCCTGATATGTTGGAATCATTGTTGAAACATTGTTGAGCTGACGATTTCTGGTGCCGGTCAAAATGCTTGGCCAGACTATGCTGAATGTCTTGGACAACTCATCTTTCCAATCTTGCTGTCATATTATTTCACTGACGACACCTTAATTGTTGCCCAAGGTTCTGCTGCGATGTGACGTGCTTGGACAGAGTCCACGCGTGCAGTAAGTGCTTCCACATGTTTGCTCCCGGAATTCCTTGGGAGCTCTGCCAGATGCTGCAAGATGCTGCAAGATGCTGCAAAAGGGGGGGGAAGACCAACCATCCTACCCTCGGCTCTCAAGAAATCCATATGAGTACTGGCTCTCAAGAATAAGACTAAGGTAGTACACGCTGCGGTCAAAACAAGAGGCACCACCAGGGAGAGAAAGTCCCTTGAGTGTCAGCAGGACGGTCCCGCGGGACTTTCACTCACTCCCGTGGCAAGTGCATCTTCCTCTGACGTGTGGGATTGTCTGGGTCTACAAACTCTGAGACTGCTTGTGACTTTTCCGAGCTTGTGAACCCTGACCTGACGTGGCTTGTGATATCTTGTGATGGACTTACATTGGGCTTTTAATGGCTTTTATATACATCTTTCCCGATCCCACGGTCCAACATGGTAAGTATGGAAACTGACTTCTTGACCACCTTTGCAGCCTTTGACGCCTTAGCCAAGGTTCTGAAATTTTCGGGAGCTGAAGTGCATCATCATTGTCTGCTGTGCGTCAGCACTCAACTTCACTGCAGCCTGTACTTCTGCGACACACCTTTCGCAGCGTGGTGTGATGCAACTGGGGCCCAGTGGTGGCCCACAAGAAGGCACATTGTAACAGGGTGCCTTATCTACACATGTTTTCAATGAATTTGGAAGCTTCAAATAAGCATGGCCCTTGATGGCAAGATGCAGTCCCGCAGGATGGTTCATGAAACGCTCAGAGCTCAGAGTTTCCCACACACCCACACAAATTAGCTATACATTATATATTATGTTATGACATTATATTATATGCAGTTCATGCAATATGATGCAATATGATGCAATATGATGCAATATGATGCAATATGATGCAATATGATACAATATGATGCAATATGATGCAATATGTGTAGTATGGGTTTTAGGGTTTAGTATGGGTGAATGACAGGTTCAACTATACTCCCACACAACATGTACACTAGATTTGAACAGTTTCGTATGTTGTATGCTTGCAAGTGCGATATTTAAGTGTCAGCTCCAACTTTATTCTTCAAGTTTTCGATTGCTCAAAAGAGTATTAAACCCTTGCCTATTACACGACAAATTGCATCAGCATAGTGGAACCACAAATCCAACTAGTATTACTCATACTCTCTGCAAACCGTTCGACATACTCTCACAATCTATATAGCCAATTTACATATCACTTGTTAATACTTATTATATATATATATTTATAATTTACATACCCTCATAGCTTGACAGATCGGTTTTGCCGGGGTGCGCGGCCGTGACGGATTCTGTGTCTTGGCTCTTTAAGATCACCTCAACACGGTCCTTGGAAGACACATGGCTTGGCATCGTGAGGATTTGTGGGGTGAGAAGTTTCAATATGTTTTAAAGCACAGCCATGAGAAATCACTCCCAATAAGCAGAAGGGGTGAACAAATGCAGAAACATTGTTGACTCTGGGAATGCAAACGTTCTTCAGCATGTCTCTTTCCACAGGCATCAAATCAGCCCTTGTTGTAGAGTTGGAAGTGATGCGACACGATTATTTACTGGTATCCGACTCCACAACCCCAAAACCACTGCCCGTTGAATGCTCACCATAAATTGGCACGTAGGCGCTACCATTGAAACTGCAGATGTGTACCGAAGGCCCAACTTGGAACCCGCTAGGTGATGCTCAGCTTCCATCTCCACTTCTGCTAAAATGATCTGCTGCTCCACCTCTTCCACCAGTTTCCTTTTCAACTCAAGGTGAACTGTTTTCGGACTTGAACTAATTGATGAGTGTCTTCATTAGGAATGTCTGATCTGACCTCATAAAAACAATTCAGGTCCTTGAACGTCATACGTTTTGATGGTCGTGGGACAATCTTCAACATTCCCAACCATGGGGATTGTAACACAAAGAAACACTCAGTGATGGCCGGATAAAAAAAATTGTGGCCAAACCGGCCAAGCATCCTGCTTCTTCTCTGGTGATCCCAGTCCTCTCACTGCTGCGCTGGTGCATGGGAGGAATTTACAGGCCCTAACTTAGGTACCTCCTCGCAACTGTACCAGTCCGTCATTCAATAGAGACCCTGCAGGGTCAGAAACACTTTGTGGACTTTCAGAAAGTGTTTTACTTTGAGATGAGGTCGTGGTGCATAGGTTGTAGATGTTTGTGCGTTTGTGTACGCAAAAAACAAAATGATAAAATACAATAGTATAATAAAATAATATCACTGGGTAAAACATCAATAACGAAAAAAAATATACAAAACAATACAATGCAGTACAACACAACACAATAAAATACAATAACCCAAAATAAATTATAATATAATATGATAAAATATAGCATAACATAACTTAACACATAACACATAACACATAACACATAACACATACCATAACAGAACAGAATATACCATAACAGAACAGAATATAATATAATATAATGTAATATAATGTAATATAATGTAATATAATGTAATATAATGTAATATAATGTAATATAATGAAGAGTAATATTAAATCAATATAGTACAGTATGGTAATAAAAAACAATATGGGTTCGTCTGGAAATACCGTATCCCCACTGGAAGGTTTGTCTAGGGGGTATGCTTCGGAGGTATGCTTCGGGGTAACAGAATACAATAGAATAGAATACAATTGAATAGAACAGAACAAAATAGAATAGAATAGAATACAATTGAATAGAATAGAACAGAATAGAATAGAATACAATTGAATAGAATAGAGCAGAAAAGAACAGAATACAATAGAACAGAATAGAACAGAATAGAACAGAACACAAGAGAGCAGAATAGAACAGAATAAAATAGAATACAATAGAATAGAATACAATTGAATAGAATAGAACAGAATACAATAGAATAGAAAACAATTGAATAGAATATAAAAGAATAGAATAGAATACAATTGGATAGAATAGATCAGAATAGAATAGAATACAATTGAATAGAATAGAAAAGAATAGAACAGAATACAGAAAAATAGAATACAATAGAATAGAATACAATTGAATAGAATAGAAAAGAATAGAATACGATTGAACAGAATAGAATACAATTGAATAGAATAAAACACAATAGAATATAAAAGAATAGAACAGAATACAATTAAATAGAATAGAACAGAATAGAACAGAATAGAAGAGATTACAATTGAATAGAATAGAACAGAATAGAATACAATTGAATAGAATAGAACAGAATAGAACAGAATACAATAAAATAGAATACAATAGAATAGAATACAATTGAATAGAATAGAACAGAATAGAATAGAATACAATTGAATAGAATAGAACAGAATAGAATAGAATACAATTGAATAGAATAGAACAGAATAGAAGAGATTACAATTGAATAGAATAGAACAGAATAGAATACAATTGAATAGAATAGAACAGAATAGAAGAGATTACAATTGAATAGAATAGAACAGAATAGAATACAATTGAATAGAATAGAACAGAATAGAAGAGATTACAATTGAATAGAATAGAACAGAATAGAATACAATTGAATAGAATAGAACAGAATAGAAGAGATTACAATTGAATAGAATAGAACAGAATAAAACACAATAGAATATAAAAGAATAGAACAGAATACAATTAAATAGAATAGAACAGAATAGAACAGAATAGAAGAGATTACAATTGAATAGAATAGAACAGAATAGAATACAATTGAATAGAATAGAACAGAATAGAACAGAATACAATAACATAGAATACAATAGAATAGAATACAATTGAATAGAATAGAACAGAATAGAATAGAATACAATTGAATAGAATAGAACAGAATAGAACAGAATACATACAATTGAATAGAATAGAACAGAATAGAAGAGATTACAATTGAATAGAATAGAACAGAACAGAATACAATAGAATAGAATAGCACACCCCAAAATCATCCCATGGGCTAAATCCTGCCGAGCTGTTCTCAAGGGTTTCAGCTTTACTTGCGCAGATTGCAACTGCTGCTCCAGCCTACGCCAGTGGCTTTGGCTTCTCCCATCAGCTTGCAACTAAAAAGTTCAAATATTAAGTATCTCCAGTGCTTCTATATTAAAGCTTGATCATCTCACTTGGAAGAAAAGCAGGTAGACCAGGTCAATTTGTTGTCCGTCTAGGGGTCGCAAGTACTTCTCTGTACATGACCATCCTCTTCCGAATGGGATGACTACATCACAGGACAAACGTTGGACAACAGCCACCAGCTGGTGCCTCTCAAGCTCCACTTCTCCTGCGACGAGAGATATGAAACTGATGTAGATTGATGATTGACATAGGCTGTAGTACATCTAGCCTGATACAGCCAGCTAATGGTGGCTGGGCAATCTCCAAAGAATAAACATCAACCCCGGATAACTCCAGGAATGAAGAAAAGTCTACTGCTCGGGCAACCTCCATGGCTGTCATTGACCTTTTCCAAACTGAAATTTGAAGCATACAGCGCAATGCAAATCTTGCTTCAAACTCATTGAAATTCGAAGTGTCCTCTGGGACGGCTGTTTTTTAATGAAGGCAAAGTTCCGCGCTTTGCCTCCGTGCAGGCGCAAGTTTTGGGACAAGAGCAATGTTTCTTCGGATAAAAACTCAGAAACAATTCAAGCTCCAGCAGGTATAGACACCAACTCTGATTTGAGCATGTGACACACTGTGACACATGGTATGCTTCAAAGATCTTGAAAGTCTATAGCCTTCACTTGCCAGGACGAAAGCCTGTTGCCCACAGCAACTTTCAACAAAAGGAACATCATCTTGGTGTCCTAGACATGGGTTCATGACACAACAACATTTTTCTTCGAACCCACCACTAGAGACATTCAGAAGGGGTTTGATCTAAAACGCAACAAACACACACACTTGACCGGATCGGATAATCCACTTTCTCGTTGGCGGGCTTCACGCGCACAGGATTCAATGGAGGGATATGCGATGCGAAGATGAAATCTCTCTGCAGAGCCTTCAGCTTGGCCTTGGTATCATCCAAAGCCTGCCACCAGCTCCAGCCGTGTTTGTCGTCACTCGGACCAGGTGATGCTTGGCACATTGCAAATCTTCTGGACAGAATTCCAACTGGGAATACTCAAGCACTTAATGTTTGTCATGTTCTTGACACTGGGTTATTCCTTTATAGATTTCATGGTCTTCAAGGCTCAACCTGACAGAACATATGGCGGTAAGGCGGGTCCACCTTCTGGGCAGTGCTCAAGGCATCTTCCGTCAACTTCAAACCCTCCAAGGCTGTCGCCTCCTCCTCAGAGCGGAAGATCAGAGAAGGGAACAAGGACTTCACAGGGAATCGATGCAAATCGTAGGGTATTGGTAAAGAACTCCATGCAAAATGAATGAGAGCAATATGTATGTATAAATAGGTATATATATGTATACATATATATATATACATATATATATACATATATATATATATACATAAATATAAATATATATATATATATATACATAAATATAAATATATACATATATATATATACATATATATACATATATATACATATATACACACCTGCAAACACATATGTATATATATATATGTAATGTTAAAAATGCACATACATACATACATACATACAAACATACGGACATACAAACATACAAACATACATACACACATACACACATACATACACACACATACATACATACATACATGCATACCATTACACTACATTACATTGCATTGCATTGCGTTACATTACATTACATTACATTACCATACATTGCATTAACAAACATAACATGACATGACATTGCATTACATTACGTTTCATTATCGTACACACATTAACAAACATTACATGACATGACATTGCATTGCATTATGTTACATTACCATACATACATTACATACATATCACATTACATTAGGTTAGATTACTTTGCATTGCTTTGCATTGCTTTGCATTTCATTACATTACAGTACATTACATTACATGACAAAACAAAACAAAACATTACATACATACATACATGCATGCATACATACATACATACATACATGTATACATACATGTATGCATACATGTATACATACATGTATACATACATGTATACATACACGTATACATACATGTGTACATACATGTATACATACATGTATAAATACATACATACATCCATACAAACATACATACATACATCAATACAATACAATACAATACAATACAATACAATACAATACAATACAACACATACATACACTACATACATTACATACACTGCATGCATTACATACATTACATACAATACATGCAATACATACAATACATACATTACATACATTGCATGCATTACATGCAATACATACATTGCATACATTACGTACAAGTATCATTGTATCATTCCATGTATAGTATGTAAATCAATAAATAAATATAAAAATATATATATACATAGAGTGAGTATCAGTTTGGGATATTTTGGGTCATGGTGCTGTTGGTACCGGGGAAATTAGAAACCATGTTCAAAATATTACAGAACCATAGTTTATTCATGTTTATTCCACTTGCTGCTCGTTTGGACCCACTCTGATACTGCATGTATATCCTGGGTTTCTCCAGCTGCTCTTATAAAGATTGTATTCTTATAGCCAGATGACACCAGTTCATTACCTAGTCCAGCTCCTCGCAACTTCGAAGCATGGAGAATGTGATCAAAGCCTTCTCCACCTCGTCTTCAGCAACATTTACCTTGGACGCAAGCTGGCCTTCCACGGATTCCATGAATGGTTAGGGTCCAACTGTCGCCTGCCTTCCACAATTATCATGAAACATGTGAAACGTGTGAAACTCGTAGCAAAAACCACAACGCAAAGTTGGCACAGTAGGTCGCCCAGACCCAGGATATCGCCCGACCACATTTTTGACGTGTTGATTTGTTGGTGACTATGGAGTGGGCGCTCATGTTGCTTCTGCGCACCGGGAACGTCTCGTTCAGATGGTGAGCCGATCTTCTACCAGGAGGCGAGACGCACCGATTGAACAGACACACACATAGAAATTGACAGGCTCCGTCAAGAAAAGGCGCGCCGTGTTCACATTCAGTCATGCGATGGATCCTCTCGACGATAAAATGGTAAAAATGGCAAACGCAGAGTTCTCGGGAGTTTTATGTTCCTACGCGTTTGCTATGATTTTATGTGTTTTGATACTCAATCTTTGCGGCTTACCATTTATGTTTTTTCAGAGACGGGTTCTGGGGAGATTTTGTTGCAGACTTTCCCTGTGCTTGTATGTGCTGCATGAGGGGGCATTTGTATATATTTGTTGTCACTGATTTTATGTGAGGGTTTGATTCCCCACCTGCCAGGTGAGGGTTGTTAGATTTTATGTCAGTTGCCTCCTCCTCCTCCTCCTCCTCCTCCTCCTCTCGTTGTCCTCCTCGTCCTCCTGCTCAACTGCGACTCGCGATCCACAGTGTTCCCTGCCGGACCTCAACCGCGAGTATCCCCGCCCAGTGTTCCCTGCCGGACCTCAACCACGACCATCCACGCCCAGTGTTCCCTGCCGGACCTCAACCACGACCATCCACGCCCAGTGTTCCCTGCCGGACCTCAACCGCGAGGATCCACGCCAAGTGTTCCCTGCCGGACCTCATGTAGGAAGATATGGGACAAAGAATGTGCAGAAGAAATGTCAGATAGAATGCCAGAAGATATGCCAGATAGAATGCCAGAAGATTTGCAAGATAGAATGCCAGAAGATATGCCAGAAGATATGCCAGATAGAATGCCAGATAGAATGCCAGAAGATATGCCAGAAGATATTCCAGAAGATATGCCAGATAGAATGCCAGATAGAATGCCAGAAGATATGTCAGAATATATGCCAGAAGATATGTCAGATAGAATGCCAGATAGAATGCCAGAAGATATGTCAGATAGAATGCCAGAAGATATGCCAGATAGAATGCCAGAAGATATGCCAGAACATATGCCAGAAGATATGCCAGATAGAATGCCAGATAGAATGCCAGAAGATATGTCAGAATATTTGCCAGAAGATATGCCAGATAGAATGCCAGATAGAATGCCAGAAGATATGTCAGATAGAATGCCAGAAGATATGCCAGATAGAATGCCAGAAGATTTGCCAGAAGATATGTCAGAAGATATGCCAGAAGATATGTCAGAATATATGCCAGAAGATATGTCAGATAGAATGCCAGAAGATATGTCAGAATATATTCCAGAAGATATGCCAGATAGAATGCCAGAAGATATGTCAGATAGAATGCCAGAAGATATGCCAGATAGAATGCCAGAAGATTTGCCAGATAGAATGCCAGAAGATATGCCAGAAGATATGCCAGATAGAATGCCAAATGGAATGTCAGAATGTATGCCAGATAGAATGCCAGAAGATTTGCCAGTAAGAAAATGTATAAATGTCATGGTGGGGATCACACGAAGTAAAGTAATTTTTCCTGTTTGGATAAGTGCACTGTACTAGGAAGCATCATTCCTTTTCCTGATTCCATCCCAGCAAGGTTTATCTGACTGATTTAATGTAGTTGGCTCATAGAAATTGAAAGCAGTGCTGGGTTGGTAATGGGGTTGAATTCTCCATCTCGGTTCCAATGTTTCCCACAATCAATGATGACGCTTTTGTATGCTTTTTGTCCATTTACAGGAGTGTTCGCATATACAGACATAGCGTTTCAATTTAGTCAACCTGTAGTTCCCCACCTGTCAGGCGAGGGTTGTTAGATTTTATGCTAGCTGTCCCGCCTCATCCTCCGCCTCCTCTTCCACCTCCTCCGCCGGACCTCAACTGCAAGCTCTAGATCGCGGTGTTCCCCGCAGGACCCGAACGACCCGAACAGCAAGCTCTGGAGCAAAGTGTTCCCTGCCGGACCTCAACTGCACGCGCTTGATCGCAGTGTTCCCCGCCGGACCCGAACAGCAAGCTCAGGATCAGAATGTTCCCCGCCGGACCTCAAATGCAAGCGCTAGATCGCAGTGTTCCCCGCAGGACCCGAACAGCAAGCTCAGGATCAGAGTGTTCCCAGCCGGACCTCGACCACAAAGAATCTTCGAAGATATAGCAGATAGAATGCCAGAAAGAATGGCAAATAGAATGTCAGAATAGATGTCAGATAGAATGTTAGGTAAAATGTCAGAATGTATGTCAGAATGTATGTCATAAATTGTCATAATATCTGCCTTGAAATGCCATGGTGGGGATCACTCGAAGTAAAGTATTTTTTAATCTGACACATTAGTTTTGGTATTCAACTTTCAGGCTTGAACCTGTCAAACATTGTTTCCACGGAATTAAAATCATCTCCTGGTGGTGAACGGTGACATTTTACAGACTCCCGAATTTCTTGGTCACCTTTTTGAAAACCTTTCACTCAAGGTGTCAGCACCAAGTGGCAGTGGCAACAATGTCTGGTAGGAAATGCGTCATGGCTGCATCATCCAGTAGGTCTTGTTCCTGTCAGCACCGTTTTTGGATCAATCAACTGAATCTTGTAGGTTGTTAACATCTTCCGACCAAAATATATCAACATTCATCTTCATCCATTCTATGGTTTGAAAGAAACATTTGCGTTTGGCCAAAATGCATAAACACACTCTGTTGATCTCTGACAAAATGGTTGAGCTTGCCACTCATGATACTCAGCAACATTTTTGTTATTGGAGTCACAGGGATTTGACGGCAGCAGGAAGCATAGATACCAGTAGCTTGCCTCTCATGCCAATTACTTGGGGCAGTGTTGCATTTGTGGAAAGATCTGGTCCATCTCCATTCTTTCAGATTTCAAGGCCCCCGAATAATGCCTTTCGCACACGCTCATCTTCCACCTCCTTGTGAATGCAGCGGCTGTCAGGGCGCATTGAGTCACTTTCACAGTTTGTGTTGTGGGGTCCCAACACGTCCCAACGATTTTGACATTTTTTGAGGCGGGAATCTGTCTCTTAACTCATCTCATTCCTCCAACTCACGTTGACGGGCAAATGGAACTATCGCAATGTGCCAAATAAAATTCAAACCCACAGATGATGAGAGGCCATTGTGATCAAAACATGTCAAAACAACAACAGATCTTGCATCGCGTTGAAAGGCAACTGTCAATTCCTGCAAGAGCTCTATGACTAGTTCAGTGCTCACCATTCAGATGATCATGAATGAGGACTGTCACCGCTTCTATCTCAACGGCCGCTTTCAGTCTTTCTTTCCCGCAAACCGACCCCAGCAGAAACCTATTCACAATGATTACACATGAGCCAATGAATTCATTCTCACTGCGCAGAGTCCTTGCTGACTTGGCGGACATTTAGATCTTCGGCTTTCAATGCGCTAACTTCTTTTGAAATGAGATTGCCTCGGTGCATTTCGGTGCTGTGGTCGTGCCTCGTGCATCCACTTGCAACTCTGCATGTGTGTGCTCTGTTGAAGGATGTTGAAGGCATGCTCTTGTAGTGCACCAGTGTAAAAATGTATAAGTTCATGTCACAGTCATATCTTCTAAAGAGATTTGGAGTTATCAGCTATGTTCACATGCGATCAACTGATCGACTCCAAGTCCTGTACTACATAATAAATGGAACAACAAAATTAAGGAGAGACCGCATTTATGACCTTCTGTTTATTTCCTTTGTGCTCCATCTATTTGAACCGTGTGTCGTCTTTGGCCAAGGGTATTTCTAAAAATTGAATCTGAATCCGGCTGGCTTTGGAGTCTTGTCTAAGAAATCCGATGGCAAGCATGGCAATACAATATCCTCAGACGCTGATATCAAATTATGACGGTATGCATCATAAGCATGCATGAACCATCATAGGCCAACTTAACTGCCAGTTCTTGCATTGTCTGTGCGTGAGCATGTATTTCCTTCTCTAACTAGCATAACGATGGCACTTGCTCTTTCATTCTTCGGAGTCATTAGTATGTTTTTGCCCAGCTTCCCAATTCTTGCAATTCCTCCAACACCTCGTTGTTGCTCCTGAGCTCAGTGACGAATCAATGACGCTGGACATCCCCGCCGGAACTCGGTAACCATTCATTGCTGTAAGACCTGTGAGAGACACCTGGATCACAAAACCTGTTGTTCACCAATATCTTCATCGACATCCCGCAACTGTTGCTTGCCGAATTTGACAAGGTTGGATGTTGTGAGGCTGTGTTGTATCACAGTAAAACATCCACCCAATGGAACCATTGTGGCCTGTTGATCCGTCTGGAGATTAAAAGGCTATGACGGCTATGTCTTTTAAGTACTACATTGCCATTGAATCACTTTGAATCCAGTTTGGCATCTACTATCCACAACAAGACTGTTGCAAAATTCGAGAGGTTTTTGCCTCTCTGCTTGATTGAAGAAGCTCGATACATAAAAGTCTTGACCTGGCCACAGCGCAAACCACCTGTGTTGACACCAGCGCAGTGCATCCCAGTGACAAACTCCGACTGGGTTTTGGTATTGCAGAAAGCTTATTACTCATCATGCGCAGCGCGTCACAAACTGAGGCCAATTCTTGCCTGGGAGATGGCACTACCCATGAATTTCTGCTATCTATCCTGTTCATTTATATATACAAGTATGTGTATATATATAATATATAATATATATATATATAATATAATATATATAATATAATATATATATAATATAATATATATAATATATATATAATATATAATATATATATATATATATATAATATATAATATATATAATATATATAATATATAATATATATAATATATATAATATATATAATATATATAATATATATAATATATATAATATATATAATATAATATATATATATATAATATATATAATATATATAATATATATAATATATATAATATATATAATATATATAATATATATAATATATATAATATATATAATATATATACATATAATATATAAATATATATATATAATATAATATATAAAAATATATATAATATATATATATATATTATAATATATATATAATATATATATTATAATATATATATATATTATAATATATATATAATATATATATATATAATATAATATATATAATTATATATGTATATTATATCAGTACCCTTTTAGGGGGGGAACATAGCCAAATTGCAAGACACAATTTAGACGGTTTTGAGGGATGGGGGCCTGGTAAATGTCAGCAAACATTTATGCTCTAACTACGTTCTATTTGCAAAATTTCATGTTGGCAGGTCCCCTCATTCTTTACGGGATATTTTATTTATTTTCTTTAAAAAAACAGGGGGCGTTCATGCAAGAACATGAAAAAATGTAAAGTTATAGTGTGAAGGTCTGCAAATAGCTGCAGAATTGCAGAAAATCAAACATGCAAACTAAAAGTTTGTAGGACCCCAATTGCTTGGTATTTCGGTATTTCCAATACATTCTACACTTTTTCTGCACCTTTTTGATCATTTCCACATGTAACATAGAGGTATAGAAAATATATTATTCCTTGCAAATTAATTACTGGACAATCCTTGAACTTCAAATAAATGTAAAATGAGATGTTGAAGGTCTTCAAATTTACCTCCTGTCTATGAGAAAGCGATTGAGCACAGGTGTAAAAATCATGTAAACATCCTATACCTAAGGTCCATATTTCCGTGCAGAAACAGCTCAAAGTAGATGATAAAACCAAGATAAACTCATGTAACCATCCTACGCCAAAGGTCCATATTTCCTTGCTTAATGCGTCTAAGTGCGCCAGACTGTGCATCTTCAAAGCTTGACAACCAATATGAAACGCAAGTTTAGCAACAAAATGATCTCAAATGCACCTCAAATGAACCTGATGGACCTAAAATGAATCCTGATGGGGCACCTATAGTAAGCCCTTTATGAGCCTTTATGTTTCTGCAAGGAAATATGGACCTCAGGTGTGTGATGGTTACATGATTTTATCTTTGGCTTTACCATCTATTTTGAACAGTTTCTGCAAGGAAATATGGACCTTAGGTGTAGGATGGTGTAGGTTGCTTACAAACATCTGCAAACTTCTTGGAGACAGTTTTTGGACAATGGATCGGACATTGAACAATTTTTATTTCCCCCCCTATCCGTAGAGCACGGGGGGAGGAATGGGGGGGTACCGGGTGACGTATCTATTACAGACTTTCGACCCCCCCTCCAAATGTAAATCTTCCGGGGCTCGGTTTTTGACGTGGGGGGGTCTAACATACATGTAGCCTTCCCCATCGGGAAAAAATACGAAGGGGGATCGAAGGGGTCAAAATTGCTGCTTTTACATTTTTTAAACGTCCCCCATGCTTACACCCCACGAAAAGGGTGGTGATTACATTATACGTGTACTATGTATGTATGTATGTCTGTCTGTCTGTATGTCTATATGTATGTATGTATGTATGTATGTATGTATGTATGTATGTATATGTATGTATATGTGTGTGTATGTGTGTGTATGTGTATGTATGTGTATGTATGTGTATGTATGTGTATGTATGTGTATGTATGTGTATGTATGTGTATGTATGTGTATGTATGTGTATGTATGTGTATGTATGTGTATGTATGTGTATGTATGTGTATGTATGTGTATGTATGTGTATGGATGTGTATGTGTATGTGTATGTATGTGTATGTATGTGTATGTATGTGTATGTATGTATGTATGTATGTATGTATGTATGTATGTATGTATGTATGTATGTATGTATGTATGTATGTCATGTATGTATGTATGTATGTATGTATGTATGTATGTATGTATGTATGTATGTATGTATGTATGTATGTATGTATGTATGTATGTATGTATGTATGTATGTATGTATGTATGTATGTATGTATGTATGTATGTATGTATGTATGTATTATTTATGTATGTATGTATGTATATATTTATACACATGTTTCAAAAGAAAACTAAACAACCACGGCAATCAGGTGCAGCCCACTGTTTGATTGATTGTCATACAAGTATGGAAAGTAAGGGCGTCAGGCAAACGGTGGGTCCTGTATCGGAAAGGCCTGAAGCAAAATGCCACTAGCCAAGATCTCGCATCCTTTTACACTCTTGTGTAATGTGCCGCTGTTTCAAACTTGAGGCCCAGGGGTAAGGGACGAAAGCTACTGTAGCTTGGCAGGGAGCTTGGCATGAAAACACAATGATGCTGAGGTTGCGGATGCTGCCGAATTTGCTGCTGGCGGCGACATGCCGACGGAGTCCCCGGGGGGAGTGAGGCACGGCCAAACTGCTTGTGAACCAGCCAGCCCGGGGGGGAGGGGGATAGTTAAATATGAAGTTTCATGCGATTGGAGATTCCAGCCCCCCCAATAGCTTGCCAAAGCAAGAGGAACTTCAGCTAGCAGAAGTTAGCTTTGTGAAAAATCCGACACCTCTTACGTAGTGCCTTTCCAAGTATCCGAATTCTTCACACCCAAGAGAAAAAACACCTGCTTGATCTGTATTGTGCCGCTGTACCGAACCCCTGGACAAGCTGCAACAGTTCGCTCACGTTGTCCATCTGTCTTTTTTTGCACGCAAGGCGTACCTTCTCCTGCCGTGGGATTCATTCCTGTTTGAAGGCTGTAACACTTGGTGAACAGCAGCACTTCCAGTCATAACCTCGGAAATATACATCAAGATGTTTTAAGTTTCCTAATGCATTAAAGACATTTCGGGACAACTATATGTATGTAAGTATAATAAAAAAATGCATACAATATATATAAGATAGATAATATATACATGTCTGTAAACAATTGCGAATATAACTATTTGTGTGTACGCCCTTGATACATTTATGACAGCAACATCAAATGACTGCTGCAGCCACTGCAGTTGCGATGGCCTGCGACTTCTTCGCAGCCAAGATCAGCGGAGTCGACTGTTGCTTCAGTTCTTCCTAAGCGACAATGGAAAAGAACAACACTGTGGCTGGAGCAAAGATCAGGTTAACATATGTACATATATAAAGAGTACATATCACACAACTTTATATCGGCAAAAACATGCAAAAAACATAAGCAACATAAATTTGGGATGTCATGCCAAACCAACATGTTGAAACCACTGCAGACAAGTTTCCAGCTGCGTCTTTGCGTCCCTTTCCTGCCTCAAACGAGGGGCAGCGATGGGGAAACAAACGAAGCAATCTTGCTTTAGAACGATTTCGATCAAACACGTAGGACGAAACAAAAATCCGACGGATTCCTTCTAGGTTTCTCTTTCAAACCTCTAGAAAGGCAAGTGGGAAAAAACCGCAGTGACTGCTTGCGTCAAATAAATAATCACGTCTTCTCTGTTTTGCCTTCCAGAAAACGCCAGTCTTTCTTGCTGACTTCTTTAAATAGGGGAGAATCACCGAGGCTTAATGAGTGATAAAACGATCAAAAGAATGACGGCTGGTGCTTGTCGGCCAACTCTAGGGGAATTGTGACTTGTTGGGAAATTGTTACGCCAATGTTCCAAAATTTTGAGAGACAAGTAGTAGGCAGTCAGAATCCCAGAAAACATTCCTCGCGTGGAATGTGTCTACCGACTCAAATATCCATGTTGGTAAAGGACGCTTTTCCAACAAAGGGACCCTCATTTGCCATCCCGCCTTGAAGCTTCTGATTCTACCCGCAAGTCTTCCTGCAGAGCATCTGCAAGTACAACTTTTCAAGACGGCGATATCAGGATGTGTAAACTGCAGTATGTGACATGGACAAACATACTGACTAAATTGCCAGCACCTGGACACCTTCAGCGGCATGGTTCGGACTACCCAAAGCTTTTCCAGATGCCAGATGGCATCAATGCTTCCAGCATCGCATGACCAATCACAAGAGTCCAACGCTTTAAAGCCCAGAACATTTGCCAATTGCAGATCGACCACTGATCACCATTCCAGCTTGCCTGTACTTGGCCATCCCAAGGAATTTTCCAACCGCGAAAGGGTGGCTTGTCGGAATCGTGATCGCAGCGCGACCACACCTTGGCCCAAGAGAGGATCATGACGATGAACCACAGGTCGAACAATGCTGAACGAAGCCGAAGGATAGGTGGTGTAAATCATCAACGCTAGAGTGGTTTGCGATTGTGTATACTACCACTTAAACCCCTAACCATGATGATGCTGATGCTTGATGATTACACTTGATTACACCTCATTTTCTTGCCACAGTGGGTGCCAGCTCTTGCCAAGCAGCTTGTGCACCTGCCAAGGTATTGCCAAACCACCATCCGCGGAATTCGGGACCATCCCGATCATCCCAGTAATAAATGATCACCTTGGGATCCTGCAGATTCACTGATTCACTGCGTGCTGCTGGATGGATTTTGGGCAGTTTTACCTTGATGCTTTTTTTGGTAGGACAGAGGAATTATAGTATGAAACATCTGGAAAGGAGGATCGATTTGGGTGGCCGGTGTAAAGTGTTTATGTTGGTATCTGGGAGTGTTGGGGCGTGCCAGCTGGAAGGTCTGATGCTTTAGTAGAGTGAAGCCATGTGCAGCCCTCAGCCAAGTTTAATGTGCCCTTTTGAAGTAAGAAACATCAACATACAAGCATCAATACCATCATTCAAACTTTGAAAACCTTTTGACTCTGACCAGGATTGAAGAGGGAAGAAACTATCCAGAAAACGCGGCCAAGCACTCAAGAACAACCGTTTTGAGCTTGTCCTGCTTCCCTTCCTTCTCATAGGTTTTTCTCCCGCAGCTGGTGCCAGTCTGCAAGTATGTGCCAGACATAGTTCTCACAGCGATCCCCCGATCTTTCTCCGGGCCTCACACATCGACATGCAGAGCGTCCATAAAATCCAACATTGTCGAAATGTCCACTCAGTGAGACTCAGCGTGATCGTCATGAGCTTTCAGGACTTTGACCATGTCAGTGGGCAGTGCCCGCCAGCCCAGATCATCACATCATCAATGAGGAATAGACCATATAATTATATATATAATAATGTTATATAGTCATTTTTTATAATGATGTTATATATTGTTTTATTATGTTAAGATTGGTAGTTCTAAATGCTTACAAGTGATAGAAGGTAGATATGAGACGACAACAGAGGACATTGCGTGCATATCGTACAGTCCAACTATGGCCAACTTGTAGAGATGAAATCTGAGATGGTCTACTCGAAGAATTGGACGTGAAGACAAGTTGCCCTCTGCATAAACCACTAGCTTCTCCTGCGTGAGACGCGAGGCCGATTCAAATGGGGATACTGACACAGCGATCTCTTACTCGAACACCCAAGCTCTTCCAAAGATTTTCGGTGTTTTGTAGGAGGTCTCAAGAAAACAATAGCCGCTCATGTCTCTTAGTTCGACTGGTCACCTGTATCTTTCAAGCAGCTTGACCACTTTGTGTGTCTGATGGATTGAATAGCATCATCAAGCTTTCCAAAAAATGCTGAATATTCCTGGATCTCATACCTAGGAGATCTGCGATGATAATTCCAAATACAACCCTCCAAATGTTTTCATAAGTTAAAAGGGGACAGTTGGTTCCGGGTCATACAGTACAAATCGACGCCAAGCTGTTTTGATACGTGCTCGGTGCTGGAACATGTTGTTCAATAACTTCCCCTGTCCTGTGGCATCTTTCTTTGAACCTAAGAGAAACGCACGCTTCTGGCCCGTGCCCCGCTTATTCTTCATTGTCTCATTTCTATTCATTTCCACAGAACAATTTTGAACCGTGGTGTTTGCTTCGCTTTATCATTCTCCAGTTCTCATCAGTCAAGCTTCAAGAAACCATGGTCATCTAGGGTCAGGTCACTTGTACCAGAAATTGTTAAAAACTTAATTCAACTCCACCCTGTCTAATTTTTGATGCTTGGTCCAAGTGGCAGGCATTGCTTTTGGTGGTGGCGTAGCAGGCATTGCTTTGGGCTGTGGGGGCTGTGGTTCGGTGGGCATCGCTTTGGGAGGCACCCTTGGTGGAGCTGACGGCTCAGGAACCTTTGCCGGTGCTGGTTTCGCTGGCGTCATTGGCGTTACGACTGGTGCTGTCGGTGTCACTGGCGCCGCAGGTGTTATCACTGGGCCAGCTGGGCGTGCCGCCCACGTGTGCCTTGCTCTGGAAGCTGCTTCTGCTCGTGGCAAGAGAGGCCTTGGCAACGCTGGTCGCAAGGCCGGTCGCAGCACTGGCTGTGCAGGCCCTGGGCGTGGTGCTCGGGCAGTGGGCACCCCCGGAGCAAAACCTTGGCCCGCTGTTGTGACCTTTCTGGTTGGGGTAGGCTGGGGCTCAGCATCATGTGCAAGTCGAGGATATTTCGCCTCACCAGGCCTCGGGCTGTAGATTGTACAGAGTTTCAAGATGTTTCAAACACTCTTCCAATCTGCTTCAAAGTTGACAGCCTATGAAACAAGAATAAAGGCACGCAAGAAGGAACAACACAGAACACTGATTGTGTACATACAGTATATCCCAGACGTAAAACAACAAGAACAAATATCAGCACGTTCTTCCTGGCCGAAAACCAGGGGTATTGTATCATGTTATATGAGTGCACATTGTCTCTAGTACAGCATATTGTATGGTGTACTGTAAGTTCCAAAACGTCTTCTGGAAGCCACAGAATTCGATTTGAAGTTGGGGTTTGGAACGTACAATACATTATGACATTATATATGATTATATTTTTCGTTTTGAAACCCCTGCGACAGGTCACCTGTGCAACAAAAAACATGAACACATCTGTCTGCATACGCCCACATCCTCCTTCTCTGCTGATGCCTGGAAGCAGGCGCTGACAGCAGCCGCTTTCCAATGGTTGGGCGTGCCGCCATGGGCGCACGATGGATCGAAGTCGCACCACCTGTTGATCTTTTGGATTTTTCGCTTGTTGGGTTTTCACTCTTTGTTGATATAGCTGCTTCGCTGAAGGGGCATTGCCCACAGCCCCAATTTGATCCTCTGCATCTTTCTCAGGGATCCATCATGATTCCCGGGACATGGCCGGAGCTATTCCGATACAAAACTCACAGGGTAGCCATTCGATTGGGGGACTGTGCAGCAGGATCTGCCTGCATTGATTTTTTTTTTTTCATGCGTCCCCAAATGCCAACAGTCTGACTGCTGGGACAGCTTTGCGGCACAAGTCCGAGCCACGAGCGGCACAAGTTTGTAAGATGCCAACTGGGAGCATTGCATGGGTTCTCTTATTATGTCTTCTGACAAGACATTTTCTGAAACTACCAGTAGCACCGCACAAGGCGGTGGCGGAAATTTCAAAGATAGGAAACTATAGGAGAGGTGAGTTGTTGTGATGGATGGATGGATGGCAGAGCGAACCCACTGATGGATCGAGAGGTGGCTGAGGCTCTGAGTCTCTCTCTCTCTCTCTCTCGCTCTCTCTCACCTTCTCTCTCTATCTATCCATTTGTCTATCTATCTGTCTATCTATCTATCTATTTTTCTATCTATCTATCCATCTATATGTCTATTCATCTATCTATGTACTTATCTATGCATCTCTCTATCTATCTCTCTACCTATCTCTCTACCTATCTTTCTACCTATCTATCTATCCTGTCTACCTGTCTATCTGTCTATCCCTCTATCTATCTATCCATCCATCCATCTATCTATCTTTCTATCTTCCTATCTGAAAGAAAACAATTCCGCGAGACTTCTTTCAAATGTGCATCGACTGTCAATCAATCAATCAATCAATCAACCAACCAGTCAATCAATCTATCTACCTGTCTCTTTATCTATCTAGCTCTGTATCTCTCTATCTATCAATCCATCTAGCTTTCCATCCCTCTTTCTATTATCAATCTCTCTATTTATCTGCCTGTCTATCTGTTTATCTATCCGTTTATCGATCCACCTGTCTATGTGTCTATCTATCGGTATATCACCAAGAGTAATCACTTATGCGACGCTACCATCAAAAATAAAAATTGCCAGGTCCAAAACGAAGCAAAACTGCAAGACCTCGTCAAAAGTTCAAAGGCGACAACATCAACAACGGAGCACTTCTGCAAGACTTCCTCAACTTTTGAAGTTTACAACGTCAAACACCAAGCAATTCCGCGAGACTTCCTTCAAAAGTGGAAGTTCAAAGCTGAAAAACAAATTCAAAAGTTGAAAGCTCAAAACCGCAGTTTTTCCGCGAGACGGAGTTCAAATTTGGTAGTTGAAAACTATTTTCTGTGAGGCTTCCTGCAAATCTGACATGTCACTGATATCACAGTTACAATTCGATTTGCAGATGTCGGCTGCACTCTCTCAAAAAGTATTGCGATGTATTGCGCCTGCCACAAAAGAATGAGGCCAGGTCATACGAAGTGTTGCACCTGTCACGCATCATCATCTTGGCAAACGTAAACCTGAAGATCTGATGCTCCAAAATGCTACCCTTCTCAGGAAATCAGCGCCCTGACTTCTTAACATGTCTGATGGGGACGTCTCTTGTACGGCACCTGCCATGCGAAATGCATCTTAGCAGACCCTCTTCCAAAGTCTCACGCCTGCTATAATATTTGAAACTGCAGCAAAAAACCTCACGTTTTGCGCACTTTTGGCAAGGTGCCGAATCCCCTGTCACCCAATATGACGATTGAACGTCCAAAAGTGGTCCGAACATGTGGTGCTTTTACCATTTTGACTTCAAAATATGCTTTGCGCCACAGCGGCGTGCATTTTTTGAACAACTCAACTTCCAGAAGTGCTCCGACACTGACGTGATTTGCTCATTTTGACTTCCGAATGTGCTTCGCGCCACAGTCGCGTGCACTTTTTCGACATCTCATTTTCCAAAAATGCTCCGAGACCGAGGTGTTTTTGAGTTTTTTTACTTCGAAATGTGCTTTGCGCCACAGCGGCGCGCAATTCTTGATCTCTTATCTGGCAAGACGCCTCCGCACCCGCCACTTTATCACCTTGATGTACCTTGATCTTCTTTCTTCTGACTCTTTCTCTTCTCTGGCTGCTCTCACCACTGTTCTCTCACCGCTGCTACATGCTGCTACTGCATCTGGAAGTTTGACTTCTAAACTTCCTTCGATAAGTCCACTAGCGCACCCAGAACAGGCTTTGCTGATCTTTGCTGTACTGGACAACTTGGCTCCCCTTTTGTTGGAAGCATGCAGTATTCCCATGTTGCATCAGCGTTTGAACCGGAAGAACCAATTACTTGGACGGGATTAAATTTATGGCACTCAAATAATCTCAAATATGGTTGCATGGTCAATTCAAGTCAATTTCGTCAATTCACATTCACCGTGACGTTTGCTCTTGCTGACCCTTTTGGCACAGTGCCTTACGTCTGTTTTGTGCTTGGCCCTGTCCTGTAGTCTCCCCAAAAGGATCGGGGTGGAATTCACCCAAACCAGCCCCAGCATACCATCCAACTATCCGTCTCTTTTCACGGCCACGTGATTCGAACATCTGCAAATCACCCTGCCATTGCCTGAGGGCACCAGTGCTGTCCAACGCAAATGGGCTACAGCTTCACAGAAATTGACGGGGCCGTAAGGGAAGCCCCAAAGCTTCCCGTCACTTCAGTTGGAGTTTTGCATAAAAGCAGTCACCGTAAGATGGGGCCAGCGGGCACCCTCTGTTCAGCTGAGCAATGCGCCGAGAGTGCCAAGCTTTGCCAAATTTCTTGGATCTTTGCTTTCACCTGCACCGCGGGCTGTCCAATGTGTCCACACAACCTGCATGTGCAGTCGGTATTTCAACCTGCCATGCAATTCAACTCCTCAGTGGATAGAATACAGAAATCCTGTCTTGGAGGAACTCACTTTCAGCTGCAATCCTAGCGGAACAACCCGCGCTGGTTTGAGTGAAACTGAACTTTGATCTCATTGATCACCTGGAGCTGAACAAATCCAGCAATGAGAAACCAAGGCCGACCGAGTTTATCCAAGTTCATTAGAAAGCCTTTTGGCCCAGCTTAGCCAGGGTTTGGAAACCAGGATCTGGCACTTGATGCGGAGGTTGCATTCTCAAACACCCTACGTGTTGTATCTACAATGTTACAATGCATGCACGCAGCTATCTATTTATATGTTTATCTTTTTATCTATCTATATATATATATTATATTATATCATATCTATCTATTTATCATTTATTATATGTTTCTGCATTTATCTACCTAACTATCCATCCATCTATCTACCTATCAATCTATCTATCTATTAAAATATCTACATCTATCTATCTATTAATTTATCTACCTACCTATTTATCAATGATTATCTATCAAATTAATTATTTCTATCTATCTCCATCTGTCTCTGTCTCTGTCTCTCTCTCTCTATCTATCTCTATCTATCTCTATCTATCTCTATCCATCTCTATCGACCTCTATCCATCTCTGTCTGCTGGCATCTCTATCTGCGCACCATATTTCACTGCGCTTGATTTCACAGTACGAGTCATAAATAAACGTATGTGAAACGTATGCACCACGAACCACGAACCCGAAACAGCCGCAAATCCCAGCAAAGTGCCTAAATTGTCTTCGTTTGTTGAGGAACCACGGACAACAGAAATGGAAGAGAGAGAGAGACGCTTTCCCCAACGAACCCGAAACAGCCGCAAATCCCAGCAAAGTGCCTAAATTGTCTTCGTTCGTTGAGGAAGCACGGGTAACATAAATGGAAGAGAGAGGCGCTTGCCCCAATGAACCCGAAACAGCCGCAAATCCCAGCAAAGTGCCTAAATTGTCTTCGTTCGTTGAGGAAGCACGGGCAACAGAAATGGAAAAGAGAGATGCTTCCCCCAACGAACCCGAAACAGCCAAAACAGCGCCGAACCCAGCCAAAACGTTCACTAGAACATGCCGTGTCATGCAATGGCGGATTTGCTGTTCTGAGCCGTTTTCGATCGTTTTCGGATAGCCCGCGGAACCGAACCGAACCGAACTGAACCGAATCCTTCCTGCCTCTGTATAAATATTAATCTATCTTCCCACGTCCACATACAAGTATGCACAGTCGACACATGTAGCCATACCCCGGAAATCTATGGAAGTCGTTGCTGATCGCCATCCTTTCGAAGGCGTTTCGAAGGTGGCCGGCCAAGCCTGCAAAGCTTCATCATCAGCCTGCACCTGGCTACAGCAATTTCAATCTACACGCCAGGGATACAACATGATACAACTCCACAACATTCCACAACTATAAAACATCTGCTATACCTAGGGACCTAGATTCAAATACTTGGAGTTTGGTTAAAGAAGCATATGGTGCATATGGTGTCTTCCAAAGGGGGCAGCCACACAATCAACACATTTGGGAACGAAACCATCCCGTACATGTAGCTGGCATGCCTTCACATCCATCTGCTGTTGCTTCAGTCCAATCAGCTCTGCACTTCTTTCCTCAGTGGCAGTTCTCCCGAGTATCACACTTGCCGACCAGCAGGTGGGTGAAATGGTGCTGGGTCAAAAGGAATCCAGGCTTTGTTTTTTTTTGAAACAAAGAATGCTCTGTACGCTTTTATCACTTTTACCAACTTTTATCCTCAATCTCAAAATATCTTTAGTTGGGTGGAAACCTTTGATTGTATAACTTGGCATTGAAGACAGCGAAAACCACCGTGGGCACAAGACAACACACTACACTACACACACACAGACACAAACACAGGCACAACCATCACAACCTATTCAAGTATTTTTAGTCACCTGACCAAGCGAAAAAAGGACACTTCTCATATCTCCTCATCTTTTGCTTCCGTATAGGTGATATCTTCGCAATGCGGTGCATTTTTTTCAAACTTTCCAAACCCATCGCGAGGTCCGGAGCCCACGACCTGAAGTTGTTGTTCCACCGTGATGGCCTGAGCACTGGGTTCTGACGGGGTCACATGGCATGACGCACATGGTCCCATGGCATATTTTACATTCCATGCTCTGCATATCTTTGCATGCCTTGCATGCCTTGGATGAGGCAAACCTTGACACAAGCCTTGACTCAAGCACCACAACATACCACAACCATGACCCAATGAGCTCTGTATGTCATACTGCTGCACAACTCAAGGACTGCCACGCCTGCTGTTGAATACGTCGGATTTCATCCGTCAGAAGAGTGCTGACCGGGCTGCCCTGCGGTCAAGGTGTCCGGAAAAAATATGGCCCGTGGGAAGTGGCCCATGCCAGCAGCTGGTACTATACAACTGGTTCTGACCCAAGCTGGATCAAAAGCACATATCGGAAAACTATGACCATGCAATCAGAGTGGACCCAAGACGTTAATGCAAAAAAGTATCCCTGAACGAACGAATTGATGCACCACCCATTGGGCTGCTGTTCAAACTTGGATTTTCCACGAATGTAATTAATCTCTCAAATGCAATAACAAAAACGACCTCCATTTCTTCCGCCACCCACACCCATGCATTGCATATGGAGCACCACAGGAGAGCTTGGCAATGATGGCGCAGTCTTTGCTTTTAACCTCAGGAGCGGTCAACGTCACAGGAAGGCCTTCGGGATGTCTGTGGTACTCCATCAGGTTTCAACTCGAACCCAGGGCTGCTCAAAATGAACCCCAAAGGATCCCAAAGCGGTCTATTCCGTCCAAATCTCAAGGCCTCTCGCAGGTCAGTTTGTAAACTAAACTATTAGTGTCATTGTCATACTCTTCTATTAGTATATGCGCTATTAGTGGATAGGCCTATCACCCATGTACTTACGTAACAAGATGTAACAAGTCGTAACATAAACGACCCCGTTTCCTCAAGTGGTTGCAATTCAGTGAATGGGAAACCATGGGACTTCCACCTCTTTAAATACCTCGAAGGGAAAACAACGGTAGCTACCAGGTGCCCCGGCAAGCTTTGGCGTAGTTCTTCAATGCGTTCCCGGCAGGTGTTGCGGCTCGCAGTCTGCGAGGCACCGGCATCCCAAGGCCATGGATCCATGGCATGGGCATGGAAATCTATGGAATTTATATAGGTCTGGCATGAGCATTCAACAAATGCTTCTTCGACATACTAGTACAAGTACCGATATTCTCTGTGTATATATATATATACAATATTATACAATATTGTACAATCATATAATACTGTACTATATAATACTATATAATTTTATGTGATTCTGAAAATACATGCCTTTGCCATGCAAAGTCAAAGAACTAAAGGACTTGAGGCCCAACGGGGGGGTTAACGAAAGCTAAGGTTCATAATATGAGCCTGGAAACACGATGGGATTGTGGTGGGAGTTGGATATGCTGAATACAGATTGCCTAGAGACCTGGCAGGATTTGAGCCCGTGACCATCTGCTTCCAAGACCACCCCAAAATGCCCCGAGAGCTTTGGGTGAGGGAGGGGGGGTTTTCGAGTGAAAAATCACTGTTGGATTCAGACCTGCCCCTCCCCCTGCTGAAGCAAGAGTAACTCCAGCTAGCTACCGCGAGCTTTCGTGACAACGCATGAAGATGTCGCAAGTATGCGTCAAACGATGCAGCCATATCCAGCCCTTCACTTTGAACCTTGAACATCCTTGAACTCTATGACTCTATGCTACATCGCTACATCGCTGCCTTTGTGTTCCAAACTCCAGGTGGCAGTTGAGTCCCATGGCCATGCGAACCTCGATGTTGAGTCTTTGCCGTTCAGCCTTGGTATTGCTGAATGCGGACAATCATATTCGATCATGCTCAACCTATGTTGTTGCTTTTCGGACGACATCCGAAGACAAAGAAAACACAACATTCTTGCCTTAAAAGGGCTTTGCTTCAACATCTCTCTCCCTCTCTCTCTCTGTTGTCAGTAATTACACGCAGAGATGCATGCAGAAAGTGAGTTGGTGAATGAGTCCATGAAGGCTGCACGGCATTTAGCGACATCACTGGCTTTTCCCTTTTTTTTCCAGGACGCATCAGTACACTAGTCTTGTCGCCTTGTGGAGCAGGTAGAAGGTCGCATCCAAACCAGTCTGTCCATTACTGTACTCTGTACCCCTTTTGATACCCGGTGTTCCTTCCTACCCGGATTCGTTACAGCGGAACTTACAGTGCATGTCTTCTCTCATTCCCAGATTTTGTCGCAGCCCAAAGCATCAGAATTGCTTTGGGGTAGCCCGCCTTCACCTTGTTCTCAATGGTGGTGACCTGGCCATCGACTTTCTGCGGGAACTTAGCGTTGACTTGAACAAACGGATTTACGTCCGTTGAATTCATCGCGCGCAATGTGCAAGTGACGCATTGATTCAATTGACAAGAGTCAAACACTCAGTTCAATAATTCCATGCCTACATGTACTATATCAGATTTAGCAGTGGGCTAAAGCATTGGCGAAATAATGACTCGGCCAGGTTAGTTTCCTGAGTCCATACACCACGCAACTGCGGGCAAAACTCACATCGAAAAGGCAAATCAACATTCTGTGTGGGTTTTCAGTCGCCATGCAACAGAATGGCCTGCCTTCAAATATCACTTCTCTGTTGATGCGGTGAACTTAACGTATTGTTCTGTTTGGCTACACTTGCACTTCAAACCTCTCTAAACTAAATTCTAGGAATGTGGACATGGCTGAGTTCAAAGACCAAACAAAACTGCCTCTGCTCGTTGTACATCTGCTGCTTGGGTAAAACTCCTTGCAAGCGATGTGCAATGGTCTCACACAGCCGGCACACCATTTTCAGGCCAATCAAGTGTTACCTTTTGTCCATGTGTCTCAAAACCCAGAACAACATGCACATTCCCAGCAACATTGCATGTAAGATTTCAGTGGTGTGCATAGTCTGCTTGCCGAACCCAAAAGCAGAATGGAACCGAAACAGAACCCTTGAACGACAAAACACTTCTGTGGGGTTGTAAACTGTTGTAAAACTGTGTTCACATTCTTAAATATGTACAGAAGTAAAATGACGGTACACTTCAAATGATCCTAAAATGCCCTCAACATGGCCTCCCTGATGCGTCCTTTCCAAATCGTCGCGAGCGTTCTGAAGTGTCAGCTCAAGTTTATCCACTTCCTACCGGCAGAACGAGGCAGCTTTCCTTCAATGGAAATTCCAGCAAGAGTTATACACAGTCTCTCAGTTGATCACACGTAAAGGTTAACAATGATTTCAACAATTTGTACAAACTCGTACAAAGCAGTACCAAGTGTCAAAGTCCAAAAGCGGGATATTCCTTCCGCTGTCCTCATCACCATGTTTTGCCACGTCTTTCAGCTTCTTGCGAAGTTGTTGGCATTTCTCCTTCCAAGTCTCTCTGCCAAAGTACGGTCAAAAAACTCTAAGATCGGGGGAATTGCACCCTTTGCCTTGCACTTACCTTCATGCGTTTGCAACTGCAACATACTGCAACCATCTTTCTCAGCTTGTGGTGTTTTTCAATTCGATAATTATACCATGGAAGCAGGATGAAGCAGGAACTACTATGCCAGTGGGTGGACTCAGTGGGGAAACTGAGAGGGCGAACCTCCATGGCTGAACGCAACAAAGCCGCCACAAAAATGGCAGATAATGCATGTATCATCATGTATCAACTTTTGGCTCTTGTGTATATTTTGCTCCTAAAAGACCAATTGAACACCTATTCTGAATTTCATTTTTAATTTCCCAGTTCGTCAGTGGGGTACCACGTGGTGATGGATGTCGTGTCTTCTTGCCAAACTGGGGCAATGTGGGTCAACTGCCGCGAAGTTTGTGGAGGTTTGTAAAGTGCGCAAGTACGTGACATGTATTCTCGTGTGATCTCGTGTGCATATATGTCATATAATGTCATATATATTATCTAGATTTATCTAGCCTCAATAAATCTGTGCTTATCTGACTACATTGATGCATTCCATATCATTCCATTATGTGCCGTATGCTTCTCAACATTTCTTCCTGTTCTTACAACCCAGTCCTCAATCGAGGCCAGCTCACTCCTGCAGTATGCATTGCGACAGCTTGCGTTGCGGCTAAATTTGCTAAATGCTCATCGATTCAAAAAACACAAAAAAAACTGCAAGATGCAAGAAACAGTTTAGATTGCCAGTTGAAGTTCTGTTTAAGTGGGTCCTTCTTAAATGACAAGACTGGCATTGAGTCACAAATCCTGACATTGAGTCGCAAAATGTCATCAATGAATACAGATGATCTCTTGTTTGGTTCAATTTCGGAAGTCAGTGGAAGCTTCTCCCATGAGGAGATGGAGATGGTGTTCCCGCCGAACCTGATTTGCTGAGTTTCAATCTCCGCTTCTTTCTCTACCTCACCTGTGATGCATGGCATATGCATGGCAACGTGGTTCAAGTGGCAAGGTGACGGGAAGGATGAAACAAAATGAAAGAAACATCCAAACATATCCAAATCAGACATATGCTATGTAGAGATGCCAATGCAGCTTGATACCGTATGTGTTGAGCTTTTCCTCGCAGTGTAGTGGCCTGCTGATGACGATGCAGTGTCTTTCGGAATAGACTTCCTCTTCATCAAGCAAAACAGGGTCTTTGAGTCAAAGGGTTGCAACTCATACATCAACGCACCAGAGTAGTGGAGTACTACAACTGTACATAATAAAAGGGTCCGGAATTGTTTTGGGAATGATTTTTTGGGGATCTCCTGTTCTATCCGTTTCCCTTGCTATTTGCAGCATTTTGGAGCTGGAAACTGCCATTTCAACGGCATTTTGCAACATTTTGGAGTTAGAACCTCTCATTTGCCATGGTATTTGCAACATTTTGGTGTTCGAACTATTCATGTCGCATGGGGGTTGACTTGGGGTCTGTTTTCGGGTTGGTTTAGTTTTTTGGGTTGGTTTTAGGTTTATTTTTGGGTTGGTTTAGGGTTGCTTAGGCCTGGTTTAAGGTCTAGTTAGGGTTTGTTGAGGATCTTTAAAGTTTGTTTAAGGTTTATTTCGGCTTGGTTCAGGGTTTGTTTAGGCTTGGCTTGAGATCTATTTAGGGTTGGTTTAGGATCTATTTGGGGGAAGTTTTCATATTTATTTAGGCTTTGTTTAGGGTTTAGTTTACTTCGGTTTTTTTATTATTCTTTTTGGGTTGGTTTGGGGTTTATCTAGGGTGGTTTAGAGTTTATTTACATAGTCTGTCTTAGGGATTGTTTTGGCTTGAAAAGCAAAAACGCAGGGAAACCAGAAAAGCAGAACAGCAAAGAAGCAGAGAAGCAAAGAAGCAAGGTAAAGCAGAAAACCAAAGAAGCAAAGAAGCAGGGAAAAGCATAAAAGCACACAGCAGAGAAGCAGAAACGCAGAAATCTTGAAGAAGACAAGCAAAGAGGCAGAAAAGCAGAGAAGTAAAGAAGCAGGGAAAAGCAGAAAACCAAAGAAGCAGGGAAACAGAAATCCAAGAAACAAATCCAAAACGGGAAAAACATAATTCACCCAAAAAATAGCCCTCCATAGTAAAACCCAGCTGGGTGTTCTCCAAAGGTACAGAGAGACGGCTGATGCCAAGGCATGTTTGTCAATGGGATCGTGTGAATTAGCAATCCTTCCTTGGGGAGACACCAACAGCACGTGGAAATGCATCTCACCCATCTCCTTTCCCCATTGCAAGTCACCTGCATCAGCAGAAGGGTCTGCACCTTTCTGCTGTATCGCAACCTCTCAGCAGTGAGGCAACAAATCTCAGGGAACACCTACAAACACTAAGAAACACATGTGTCTTCTCCAGGATTCTAAGCCTTCCGAAGCTCTCTTAGGGAACCTTTCCCATTTCCCAGCTGCCAAGAACCACTGAATCACCCACCTTCAGCGCTTTCTGATTTTCCAAAGTGCTTTGTCGATCTTCCGCTGCCTTGCTCAGGGCATTCTAGGGGATAGATGTGAATAATAACAAAACAAAGCATACATTTGTAAGCCTGGTGTGTTGCCCATGAAAACAAACAATATGCAGGCTATTGCAGGCTTGAGCATGGACAAGCAAAACTAGACCCTTGAGGTTAACTTCTGCACCAAAGGCAGTGTTGTTGGATTTGTTCATTTAAGGTCCAGCGGTGGTGGGAGCAGCGGGGTTGGTGTGTGTGTGTGTGTGTTTTTTTTTTTCGTTTATATAGATCTTTGGCTTTCAATGTTGAAGTCTTCAATTTCAAGACCAGATTGTTTTGCTTGATGCGTCTTGGTGCTGTGCTTATCCTGCTCACTTGTCTCCTTCCTTGGATACCTATCAATCAGCCTGTCTCTCTCTCTCTCTCTGTATCGTATCCGCATCTGTATGTGCCGTTCCAGGTTTGATGTCCTATTTGATTCCACAGTATTCCACATACCTTGTGGATACCTTGTGGAAGCTACCTTGTGGAAGCTGGCCTTTCGAAGTGCTCGATGCAAGTCCTGGAGAAAATGTGTCGCTTTCAAAAGTCTCAAATCATGCACTGTTGATATGATACGAAACATGACGGAACCACAACAAAATGACATGGAAGAACAATATATGCTGTCTGTTGATGTGTATCGAATATCTGTTGATCATGCCATTACCGTGTGGCTGAGGGTCCCTCCTGATGTCGTTGCCGTTCCCTGTAGATCTCATCATTGAGATTCTCCATGCGTTGCCTGCCGTTTCTACGTGGAAGCTTCAGTGCTTTCAGCTTCGATATGAGTCTGTCCAGAAAAGGGGTATGCTCCAAATTATGGCCATCAAAAATGGGGTTTTCACAATGATAAACCAAAGGATTTGGGGTTTTCACAAACTTTCCTATCTATGGTGTCATGGTTTCTTCAAGGATGGGAAAAATGATCTTCCCCACCTCGGACTTTGAGATCATGAAATCTTAGTCTTGGCTCATGTGCAACCAAAATCTCAACAAACGACACGACCAACAAAGATAATCCATCATAATCCATTGTCCAACTTCAGAATTCAGCATGTCAGATCATGACAAATCATGTCAGAATGATACCGTATGACGCTTTCGTGGACTTCAACACCTGGCAGTTTCCGCCAGTGACTTTTGGGCGCTTTCTTTGGACTCCAGGGCCTCACTTGCAAACTCTGTGAATCACCTTGTCAAACTACTCTTGGTAGTCACATTATCACAACTTCCGCTGCAAGACAAACCTGAAGTCACATTGGCATATATCAAAACAGTATACAGTACAACAATCACCCTTCGTTCTTCTACAGGTCTCGAAGGTCAAACAAGTCAAGTAGTCGGCGGGCGTTTTGTTCACACGAAACCAGTTGCCAAGTACAAGGATGCACGTATGCTACGGATGCAACCATACCGTTGCTATAGGTTATACCTATAACCTAACAAGATCTAACAAGGAACTTTGGTTCGTGAGCCAATCCAAAGAAATCCAAAAGTCCTCCTTCCCAAACCTCTGGCAACCACCGTATCCATGTGAAGTAGAGATAACTCAGGAACTTCAAAGGCTGCCAAATCATGAGCAAATACATGCAAATACAGTATCAGCAGTTGTGAACCTGCATGGAATCTCATCCCGATTTGATCCGGCGTGACTGGGATCAGCACCCGCATCTCAGACAGTCTGGCCTTTGCATCTGTCTTAGCTTCAATGTGTTTCACCTCAGGACAGCCAGTTATTGGTCCACCAGAAAACAATATCACCTGTATCACCAATCAGCCTGTGAAGCACAGGATGATCTTTACAGTGGAGATTTGCAGCTGCCCCAAGATCCCGAAACCATGCCACTTGCCGTAGCGCCGTAGCATCATGACATGCGCTCCAAATTGTTCATGTTCATGTCCCCAGTCGCCGCCTCTGGAATGACGACTTGTTGTAAGGCCTGGCGCCAGTAGTTGTGACACAATCTTCAGCGAAATCAAAAGCCTCAAAGGTCCTTCGTAAGAACTGCGGATTTCCAGTGAAATCTTTCAAGGAATAAACTTGCGACACAATATTTTTGGACATGCTTGGACCCTTTGTAGAATTGGGGCAGATGTTTTCAACAGCACCGAATCGCCAGATGCGGAAGAAGCAATTAATCGTTGTTGGTACGTCCACGGCTTCGGGCTGGGGTTTTCGACGCTTGCGAAACTGCGAAACCCCTTGTTTTAAGAGTGGCACTGGGCAACACACATCCGTATTGGTCAGAACTGGGATGATTGATGCTGAAAAGGGCAACAATCTGTGGTCCCCCCGTTTTTTGGACTATGGAATGCATGCTTTCATCATGTTTCAGTATCAGTCTGGTTTCCCATGCTAGAACAATCTAGAAAAGTTGCAACTGACAATTGGTTTGCTTTGAATGACCGCTGAAATGCGAAGAAAGTAGTCCTGCTTCGCATGGGACACACTAGTCGGAAAGACGCAAAGACTTCAAAAGCAGCATGTGGTCGCACTCTTTGAACATCATGCCACAGCATAGCCCACGATCTTTGTCGTGCAAGGCCAGTCTCCGTGGCAAGGATAGTGCTTCCTCGGCGCGTGGAAGGACTTTAGCAACAGCTGACGGAGACCAACTCGTGATGGCCAACTTTCCATCACTTGGGTAGTGCCTATCTGGTGCCTTGCGTGACTCAAATGTTTTAGTTCGTCTTGCAGATCCCGATTTGAAAGTCTGTTTTGTACCATCAGCCACATGAATTTCCAGACTCTCAACATCTCTCAACCATTATCGTGTAGCAGCCAGTGTAGCATTTCCTGGATCTCGTGATGTCGTGCTTGGTAACCTGAGCTCATACAGGTCGAGCCTCATGACCGGAAGTTTCCGGAAAAGTCCAGATTCACCACACACAGAAGAGATCCACTCATCCTGCTGCCTCGACATGGAACAATACTGTGGGTCCCTGTGGGTCCCTGTGGGTCCCTGTGGGTCCCTGTGGGTCCCTGTGGGTCCCTGTGGGTCCCTGTGGGTCCCTGTGGGTCCCTGTGGGTCCCTGTGGGTCCCTGTGACCTTCAGAAAAGATTAGCATCTAAGTCATCTTCTCAAGCAGTCACGCACAGAGATATAAATGGATATAAATTACAATCAGTTAAAGGAGACTAACACTAGAAGTAATAACACCAATGACTATAACTATAAGTACAAATATAGATATAAAATGATATAAACATGCCGGTCAACATGAATATACATGTAAATACAGCACATATCAATTACACAATGTAGTAGACACGAGCTCATGCATTTGCACTTCGCAAATCCGGACAGGTGGTTATTAAGTTATTATGGACCAAAGATGACCAAAGTAAAAACCAACACTATTTTGGTAGAAAATGGTAGAAACATGATGAAAATTTGATGAAACATGTATGGACCATGGCTTCTCATGGCTCCATTCTGAATCATTCTGACACGCAGCTTGTCACAACAGAGCCGCGCAGCTCCAGACCCCAAGCTGCCTTGTAAGCCGACACCCGTCACAGCAATAGCTATGCAGTGGGTCCAAGATCTGCAAAGCGGCTCACCGGGCAAAGGGATGGAGCTACCATAAGCTACAAAGATCGATGTAAACGTCGCATCATACATTATATTATTATGTAGTAAGTACCCAGTGTGTGTGTTTATTTTTTGCGGAAACTTGTGAATGGTGGGATCTGAACTCTCAGGAGGCACCAATTAAAAGCTCGCAATGTGCCAAAACTGCGGTTTGCACATCTTGTCCTCAAAAAGTATTGAACTACAACGGTTTAGAGTTTAAAGTGTGAATTCTGGCAAATCGATGCATTTCACATGATATATAACTTTATACTTTAAATAGCTTAAATTGAAGTCATGATGTGAGAATCTTTGAGCTCATAAATGGAAATACATTACACACTTTGCAATGTCCCAAGATTTGTCTATTCAACCCGCTGACGCCACGCCAAACTTCCCCTTCAGCGCCTTCTGTTGCCAGTGAAGCGCACAGCCTTTGGGCGCATGTATGTGCTCTAAGAAAAGGTACCGGCCTTTCGGTTTCAGCACCCGAGCAATTTCCTGGGAGAAGGATGCAAAAGCCAAGGGACCAGCAGCAAATCCAAGAGCCAATCTTCTGCTGATCATCACATGCTCTCCAAAGCTGACTCAAGATATCATTTTGTAAGATTTTGAATAGATTTTGTAAGTTCTCCTTGTACATGACCCACATCGCGGAATATCATGCCAAATAGTGAGGAAATCCTATCCATTGGAATAATTATATTGGAATGTAGGGGTGGCAGGACCTATCTGATCTATCTGTCTGTACACAAATAAGAAAACACTGCTGAGCAAATCAACCATCCCCCGCGACCCCAAATGTGGAGCGCCATCCATTTTCCATCGCGTCTCTTCATCCATTTTCTCCAAGTGTCTGTCAACATCCTCTGTGGCTTGTCCACACTGCCTGAGCTTGAAAGTTGGACTATATAGTAAATTATAAGTAACAAAATTATATATTAATACATAATCCCAATGAGCAGTGTGCAAATCAACCCCGGAGGGCATAAAGCCAACAAATACCAACACAGTCTCCAGTTTTGTTCGCTGAACTTGGCCCAGCCACACATCACCAAAGATCCAACTACAGCATCAAACTGTGCAGCTGGAAATGGCAACGATTCAGCAAAGCCTTTCACTGCATGGAATTCCACACCTGGCAAAGGCTTGAGTGGCCACCCGCAGGGTGGGTGGCTTTTGAGACGGACTGTCAAATATGGTAAAACGTCAAACCACTTTAAGCAGCGCTGGAAGTTCCAGGGAAAGCAGGGGAAAAAGGTAACTGTAGATTATCAAACTACCCATCTCCTGTCAATTTACTGATCGAAGCCCTCTGCCAAATCAAAACACGTTCGCTTTGTATACAACCTCCCGTGCACCCTTGTGCACTGCATGTGCAGCTACAAACGCACACAAAACCAACGCAAGATGTCGGGTTTGTCCGATAAATCATCTGCTTCTAGCCTTCAGGGCATGGCCAAAGGAGGTCAGAGGTCACATCAGGGTCCAAACCAGTTAGAGATATTCCAGCTGGATATAGCCTTGGCTGCAGAGTCCAGTCAGAAGCTTGACCCCATGGGTTTGGGGTAGATCTTCAGTACGGGCAAGAGAAAAACATAACCTACGTAATGACACAGCTTATTCGATGACCTGATGAGCCTGATGAGATAATAGAGTACGTATATACTATAAAACTAAAAATATAGATATAGAATTCATAGAATGATATAGATTGCATAGCCAGTCTTGTGGTGCACTCAAACAGGCAATCGCTACAGAATCGCTACAGCCGTGCCAAGAAACGGCAGGTTGGATGCCAAAGGGCCAACCCCGCAACCAATTTCCAGCACTTCGGTACGAGTACCGGCTGGCAGGAACGACCTGCAGGTCACAACTACCAGGTCCTACCCGGCTTCACCAAACACACAAAGCGGAGGGCACTTGCTGTTGTTGGGAGGGTATCACTGTAAGATATTGTAAGCACCAGTAGCAGGATCAAAACCACAAGATTTAAGCATGGATTGGAAATATAGGGAGGCTGCCTGAACCCTGTCGACTCTTATTTGATCAAGACAAAGGCAACACGGTGAAGGTGAAACAAAAAACGACGTTCTTCCCGTGGATTCTGCCATGTTCTGAAGCCAAGCTCCAATCAGCGCTGAGCCACTCGTGCAAGTTTGCAGAGTCCACGGCGGCTACAGTTGGGAGCTTGATGCCCAGATTGAACTGATATTGAATCATATTGAACTCACAGAAACATATGTATATATATATATATGTATATATATACATAATGTAATATATATATATGATATATATAATAATATATATATATAACAATATATAATACATGCTATGTATACATAATATGTATATATGTAATAATATATATATAATATAATACTATATCATAGTGATTAAGATGCATGTATTATATATATATTATTTTATAGTTTATATATATATAGATAAATCATCATAGACCATCCCAAACATTTTCAGAAATTCACCGTGCCACTCCAAATGCAAGGCACAGCATCTCCTCCCGCGCTTGCATGAGCCGTGGAGGATCGATCCCCTCCAGAATTCTTCGATAGGCACCCACTCCTGAGCCGACTCGATGGGCATTGGGAGGATTCCAACGAATTCCAACGATTTTTTTTACATGAATCATGTTGAATCATGCTGAATCTCATGTGGACATATTTGGAATAACATTGGATAACCAACTTTGATGAACTTTGCACCTCTCTGGCTCCAACATTCCTTGTTGTTCCCGTTGTTGTTTGCCACACAACCAAGATGCCATGGGCTGCAATCATGATGTCATCGTACACCTCTCTGGATGAGTCTGACTTCATGGCCATCTGGACCTGCTGCTCCAAGAGATTCCTCGGTGAAGTTGTTCAACAACAATTCTCACGATGGAACATCATGGAACCACGAGATAACGGCTGGTGAACAACATGGAGCAAATGATAACACATGTAATTCCCACAGTTTTGCGTTCTTTGCCACGCGACGCGAAGGGCCCTAATCAAATTGCCTTTGCTCACGAATACGTAGTGAATGAAAACATGAAGTATGAGCTGTGGAACTGTGGGATTGTTTGCAGAATTGTACTGTAGACCATCGAAGCAAGATGAAGATTCAGAATGTCCCTGAATTTGTACAGGTCACCAATCAGGACAGGCTGATCCTCTCTGCACGTTCCGATACGTTCCGTGTCGATCATACCGGATCAAACCAAGCATCTTTTTGAAAATCTGGTCTGTGCTCAGTTTCATGTTGAAGCTTCGCCCCACAGCATCTCCAAAGTTGCTCCTTCCTGAAAGCTGGCTCCATAGCCGACAACACGGCCAAACCAAGGGCAATGGTTCCATGGGACTAAGAGGCCAAAAGAGTATCTCGTTCAATTTTCCGTGAACGTGCTGTATTCACAAATAGATTGCGATTTAAAGCACACATAGTTTCAGAATGCTGAGAGGTTTTCAATGCAATTCTGCCAAAGTGAGCTGTGCCATGCGTCTCAACCTGGAATAGACTCAAAGACCACAGAACTTCAATTGCAAAGCTGAGAATCCTCTCGGCACAGCAAGACAGGCTACCTCACTTCAATGCAACTGTTGCAAAGATGCAACTGCAGGGAAGCTTTCTAGAGCAGAGGAACTGCACAAGTGCTTCAACAAATTCAACAAAACAATTCCTGGCCATTGTGCAGAACATCTCCTCTGATTCACAATCAACACAAAGTGCTGGTGTCACATTCGGCACTTGTGAATTTAATTGAATCAAATCAGAACACTGGTGAATCACCATACTCACAATGGAAGAAAGTCGTGATTCATGATTCATGTTGTGAGCGTGTTCCCACGCCAGCCTGTGTTCGGCACCCAATTTCCTTGCCGCATTTGACTGCTTTGGAGAAGGCTTCGATTGAACCACCATCACAATATATCACAATGCAGAATCAAGAACCCTCATCACAGTTTCTGTTCTTTGTTTATTTATTTTTCATTATTTTTCTATCTGTTTGCTTGTTGCGTTCGGTGAGCTGGTTTGTTCTTGCTGCGTTTCACAAATCTTGTCCCGCATTCAGAGGAGAACTGCTTGCATGATTTCCTGACACGGGAGGGTTTAAATTCTAAATGGCTTTCCTTTGCAGCCTGCTGAAATCTGCTGAACCTTCATAGTCCTTTTCAAAGTTTGCGTTGTCACGTCAGCTGCCAGCCGAGTGTCACATGCCGTGAGGAGGGCAAGTAGCAGGACACGAATCCAGCGCATGAGGTGCACAAATATGGAATCATCCTCCACCCTGACCACCAACGCAACCAAGTCATCTTTACTTTGCCCGAGGATGTAATCAATGGCCCTCACTTGAGGTTTGATGGAGGTGTTTTTGACATGCGTGGTCCCGTGTCCCATGTTGGGTTCTCGTGCCTTGTTCTGGCGTTCTTGACAGGGGATTCATTTATATATGTATATATAATATATATATATATATTCTATTATATAATATAATATAATATATATATATATATTATATATAATTTATATATATATATATATATTATAGATATAATTTATATATATATATATGTGTGTGTATTATAATTTGGGTTTCTATTTCTATTCGCTGAACCCAGCTGCAGCAGCCCTGGATGACATGCACACACTGGCATCATCAGGACGTTTTGAGCCCTCAAGCTGCATATGAAAGCAAGAGAAACTTGAAGTGCCATGCAAGAATGCAAGAATATGGCAGACAATACCATTAACATCCATTAACATCCATTAACATCCATTAACATACATTAACAGTACTGAACCCAGGATGCTTTCAAAATTTTCAAATCCATGCTCTTTCTCTACGAAGTGCCTTGAGGCCATCTCCCGCCTCCTGCTTTTCGAGCAACGATTCTCGAAGTTTCGAAAGCTTAGCTTCATCTGTGGCCTCTGGCTATCTCTGGCTGAGTTGAGAAAGATCTTGAAATTCTGGATTCGGGATTGCCTTGGATCTGTTAGGATCTGTTAGGCAGGTTCAACCCAGAAAATAGATGAACATAGTAAACCAATGTAAACCAGGGTGTCAAAGAAAAACCAGACGGTGCCCGAAACAGAGATCAAATGCAACATCTGACCTGAATCTTACAGATATGAACAGCCCGGTCTCTTCCAAAAGTAGCCACATAGAGGTCATTCTATGTAATTCTTATTTAATCTTCTTTACACGAGCTTTTGGCCCGGGGCTTGCCAGATAGTTAAGCCGCCTTCAGCAGAAACCCGGGACACCGTTCTCTCTAGATGGACCTGATCATTTCAGATCAACCTCATGGGGCACAGTTCTCGCTAGTTGCCTATGTGGTGCAGTATGACAATGGCATCCTGACCTGCAAGGGCCTCTCCCCACAGCAGGACTTTACGATTGGTGGAGCACCGAACATTCAGGCTGGGCTCTACACGATTTACGATGTGATGCGTTCTCAGGAGGACTGTGACTGTATCACTGTTCCTGGTGAGACAGAATTCCATGTTCATCAGCCCAAACGTGAATTCCAAAATGTCACCATCATTGACCTCTGTAGTGGGATGGGTGGTTTCTCCATTGGTTCCAATCTACTTGGCATGCGTACCTCTGCATTTGTAGAAAGGTCAGCACTTGCTTGTGATGCGTTGAGGGCCAATTTCACCTGCCCGGTCATTGAGGGAGATCTAGGAGACATGCAAACCTTGAAGCAACTCCATGTTCATCGAGGCAATGACTTTCTCCAAATCACCGGAGGTTTCCCTTGCCAGGGCTTTTCTTCCCAAGGTGATCAAATGGGCATGGAGGATCACAGGAGCCATAGCCTGACATACATCCTCCAGGCAGCCTGGTTTCTTCAGGCAGACTCAGTGCTCCTGGAGTGTGTGGCCAACGTGGTGAACTTTCCATGTGCCCAAGAATGCATTGATCACTATGCTTCCTTGGCGAAGATGCATACCACCAAACAGGTCTTTGACTTACAAGCTCAGTGGCCAGTTCGACGAAACAGGTATTGGTGTCATCTTTTACGTCAAGACCTGCCATGCATCGACATCCCAGTTTGGCACCCTTCTCCATGCTTCAAAACACTTGGAGACATTATGCCGCTTGATGCAATTTGGAGTGATTTTGAGGAGCAGCAGCTTGAATGGGATCCAAGTGAACTTGCCATTTACCTGGACCCAAGCTTCGGCACGGACTCCAGAACCTTGCAAGCGGATGCGAAAGCTCCTACAGTTTTACACTCCTGGGGCCATGTGAACAGGCCGTGCCCTTGTGGCTGCCGTGCAGCCTTTAGCATGTTGCGGCTTCGACGAGGTGGAGCACGTGGATTTGGGCTGATCTCAGCACGCAGTGGCAAGTATCGGCATCTTCACCATGAAGAAGGTGCACTCTTATGCACGGTGCCTCCAACTTATCGATTTCCCATGCCACCAAGAGCTGCCTTGAGTTTGCTGGGGCAGATCGCTGCTCCGTTGCAGGTCCTCTGGGTACAAGCTCACATCCTTGCAGGACTCCAGCAGTACTTCTGGGGGTGGACACACATTGCTCCATGCCAGGTGATCTACACATACCAATGTGCACTTGCGGCTCATGCTCCCACCAGATGGATCACACCAAGCATGTACCATCCACGAATGATCCAGTTGTACTTGGAGGATATGGACATTTGGCATGAGATCAAGATTGACACTCCGGTCACAGTAGGACAATTGCTGGCAGCCGAAAAATCACTCAGTGGTTGGGGGCAATATGCCATTGTGACTCATCAAGGCAACCGACTTCACTCAGAGGTCTTGCTCCTTCCCAACATTGCCTACACGGTCAAGCATTGTGTCAGCAAGCAAGTGAGGCCTCTCCCGATTTTGCTTCCAATCTTTGGTGGCGGACCAACAGGTGGTGAAGAACATGAACAGCTTGGAGATCGCCTGATATGGACTTTCATGCAGGCCATGATCTCCAAGTCAACCGCTGTGCAATCTCATCCTTGCCCATTTGTGCTCTACCCATTTAGAGCCAGTGACTTCCTCATGAAGCAGATTCCCAATGCGGTAGCCTATGCATGGCAGCAAAGCTTCCTGCGAGCCGGCTGTGATGTCTATTTGATTTGTGAACTCCATGGACATTGGATTTTCTTGCATGGTCTTTGGACTCAACAGGGTCGTGGACTTCAATGGACCCTTTACGATGGACTTCGACAGGGCCAGACCCTTCCATGGATGTTTCAAGTCACTCGAAAGCTCACAGACCTCCTGCGAGCCGAACACTTGGGACTCTTTGTGGCACAAGGTCTTCGGCAACTCCACCCCAATACGTGTGGTACGATTGCGCTCTTGCATCTGGCACAACATTTGCAACTCCTGGAAGGAACAAGCCACACTGAGATAGCCGAACTGCATGCATGGCTGCTCTCCCTTGACTTTGGCATCAGCTACATCTACGGGGGAGGACCGGATGAAAGCCAGCGACAACTTGCAGCTCTACTTGTCACAAAAGGAGTGCCTACATCCGCTGCTGATGAGAGGGCGAAGATGATCTTTAACAAGCTGGGCCACAAAAAGTTGCAGACCATATTCAAGGCCAAAAATGTTTGGGCTGAGCTCAAATCAGCAGCTAGTCAGCCCGGCATCATGTTCAGACTGGTGACCATGGAGGAACAAAAGCAATACATTGCTGAGCGGGCCAAGACCAAGCATGGGGCTCAGATTTCCAACCACCGTGCCAAGAAAGCTCTCAAGAACAAGGCACATGAGGCACCACTTCATCTCGACCCCAATCAGTTTGACTTGGATGCCAACCACTTCAAGGATGAGAATGATTTGCCTGTGCCACAGCTTGCTTACACGGATGTGGAGACAGAAGCCCGAGGTGTTGCACTCTGCACACTGGACATGGCTCATCATTTCTTGGAGCAAACCAACTCAATCAGCACAGATGCTTTGGCGTTGCTTTTCGTTGATGTTCATGATGCGGACTTGATTGCCAACTCAGGCCTGAAACCAATTGTCATCCCTGCCAAGTTCAAGGGCACAGGGGAAACAACATTGATCTATGGCCACATTCTCCAAATTGGAGACCTCCAAGTCAGCAGGGAATCTGCCAGTCAAGACTCAAGCCCGGACGTGATTGACACCAAGGTCATCAAAATCCAAGTGTTCCGAGACCAATTCACGGCAGACTGGAACAGATTTGCCGATGCCCCAGTTCGCACTTTGATTGCTGCGATGGAGTCTCTTCAGCTCTGTAAAGGAGCACAATGTGGAGCAGCCTGCAATAAGTTCCATCCCGGGCTTGATGAAGCCATTGACAACATGATTTTTGAGCTTTGGGCTCGGAGCTTTTTTGATGATAGCGGCCGCAAGACAACCTCTGACCACGCCAGCCTGTTCACGGTCTTCATGCGTGTACCTGAGGGAGCTCTACACAAGATCATGCTTGGCACACCCCAGGGTGTTTATGTTGAGCCACGCGGCTCACAGCCTCGTGAACATGACGCCAACTACAAGATCGTTTGGCTCCCAGGTGCCACAGCAGAAACAGCAGCACACCAATGTCGTACGTATGACAAAGCTATCTGTTTGATGCGAATGAGGACCAAATTTGGCATCAGGGTCAAGAAGGAGGATGAGAAAGCTGCCTGGGCACACTTGAGACCGGGCATTGACTTTGTGGATATGCATATCCAGCTGATCTATGAGTTGTTCCCCATCCCGCATGGGACTCAACGGCTTTCCATCACCAAATTACTTAGTGATTGGGGCTGGACAGCGCGACCACTTCAGCCAGGAAAGGGCTCCTTTGAACACATGGCATGGAGAGTTGGAGCTCAAAATCCACCACCTAGCATGGTCATGACTGGATTTCAAAATGACATTGTCATCACACAGGTCAAAGAAATCAAGAACACTCAGCCACAGAAGCAGCTGGTCGCATCATCCAAGACTCACAAGCACCTTCGAGCGCAGCCTATGGGCACTACGGCAATCAAAAGTGGCCAAGATCCTTGGACAGATGCCGCCAAAGACCCATGGGCCAACTATGGAAGATCCACACTACCATCTCAGCAAGGGGATGGCAAGACTCGACTTGATGCCCTTCAATCAAAACTACGTGAAGATCTTGGCAGCAAACTTGCGGTTGATCTTGAACAACATGCACAAGCTGCTGTCAAAGCTGCAACTGCATCATCAGGCTCAGCCAATGGTCAGCATGAGCACAGACTCAAGGCATTGGAAGTTGGGCTTCAAGAGTTGCAGGGGCAAAACGCCCAATTCACCACATGGTTTCAACAAGCGGGAGACAGATTGCAAAGTACAGAAGCCACAATGGGTGCCATGCAGCAGACTTTGAACACCCATCAACATGAAATTCATGCGCTTGGAAGCACTTTCCAGGCCACCATGAAGAATGTGAAGGACGACCTTTCTTCTGAGATGACAGACTCCTTCAACAAGCAGTTGAGTAGGCTGGAGGCGCTTCTTGAGAAGAAGCAACGTCAAGCTTGACTATCACAAGCCGGGTCCGAACTTGGATCTATTCGGATGCCGGGATCAAGTACAAGGTCCATCTTTTCCATTAGCTGGATTTTCATGTTTTTGATGGTGTTCATCACACCTACATCGGCTCTGCAGCTGCATACACCCTTTGCCCAGTTCTTCAACCTCAGCTCGGCGACTTCGGTCGACCGAGAGTTCGGGTCGGGGGTGGCTTGCAGCAGTGTTCCTGAGCCATTGTTTGGACCAAACAGGTCATTGGACCCAAGTTTATGTCCCTTTTTTTCTCTTTCGTCCTCTCAGGAAGGTACAATACGATATGGTGAGGCCGACAATCCAGGCCCCCATTTGGGCAATGTGCTGACTGTGGGTGTCAGCAACCCTGGTGGACTTAGACAAAAAGAGGATGTTCTCTTAGATTTGGGACCAGGTATTTGGTCATTGGCAGAAACCCAGTTGTCTGTCAATACGTTCAAGACTTGCGCAGGCACACTACGCAACAAGGGTAGAGCAATGAATAGAGAAGTTCGCCTTCTTGGGGGATCACCTGCGCCTCTGAGGCAAAATTCGACTTGGGCAGGTAGTTGGACTGGCGTCTCGGTGCTTTCAGATGTCCCTGCGGCAGCTTTGGACGTTCCCTGGCCTATGGAGCACTGGAACAGCGGGCGTGTCTTGCTCACACGCCACTGGGCGCATCAGCTTCCCATCACCATTGGCACATTCTATGGATACGCTCAGGGCCCTACTTGGCCGCGTGCCAAGCAATTGAGTGATCAACTTTTGGAGACTTTTACCACGGAACTCATCCTGGGCATGAGCGGTGTGCGATTAGTGATGGGTGACTTCAACCAGGAGCCAGGGCAACTGCTACAGCAACAACTCTGGCAACGACATGGATGGCGAAGCGCTCAGGATGTTGCAGCTGATTTCTTTCAACATCAATGGGTGCCAACATGCAAAGGTGCCACTGAGCGAGATCAAATTTGGATGTCTCCTGAAGCCATCCAATTGTTGCGTGGTCTTCAAGTGACTGAAGAGTTCATTGATCATGCTACACTTTGCATTCAGCTGCAAGTTCCAGAACAACAGGTGTATGTGCACCGATGGCCAAGACCGGCACAACTTCCTTGGCATCTGATTGAGGCTTCCTCATGGGATCCCGCCTGCAATTTTGCCTTTGAAGCTGGACAAGATCCCACAGTTTTCTACCAACAGTGGGCTTCACAGTTTGAAGATGCTTTTGCACACCAAGTTCACTCACAAGGGCATTCACGTGTCCCACAAAGATGTTTCGGGCGTGCCAAACGACTCCAGCCTCTCAAGCAGGAACTCACCACTCCTACTTGCAAACCAAGCCGAGAGGGAGAAGTTCGCATCGCCAACTCTATGGCGGGCACAGCCACTCGGATATGGTTCAAGCAGCTCAGACGACTGCAAAGCCTTAAACATGCTGTGGCAGCTGCAAATACCTCACCTTCAGCAGTGGCTTATCGAATTGAACTTTGGAATGCGATCAGAAGATCTTCAGGCTTTTCACCAGATTTTGCAACTTGGTGGAGCGAACAAGCACATGAAGTTGAAGGGGTCCCTTGCACTTTACCTTTGACAGTGTCCAAGCCATTTATGATAGCTTCTATCGTCACTTCAGGAGCTTTGAGAGTTGGCATCTCAGAGAACGTTCCAAGAGCCTGAAGACGAAGTATGAGGGTTCACTTGAAGCCATTTTTTTGGACTTGCGACAAGATCCACGTCCTGGAGTTTCTCATATATGGAAAGAGATCCACTACACCATTTTGGCGGTGGACACCGATGGCAAGCAAATTCACCTGGACAGACCTGTACAGACCAAATTTGATTCTGTTTGGTTTCATGACCAACATATGCTCTCCATTTCACCTGTTTCAGAAGATGTTTGCACAGTTACATCGCCTGAATTTTTGTCGCCTGGAGATGAGTTGGTCCAACGTTTCTTTTTGACTGACGCCAACGACGTCCTGCATGCTTTTGAAGAGCACTGGACACCTCGATGGAATCAGCTGGCCTGTGTCTCTGAGGCTGATTGGCAACGAATGGTGGGCTTCGTGACTCATTACCTACCTCCAGGGCAACTTCACCTGGAGCCTTTGAGTTTGGACACATGGATGCCAACAGTGCGCACCTTTAAGCGCAATGCGGCCAGGGGCTATGATGGCTTCTCTCGTGCTGATCTTCAAAATATGCCCAGTGCCTTTTCTTCTGCACTGCTTCACATGTTGAACCAGATAGAAACCAATGAACTTGCATGGCCACAGCAGATTGCATTTGGAGCAGTCATCGGCCTGAGCAAGGTGGACTATGCGCATGAAGAAGGGCAATTCCGCCCTATCACACTGTTTTCTACAGTTTACCGAGCGTGGGCACGGCTTAGAACCAAGCAAATTCTTAGACAGCTTGTGGACGTGCTTCCTCCGGAAGCCCTTGGTTTTCTTCCCAGACGGGAAACCACTGAAGTCTGGTTGATGCTGCAGGCGCAGATCGAGTTCATGCTTCAATCTGGCCAGCATTTTGCAGGGCTATCAACAGACCTCAAAAAGGCGTTCAACAACATTGGCAGGAGGCAGGTTTTCTTGCTGGCCCAGCATATGGGCATACCAGCACGACTTTTGAGACCCTGGCGACAGTTCCTGAGCCAATTTGTGAGGCGGTTTGATGTCAACGGATGCATTGGCAATGAGATCTCCTCCAATTCTGGCTTTCCTGAGGGCTGTCCGCTCTCCATCCTTGCCATGTTGAATGTGAATTGGTGCTACCATGCGTATATGAAGCATTTTTGTCCCAGAGTTACTTCTTACTCATTTGTGGACAATTTGACTTTAGCGGCTCGAGAGGCCCTGGATGTCATTCAAGCTTACTTTGCCTTGCGTACAATCTGCGCGCTTTTTGGCCTGGAGACAGATGATGGCAAAACATACGTGTGGGCCTTGACCAAGCCTGCACGAGACTGCCTTGCACAACTTGGTTTTCCATGTCAAACAGACGCATGTGAGCTGGGGGGGGCTATGACATTTGGAGCATCCCGCAGAACTCGACTGCTACGCCAACGTGGCACCAATCTTCAAACCAGATGGAAGAAGCTCAGGCGATCGCAAGCGCCAACTCCTCAGAAGCTGTCAGTTCTTTCCAAAGTTTTTTGGCCGCAGGCTTTTCATGGGGCTGCAAATGTTTTGGTTGCTGACAGCTATGCGGGAGATCTGAGAAAAGAGGCAGTGAAGGCGCTCAAGCTCAATGGCGCAGGGGTTAATCCTCTCCTCCGCCTTTCTTTGGTATCTGACATGACTACAGATCCTGGCTTTTACCAACTCCATTCTTGTCTGGCAACCTTTCGACGGATGCTGCATAAAAGTCCGGATTTACTGCCCATGTGGAAGACCTGGATGTCCAATTTCACAGGACATCTACTACCTGGACCGTTTTCGCGACTGTTGCAATGTTTAACATCGATTGGATGGCGCATTGAAGAACCTCCTTGCGTGCGTGATCACGAAGGGCATGTTTGGAATTTGGAGCAGATGGATTTCAAAACATTTCGTTTTTTGCTGGAAGATGCGTGGCTACAACAAGTCGCGGCACAGACCAAACACAAAACCATGCAAGGGTTGACTGGCATCGATGGCTATCTCACCTTGCTGGACATCAATGCCATGAATGCTTTGGAACGTGCTCGCCTTTCAGCACTACACTGTGGAGCCTTCATGACCAATTATGAACATTCGCACTATGATGTCGAGAAGACACCCATGTGTGAACAATGCGGCTGTGAAGACGACAGAGTGCACTGGTTACGATGCCCTCGCTTTCAGCAAATTAGGAATGACATCCCAGACTGGTGCTCAGACAATTTGCAGCTGCCGCCTTGCACGCTTCATCATCTGCTCGTGCCCAGACAGCCCTGCATGGTCAGATGGAGGCAGACGCTCTGTCAACCGGACTCTGATGGCATTGTTTTCTTGGTTCCGCCCCCCAAACAAGGGTATCATCATGTTTTTTTGGATGGTTCTTGTAAACAAGATAGACACCCTGTTTTAAACGTTGCTGCTTGGGGAATAGTTAATGCCACCTTGGGTTTAGCTATTGCGGCTGAACACCTCCATGGAGTCAGCCAGTCAATTGACCGATCGGAGTTGACTGCACTTTTGGCGTGTTTGAGATGGGCCACTGGAACTGAGCTTGGGCTTTGCATTTGGTCAGACTCATACTCCACCATTCAGATTGCAGAGTACATCCTCCGCTACCAGCTCATACCTGACGGAGTGGCAAATTTGGATCTCTGGACAGAAGTGTGCTCGCTTTTGAAGGATAGACAGGGTATAACCACTGACCTTCGATGGGTGCCTTCGCACATCCCACCAACAGCTGGAGAGGATCCATTTGAGGATTGGATCATCCACTGGAACGATGCTGCAGATAGACTTGCCTGTTTTACCAACAGGACACGATCTTCAGCTTTTTGGGCATGTTACCGAGCGGCCAGCTCTACTTTGGATGGATGGGCAAAGCGTGTCAGACAACTGCGCAAGTTTTACTTCAAGGTTGCAGACCACACCAAGTCAGAAACACCCCCAGATGCAGACCATGTCAGCATTGCTTCATCTCATGATGACCCCGAATGGCTCTGGCTTTCTTGGGAGGATCACCTTCCAATTAACTGGCGGGTCAAATGCCAGCATGGTGACTTCAAAGTTCCTGGAGCCTTCATCATTTCGCTGATCGAATGGATCTGCGCTTGTGAGCGACTTGAGGGAGCCGTTAGAAGCGTCAGTGATCTTGAATTCGTTTTTGCCATCCTTTTAGACAAGGGCTTCAAGTTTCCATTTGCCATTGATGGCACGCAGGGGTTGCAACTGAGAACACCGGAATCTCTTTTCCAACGCCCTACTGTAGGCGTAATGCTCCGTAGCGTACAGTTTGCAGTTCAGAGCATTCATGCCATGTTTTCTGATTTTGTGATCAGGACCGAGCCACGTCAGGCCACTGAGCTTGGTGTACATATCAGAATGCCTGGTCTTAGGATTCATTTGCCTGACCAGGTGTGGCAGCAGGCAAGATCACATGTGCAAAGATTCACTTCTACCAGGGAGGTGCGTCGATCACAAGACATCGCACGGCCGATGTGACCAGGACAGGCTGCCGCTGCACCGCTTTGCTGTGCACTGCAGCTGAGAAGCAGTCCGAGCTAATCTTCTTTACACGACAAATCCTCCCGTATTTGCAAACAATCAATGTGTGTTTGATGAACTCAAAAGATGCTCGGGATGAATGGGGGGGGCCGAGTGTTTGACAAAACTTTGAAAGATCGCAAAAAGAGCTGCAAGAGCTGCACTTTCAAGATCCTCGTATGAGGCAAATGCTCCCGAAAATCAAAGTACTGAACCTTCTGCTGCTCTCGAAGTTGCTCTGCTTGCCTGGACACTACACGATACTCTGGAAACCGCCCTGTTTGTCAGACTGTCAAGGGCTTGATCTGGTCTGTGGTGAATGTTGACAATTCCTGCACATGGTGTATTCCTTAAAATCTGGGCCCAAGACATTGTCAGTGAGGGATGGTGTGTTCATGTACATACATCGCTTTCTTCATTCGCTAGCAACACAAACACAGACTTTCTGCTTTTGAGATCTTTCAAGATCTTTCAAGTACAAAGTCAACAACATGCCAGGCATCACTGCGTTTCAACACACTACACACTTACTATGCGATGTCTCGCGCCTCTTTTGCTCGAAGGTCTCGGCCAATCTTTGCTCCGAGACCGCACAACGAGCGTACAAGCCGGTAATCTCAGCAATGATAAAAACAGCCAGCACATCTCATCACCAGATATCACCAGGTGTAAGCGGGTGTAAGCGGGTGCAATTGTTAGATGGGCACTAAAAAGGTGCTCAGGATGGTAGCCTTCCAGCCATCTCTAAGTTCTCAGCATTTCTCAACTGTTTCTTTGCCCAATTTCAATCTCAAAAAAAGTCGATTTCGCGCCAGGTCTTCAGTTGGTCAGGTGCAGTTGGATGTTCCCCTTGGCTCCCAGGCTTCAGTGTCAAGCTTTGAGATCTCCTCCAGGCGTTTACTGTTCTGTTCCTGGCAACTCACAGCTGAATCCTCAAAGTATGAGGAAAATATGAACAGCTCAGGGCTTGCTGTGCTGCATAATGTTGCATGTAATATGTTACAGGTACAAATCTGAAATCTATTATAATCATCTATAATTCATCTCTCCTAATATATCATATTTGTTGCCACGTGCTACAATTGAGATGAGGCAATGCGAATCGATGAAATAAATGACACAAGGAGCGTTGGGATGGCCCAGGTTGCTCAATCGATCCAAACAAAATTGCTGGTTGTTATGGTTGTTGAGGCGAGGACGACAGATTTGCTATTGGGCGAAATGGGCGAAATGGCAAGCTGCCAAGCTCAAACTTCATTCAACGTTTCACTGCGTCAATCTATGGCCTCCAGGGACTGAACTTGATGCTATCCCTGGTCCCTGACGGTCCCTGACCCGCCTAATCAACAGATATCAACAGTATTTCCAGAAAGTCTACACGTAATTCACGTAATCTGCCATTTCCATCCATTTCCTCCACAATTTCCTCATCCTTTCTTGGTCCTATGCCAACTGAGCCCTTCTTGACGGTATGTTCCGACCCTAATCCCATCCTGGATCTGATCCACACGACCAACAGTTTTCATTAGCTCTTCATGCACCTGGCCGAAGATGGCTTTAGGATGAATACGGATGAACCACATATTCCGCAAAGAGCGAACTGTCACACCGAAGCGTGACCTGTTTGCAACATTTTGCAGCTGTGTGCAGTGTAGTACATGTATGAACATCTAAGCCACGGGTGGCAAAGTACAGTATCCTTTTCAGGACTCGCTGGTCAGCTATCGTACTAGGGTCATGGTCTTTGACCATTTTATGCGAGGCAAAAGCGAACATTGAAAGCTGCATGGAAAACTTGCAAAATGATGCAGCATTTACACACAAGTCAAGTCGAGCACTGACCTGCAAAACGCGCAATTTTACTTGCAAGCATCAAGCTACATGGGCGAAACTGATCCACTTGATATCAATTGATCCATGCGAGCCTGCGCCATCAGGCGGCTGGCTTGGATCGACCTCATCCCAGCTCTGGGTCAAATGGGCAATGTTGGACACGAATGATGCACCATGCTACGAAATGCTACACACACAGAAATGAACTTGATGAGCCTATCGTCTATGTTGTTACATGATGTTATATAATGTCATATATATATAATATGTTGTTTGCTACACAGCTTCAAGCAACGCTAGAGTTGAAACTGAGTCCACATCTCTGATCATTGCTAGTCCGAAAGACATGTGACATCCTAAGAAGTGCCCCATGTATCCCAGACAGCGTCAATGCGGACCAGTTTACGATTTTCCTTCCTCCTTCAAAGTTTTCCAACAGGAAAGGGACAAACTGTGCATTTCTAAGGTCGCAACTGCCTTGACTCGTCCATGGTTCCGTGCCGCGTGTTTCACCCAGCTTATGACAACAGAAAGGCTCTGTCTTGGACATGGGCACATCGATATCTCGATTATTTCAGATTCTATCGACCCCCATGGCAACCAAGCCCCTAGCAACACTACTGGATGATCAAAGATGTTGCCGGCTGTGTGCTTCTGGGTCTGGCGTGGCTACTGAGTACAAATGATTTGGATGGTCTGTGTTGAATTGTGTTGATTTGGTATGTGTAGATGGAACCACTATGCCACCCCGCACTGTGTTGCATGTCGCCGTTTTCAGCAGTGAATTCCTCTTGACCAAAAGGAACGCACGAAAAGATGAAGTGAACATGGCACAGGATGTCCAAAAGAAACAACATCTCTGTGGGTCATGATGCCTGCAAAGCTTTATCAACCATCACGGCCGCGTACTGTAAGTTCAAACGATATTATATATATATACACAGTATGTTTTGCAAATCACCTCATGGATTCAACAGCTCCGGCAATCTAGAACACTGTGGTGGAACGGAGGAAACTCTCATTCCCATCACATATGCCCGTCAGATACCCAGGCGGATTCGGCCATTTTCCCCCTGCAAGTTCTAACCCCAACTTGCACCCTGTCTTTGGCAAACTGGCCTTTAGCCAGTTGTGCAAGCTAAGCTTCCCCAAGTACAAAGCATTTGAGAACTCAAAGAAAGCATTCTCTGAGGGCTGCTTCTGGCAACTCGCTTCAATGATCCTTGCGTGGACTATTGCTGACTGTTACCTATTCAACGCATCCAGGCTTCACAAAGCGCAGCTGCACGGGAGTCATCCTGGCACGTTTGATGGGCGCTCAAAAGAGAAACACGGACTGGCACACACTGAGACCCCACATGACGTAGATTCCCACGATACTCTTCAGCGGCTACAACATGGCTTGAGAATGCTCGGGCGGTTCAAATCTAGAATTGATCAAAAGATTCTGGCAGCAACTGTTTGGACTTACTCAATCTAATCCAACACACGGTTTGGATCAATGGATCATGGCTCGAATGAGGTTCGAGTGGACTAAGCGCCCAACAGTTACTTTCTTCGAGTGATGCCCACCCTGAAACACTATTCTGACATAGTTTCTGACATACTATCTGGAAGTATATATGGCATATTATGTGTTCTGGCATTCTATCTGGCATTCCTTCTGCCGTTCTCTCTGGTGTCTGGCTGAGGTCCGGCAGTGTCCCCGGGACAACCTGTGATAAAATCTAGAGACCCTCACCTGGCAGGTGGGGAAAAACATACCGATAACGCCGATAACTCATTCCTGTTTCTGCACTCTATATACCTGGTTGCTGTAATATACTGTACAACGGCGGTGCAGCGACTATTTGCACCACAGGCTGTGGTCCTGTCCTTCCTACTGTGAAACATCGTGAAACCAATGAAGCTGTAGGTGCAGAAATGGCATCCATAACATCCAGGCATAGGACGCGGCCCCAGGATGCCCTACGATAGATCCACAGCCTCCGCCAGACGTTGAAGCAGTCCTGACTGACAAATCAGAAGTTGCAGATTGCAGGGGATATCCGAAAGGAATAGGAGCACAACACAGCAACATAATCTAATTACGCATGTATGGGCTACATGTACTGTACGGAATCCCGACAAACATGACAAAACCAGATCCAAGAAGCAATGTCAAGTCCCACTCATGCCCAGGACTCACTACAGTTGACAAGCGAAGCAGGTTTAGCATCAATGGGCAGGTCCTTCGCGTGGGTCGAGGCGTTTTTCTCCACCAGCGCAGTGCCTGGTCAACAAGCCATGGTCAAAACAAGGTTCGCATGTTGCAGATTGAAACTTGCAGAAGTGCGCAATCATCCCACAATATCCCACATACTTGTGCCACTCAATGTTTGGGCACTGCAAATTTGCCAGAGCCTGAAGAGGGCAATGCCAAGGATTTTGTTGCTGGACCGGTTGGCTTCAATTGTTTAGATCCCCGTTTGGGCGAGTTTGCAGTTGCACTTGCTGCTCCATTTATGGTGTATTACATAATAGTCTATTATACTTCCTCTCACTTATTCTGCCAAACTTCTTGGCATGAACTTGTGCAAATACATTCATGATATCACATATATACACTCGTACAATATCGTACAATAGACAATAAATTATTAAACGGATGTGTATTTATGTGATTTTATGTGTATTTCATGGTATGAAGAAATAAATTAAATAAATCATATGCTTTCATGAAAGTGAGCTGGCAAAGGCATGGGCGGCATGGGCATTCCTTTCCGTCTGAGTTCTTCCAGGATCACCTTGATCAAAGATGATCAAAACCATGCAAGATACTGCGTCTACAGACTGAGACCGACTGAGACCCTTTGACAATTTGAATCCTGAGAAGATGATGAAGATGTGTGTGTCTGTGTGTGCAGTGTGTGCAGTGAAAAGCATGGGTTTCTTCGGCTCAGAACCAGCCTGTCTTGAAGCAGTGGCATCAACCTGGCAGAGCGGGATGTGTTCGGTCGAGCGAAATTCGTTGCATGGATCTCTTGTCTGTGGATCTGGTCCAGAACTTGGCCAACCATGATCAATTGAATTGCTCACACTACAATAGTCAATAGTCACGACAAACATCGGCTAATACATATTTCAACATGTTAGCAGTTGTAGCTCTGCCCAGATTTCAAGTCCAATTGTAGCTCTGCCTGAGCAAATGGTTGACTAATGCTGACTGAGACGTCTTACGGAAGACGCAGTGTCACTACGTGTCACCAGAATACGATGTACAAATTATATAACAGAAACAACTTCGACCTTTGACAAGCTGAAGTCATGACTAGTCATGACCTATTGTTTTTGAAAGGCCGTCTTGCCTTGCCCATTCTTTTTCAGTTCTGTGCCACGCCTGGGCCATGCCTCGACACTGGCCTGGCCAAAATCTGGTGCATCATGCAGTCCACAGTATACCCCAAAGAGCCAAGTGAATCGGCGCAAGAAGTCTACGAGAGCACTACTCACAGAAAGAGGAGAAGAACGCAGTTTCATTTCCTTCTGTAATTGAACCTGCCCCCAAAAACTTCAACAGGACAGGACAGACATTGAGAAACATAGGTGACACTTTCAACGCTTCTTGTTCTGCACAGCTCATCAAGTGCAACAAGTAGTAACAAGTAGTAACAAGGTCTCTGCAACACTGATCCGACTGATCAAGAACGCCCACCTTGGGCAAAGCTTCTGAAAGCGCCAAGAGCAGCCGCAGGGCGGCGTTGCGCACTGGGATGCCATGAATGTCACCTGGTCTGTTCTGATTTGGGCGATCGTCTCGCTTCCATTTATAGCTATATAATGCAGTACTTTTCATATCTTTTCATCAGGTGTGCAACAAGATATAACAAGTGAAATCACGACTTGTTGCAGTGGAAACCAGTTGAAGTTTCTGTATTTCAATGATCCTCCGTTAATTCCACCTATTCATTGCACCATTTGCTCTGACATTACCAACTTGGCTCCAGACCTTTGGGCGTCTCGCCCGCAAAGTCAAACCAAAGGTCCAAGCCTTTTGGGAGGGACAAAGCGACCCAACCGCTGGTGTATTTCAAACAGCTGTCGCTGCAAGTGCAAAGGTGGCGGTTCTCCTGTAATTTCTATGCCAGCAGGTGCTTTGGTATCTAAATGTCTTTAGGATTGTTATGTGAGTGAGTGGTGACGTAGTGCTAGATTTTGGATTTCCTTTCAAAAAACCTAGACTTGTGCCCTACAGACAATCAAGTGAGGCCTTCCTTGAGCATATCATCTCAACACGAACTTCAACGCGAAGGTTTCGATGCTAGAAAAGATTGCGTCAACCGGTCTCCGCGCCTGCACCCAAGGGTGCAGATAAGTGTCGCCTGACAGCAGATCAAGATGAAGAGACTAGTTAGAGGAATCGGATGATTGTTCGTTTCGGATCCAAATCCAACTGTGCTGTACGTGGAACACAATTTCAACCTTAAGCATGCAAAGTTGCTAGGGTTGACGAGCTATGAAAGCGCTTCCAAACATCTTGAGGTATTTGATGGTATTGTATCTTCAAGACGTCAAAGATGACATCGTTTCCTTGGCTCACCTTGGGACATCATTAACATCACAAGCAAATACGAACAAGATCGGGCTCCATAGGATCCTGTGCAAATCTTCCAACGTGATCAGAAGTTCACCTATACGCTCATTTATATTGTCCCTATGATTAGGAATCGTTCCTTTGCCTTCTCAGAACTTTTACTCCTTGACATTTGTAATGCCACACCAATCAGCTCATAACATCAGGTGTATGGATTGGAAAGCTAAGAAGTGTCTACATTGGTCTATGAGTCTACTCGGGCCTTGTGCCAGAATCTCCTGAAGCTGCCCCAGTCAGAATAGCTGCACTCCTGGTGGCCAAGTGAACAGAATTAATTGACCAAAGCAACACCATGATTCTGATTCGACGGGATAGCACATTTACACAAATGCATACTGTATGCATACTACTTTTTTACAAACGAATCCTACAGTTTCAATGCAGTTTCTTCGAGTCAACCAGGGTCCCTCCTTGAGCACAAGCGCAAGGAACTGATGAAATTCATGGCCGCCTGAGTGAAGATCACAACTTGCTCGGAAAAACTCCTCACACACTTGCTGCGTGTGATTCATAGCTACAACTCATTAGAGTAGCATCACCTGCAACTGCTCCTTCGGAAATAAATCTACTTAGGTTTGGAGGACTTCAGCAGTGATTTGATGCTGCGAATATCTTGCAAGCAGTTTTGAATATTCCCCTCTCGGCCGTCGCATTGTTTTCTCTATTTCATAAGGAGATGTCCAGCGAACAAAATCTCCATGGACCTGTTGGAATCTGCCAGGGCACCACAAGCCGCTTGCTCTTCCAGCGAACAGGCAGAGTTGTGGTCTTGGACAAACTACGAATGGCCTAACAAAAAGCAGTGAGACTGTGAGGGCTGTGACATCTGGGCTTTTAGCTTCAAATTGCTGCATGCTCCAAACTGTTTTGATTTGACTGTTGGATGCAAATGAGGATGGTACCTCCATCAACTGACCCAAGTAGCGAAACAGCAAGGGCTTGCCAGCCTCAGCAAGACCAGAATGACCCAACGATGGAGGGTATTACTTATACATTCTCTACAGATGCTCTCAGATTTTCATCATACAGTACAGCATTGTTATGTATTGTTGATATGATTGGAACTGATTTGATAAGGGTATTGCTGCTTCATTGAGCTTGCTACTTCGATCTACATGCTGATCTGAATGGCACTAGCACCAGGATCCACCACCAGAATACACACTTCGCCTGCCCCGTGTGGCATTGCCAACTTGCCAGGTAGCAAGGACATCGCTACAAAGGCAAAGAATGTCCATCACCTGCGAAATTCATGATAGGACGTGTCATGACAAAACTATGCTGTCCAGGATGCTTTTTGCTTTGAATCCGCTCAGAATTCACAAAAGCTACTGGCAATTGTGATCAATTTCGTGCAATCAGGAGTTCTACTCCTGACATTGCAGCTGCTATCAGCAAGTATCAGCCACTGTTGGCCACTATATGGCCAGTATCAGCTACCCCAAAGCTCCAGGTCCATTTTTGCCGAGTCGCGCAGCAAAAGGCAGCACTTGCAAGCTGTCTCTTTGTACTCAGTCGCATCAACCAACTGAGGAGTTCCTTAGAGACATGGTTTCGAAGCAACAAATCTGGATGGGTGTTGTGAACCTCCACAGTCCAATACTGAACAGTGGCGGATAGATTTCAACTATTTATTCTCTCATATTCTCTCTATTTTTCACGGCAACCGACCCCGTGTGACTTTGAATTGCAAAAGATGCAACATGACAAATCGAAAAGACAAGAGACCCAAAAGATCCTAAAAGAGCCCTAAAAGTGGCAAGCCGAGTGTGGCCTAGTATCGGACTGGAAGAGTTCTTCCTGGCGCATGAGCCGTCTGAATGTCAATCTCTGGCAGCATCTAAGCATTTGGTCATGGTTGTTGATGTTATTGTACATGTAACTTGTGACAATGGATATGGAAAGAAACGTACTGGCGGACACACAAAATCAACACACATGATCTTAATGGAGCATCCCAGGGTTTTCCCTGATTCTGAACACACCCACATATCTCATCGTGATTCATCGATTCATCGTGCAAGTCAGTCGATCTGGCCACCATTTTTTGCCATGGCTGGTCGTTGGCCCTGCACCTGCAGCTGTCCACTGAGGTGGAAGAGCTGCTCCAGGAATTCCAAACACACGGCCTGGAGGGGTCGAACGATTCGCACAGGAAACTTCCCGGAGCTTCCCATCAGAATTATTTTGATCTCACTTTATGAAAGAGTCCACACATGTCGACACTCACCTCAGACAATACAGACTTTCTTAAGCCAATCCTCACAGAGACAGAATTTCTTTTCAGTTTTCAAACGGTTGGTTTGAATCCAGAGTAACGTGCTCAGTACTCTGCTTCCCGCAGGACTCCATGCAAGTCTAGTAGCCTGGTCTCTATCCGCAGAAGATCTCAAGGCAAGAAGCCTCACAGATTGAAAGTCAGACCGTGCTGGAGTGCTGGACTACCAGAAATACATTTTTTTAACATTCTACTTAGATTCTACTTGCAGCTTTCTCTAGCACCCCTCAAATAAGAAACAAATCTAAGCAGAACTTGACCTCCTGAGGAGGACTTTGCGAGTGCATCTTGTCTTTGCTGAATATACTAAATACCAGTACCTGTTAAGCTGTCCTCCAGTCGAAGAATCATGAAGAACCATAATTCTATCTGGGGTGAAATGTGGATTTCATGAGGATGGAAATGGCGGATGTCAATGTGAATTCATCGAATCCATTAAGGCACATCCACTATGCCACCCTTGTTTGCAGTCAAGGAGCACTGAGGTTAGCAAGCCTTCAGCACGTGCTCCTCAGTGCAGGGCTGCTTCCAAACAATCCTGGTCACTGGTGTGTTAGTGAGAAACCAAAAAAATATGATTCACAAGACAATTGTATGTACCGACATGTTTTTTGAGCGTGGATGAAACAAATATCAAGTGTGTGCATATGGAGGGTATCTTTCTTTAGCTATTTCATGCGAGTCGTTTTTGAGAAACATTTTATTGTGGACTCAAAGCCAACAGTCCAAGCCATGTCAAACCTGTCAGAAGCCTCAAGCCAAACTCAGCCAACTGCAGCAACCCATGTAGAGCAATCCCATGCAATCCCGCACAGATCAAAGAAGATGTTTACAGGAAGAGGACAATGTCATCCCTCTGCGTCCCTTTGGTGCAATCCCCACTGTAAAATATGTAAACGCAACATTTAGAAATCTATCCCGTAGTCATCCCTTTGATGTTCCGCCCAATGTGAACGCCACAAATCTTGATCGTTTTCTAGCACCAAATTTTGGCAATATGCCTGGATAATGTTGCATTTAGGTTGCGTTTGAATGGTCATGAATGGTCCAAAGTGTTTGCACATCAGGAAATTGGATATGCAGTTTCCAATGTAAACGCAGGATTTTCCCAACAACGATTCTGTTGGGTTTCAATCTTTTGGGCACAGCGTGGTGTCAGGAAGAATGCAAACTTGGAATCTTGGAACCAAGTCCTGGAATCTTGGAATCCTGGAATCCTTGTATGCAGTCAAGTGTCCTTCAAGAGCATCTTCGGAGGAGATGAGCATAGCAAAGAAGACCCGCATTACCCAAATCAGCTGTTGGTGCCTTGCACAAGACAAGTGAACTCGCACTCTCTCACTGTCAGAACCTAAGTCGATTATAGTAGATTGGTATGTTGAACCATCGGGCTTGGCATCTTGAATGGTCTGCCTCTTCATCCTGCCTGTGGAACATTACTGCGCCTTTGGTGAGGTCCAACAAATCACCAAGCGTCAGTGGAATTGGATTCTCTCAAAAGAAATTCCAAACGTCTCCAAACAGAGTCTTGTCAAAACCGCAATGTCATGGATAGTTTATTGTCCTCCTCGTTTGTATGAGTTTTTCATAGTTTTTCTGTAGCAGCACACAGGTTGAAGTTTCAACTTTACTTTTAGCGCTGATCAGGTTGTCTTCAGGATTGCTTCCTCTACTCCCAATAACCTGCACCCACGACAGAGGAAGCATAACATACACAGAGACAACCAAATATCGATCTTTCTCTCGATATTATTATTACTGTTACTATTACTGTATCAATATCATGATTATAAAAAAACAAAAATACCAGTAGTACCGCGCAAGGTGGTGGAAGTTTCAAAGAGTGGAAATCTATAGGAGAGGTGAGTTGTCGTGGGGTCAGAAGTTTGACTTCTAAACTACTTCAGTTTCCCATCAGAAAACACTTGCCCATCATTTCCCGCCACAAATCGAGGCATCTTTCACCGGTGTTGCTGCCTGCGTTGCTCCGACAATTGCTGCAGAAGGGCGCTGAGCTCAGGCAACTGTTTCGCGGCAGAAAATGCAGCCTGGGTAGTGTTCATGCAAACAGGGCAGAACATGATCTCTTCAACTCGCAAACATCCGGAAACACAAACCATACAATGCCATACAACAACCTTGCTGCATGCCATTTCTCGGAAAAAACAACGGGCCAAAATCATCCAAAATCTGAAAGGTGAGGTCTTCAAGCGGCTTGTGATGAGGAGGCAAAGAGGTTGGCTGCAGCAGCACATTCAGCCAAACCAATTCCGGCTCCAGCATCATGACCACCTGAGACATGCGTCAAGAAGTTTTCTACAGGTCTCTGGTATTTACTTGCAGGTACTTGCAATGCATTTACCTCTGATCTTTGCGGGCCTTCTAGATACCCTGAAGAAACCCGGTCCGACTATGGTAAAGGGAGAGCCACAGCGTGATTCTATTCATTTGGATCACGCTTTCCTACATCAACAGGTTTTTTAAAATGTTTTTTTTCATATGCAAAAGACATAAAACATATTAAAACATCATATACCACATTGACAACAACAAAGCGGTTCCCTATAACTTTGACCGCTTGAACTTTCCAGGCACTTTCTCCATGAAAAATCAGTGTTGGCGACAGGGGGGGTCGAAATTTTTGAGGGCTGCGTAGCGCTGCGTAGCGCTTGAAAAATCAATGTTTGCAAATAGGATCAAAACCTTCACCGGCACACATTCCATCAAGTCTGATCAAACGTAAGTAATTACTTTTCGGGTATTTGCAAGTACGTAACCTTGCACAATCTCCACGGGACTCACATGACTTCTACATTCGACACATTAGACTTCGTTGCAAGTGCACACCAAACACACCGAGAAGCTCAAAACACGCAGCAGGTGTTGCGAGGCTCGCGTGCCCAGCGTGGCCAACGCGGCAGAATCGCCGGTCTCTGAGACTTCCTGCGAGAACAACAAGCTTCCCACACTGGCAGCTCACCGAGGCAAGCACATTTACTGAAATCGATTGACAATAACTTATAGTTATACATGATTTGAACATATGAAGTCCATGCTCCCAAAACTTCTGAAGACTCTGAAGTAGATAGAGCTAGGACTGATTAGGACTGGATGGATATTCGTCTGGTCATCTAGAGCAATGATGCCGGAAACAAGACTCTTGGATACTTCCTGCAACTCAGAAACCGTCTGTGGTCTGTAGCTACTTTGTAGGCTGCTAGAGGCTGCTTAACGTCTGCATCGGTCTGCCCGGGCCTTCATGCGAATGGCAGCCCACGACACAAGTGCAGCAGTTGCCAGCTGCTGCGTTTCCATCGGCATGTCCGCCTCATGAATGTGCATAGAACTTATTGCAAAGCAATGTCCTCCCATGTCTCCTCACCATGCTCTTGAAGCACCTGTTGTCACTGAGTCTAATGGGTACATTCAAATACAGAATCGTAGTGACATAATGTGACATACAGCTTAGGACATAGTTTGTCTATCTCCCTCTCTTCGAAATCAGTTGTGAATTGAATTTCAGCTTTGCTGAGACGATGAGATTGCGATTGCGGACTTTTCGTAACATTTTCACCTCGGTGGCCTGAAGCGCTTCGCCCAAAGCCACAGTCACTTGCCAAGAGAAGAGGAAGTCACTGTCCTGCAATGTAAAAACATGTAAAAACCATGGTTTGTGTGACCGAGATTGATTTACCATGATTTACCGTTCAACACGGTTCCATGATGTCCATGGATTTGGATTCGGCAGCTCCCGTTATTCCCAGTTGCCGTGAGCCCCAGCTCCTCAATCGGCAGCTCCATGAATCTCAAAAGTGCAGCCAAATGGAGCCGAAGGAGGTTTGCCACGCGAAGCAGGCCGTGACCTGTTGCATTGGTCCCAATGTCTTTGCAGAATTATATACTTAGATTTCTGAGATTTAATTGAGATAATATATTAAAATCATTTTGCATTTGATTAGTCTAATAAATAGTCCATCGAAACCATCCCCAGCCCACCATGCTAACATCGTCAAATCTAGAGGAAAAAACCAGCAACAAAAATTCACCTGATGGTCAACCATCGAACCTACGCCGCATGCCTATCTACCTCAATTGTGAACTAGCTGCTGCTGCTAGTCCCAAAATCAAAAGGTAGCACAACTGTGGCACAACTTGCCTCCGACTTGTTTCTGTACAGCAACGCCCAGGCTCTGCAGGGTCCACTGCCACTGTTGCAACAAAGCAGTGCTTTTCGACAGCCACAGCAGCAGCTGGGAATCTTCTCCAGTCCCTTGCACCGGGAACAGCCTAAGGACCTTGCCTGGGTGCGGTTCACCTGGATATATTGCATGGGCAAACGAGAAATGACTCAAGCCATCTCAAGCCTTTCAAAAAAGGCGGCTGCAAAAGAAGAGAAAAGAACATGGATCTGATATGATCTGATCTGCTTCAAGCCTCTTCCCCAAATCCGAAGAACAATCACGAAATGATAGTACGGGGTGAATCAAACACTCAAAGCCTTTGCGGACAATGACCACCCTTGGAGATCAGTGAGCCTTGTATCACTAAAAGAACCACATCCGTCTTGACCGTCAACACATCCAACTCGCCCAACTCGTCGTTGCCCTCTTCAACCTCATTCCACAGCCCCACAGCGGCATTTTGAAGCTACCAGCCCAGGGCATTGGATGGACCAGCTATGACCAGCTTCTGTTTTGCATAGGACCTGAATCTGTCACAACAGAAACCTGAACAAACTTTGGAGCTCGTTGCGAATGCTGCGGCTGTGAAGACAGGGCAGTCTCCGCACTGATGCAAGGTAGTAGCTCTGCTGTGGAATCTCTGGTCAGCGCAACTCCGAACAAATCCGGGCTTTGTGGGAACAAAGTTCATACATGGGAAACATATTATGGAGATATTATGGAGATTTATGGAGGTATTATGGAGACACATAGATCAGACATGACCACATTGACTTGAGGCGGCTCAACAAACTGCTGTTCCTGCCAGTCCCGTGCGCTCAGGCAGCAACAGTGAGGTCTTCGCAAGCTGAGACTACTGACGTCCACAGACCAGCCTCCCATGTGTCGCATCGCAAACAAAACGAACCTGGATGAACCTGGAATATGCCCAATTAGCGCCCAAATATGGCCAATCCCAACATATCCCAACCATTTCATTTCTCCTGGTTTCTGGGCCTTGAAGCTTGTGGAGATATGTGGAGATGACAGCTGAGTACCAGACATTACCAGACTATATTTTTACACAGTTTCTGTGGAGAGAGAGACCAACCATGACCAACCTATGTCATGAATCCATCAACTCAGAGTGTTCTCTCTGTTGAGGTGTAATCAGTGTAATCTATTCAGACATCCATCATCCAGTAGTCTTTTGCGTTCCTTCAAACACATTCCATGGGGGATGTGATCAAAAGTCTAGGGCTAATGATCTACAAATCCCAACAAACCTTGAAGATCACAGGTGCTGCATCCGTAAAGTTGGCTGCCAGTAAAGCGCTTAAAAGCCGCAAGAGGCTGCGTCGTAGACCTGAGTTGGTAATTACGGGATTTTGGTGGCACGTTATGTTTGTATAAGATGAATAATTATATATTATATATTATATAATTATATGAATTGAACTCGATTAACTTTGTCGCTGACCAAACGATGTCTATAAATGTACACTTTGACATTGCTAAGATGCCAATATGAATAGCACGTGATATGGCATCAAAACAACATTCATAGTAGACCAACATTGAGAAGGTGGCGACAGATTTGGTCGCTCAAACATTCAAACGCCAAAATTCGACACTCTGCTCCTGTTGGGAAAGTCTTGGGCCTGCAACATGCAGTTCTACACACCAAATCAAATAAAGTATATACCCCTTTCAAACAATGGAACCACCTGGAACCACCAATGGCAACAAATTGCATGCACATACTTCAGTTCTGTCCACAGCCAAGTGTGAAAATCATTAATCAGCCACTGAATCATATCAATTTCAAATCCTATCAGGTTCAGTCACATTCATTGTTTATGCATGGTATATCATGGTATATCATGGTATACCATACACATCCATACACCATATAGTGATATATAGTGTAGAATCACATCTCGTATAGCCACGTCATGTCACGTCATATCATCCACCTGCTAGCGCTGCTCCAGTTGTGTTGCCAAGCTGCCAAGGTGTGAAGCCTTGAAGCTTTTGGCCATGCTGACCAGGATCCTGGGTGGTTAAAGCAGTGGCTCATGGTATGTGGTACACATTTGCGGCACTTGCGGTTTCAACAGAACTTGGGCAAACAGGTTTCCAACATCATAAATTGCCAGATTACCAAACTGATCTAACTGCATACTGTCAAAATGCTGTGCACCAGCAGCACAAGCATGGATTTCCTCCTGTCACAAATCAAGATGCAGGTGCAAGAAACCCAGATTCCAGGATTTGCTTGGCATTCTCCACTCCGGCCTGTGTGGAGAATTTGCACTGAGTTCAACTTTTCACAGAATAGGGTTTCGAACAGTCAAAGTTCTCTATTTTGATATTTGGATATACTTGGCGTTTCAACATGGCAGTAGCATCTCTGCACTTTATCATCAGGTACCAAATCTGATCAGACCATGCTGTCAATTTTTCGAAGATGTTGCAGCCTCCACACTCCAGCGCAACACTTCCACAGCTTCAGCTGCTCGTGCAAAGGTGTCTATTGACAGCAGCTCCTGGATCTATTCAAAAGTCTCTTTGGTCAGTGCAATTTCTTCATGAGACAAGTCGTCAAATTGTCAATCTGTTAACACTCACTCACTGTCACTCATTTTGGTTGAGAAATTACAATGCGTTTGTTCTGTTGGCCAGTCAGTCAGTGGAAACATGCAGAAACTGCTTGACATTGCTTGACAAAATTTGACCAACATCAAATTCACCTGACAACCCACAAGTGCCTCTCGCGACCAGGCACGTAGCGCACGCAAAGCTCGTTGAACCGCAGCACGTCGTTGTAGCTGAAGTGCCTCGCATGCAGCATTGCGGTTGTATTGTGCTTTCCAAACGCAATTGGATCAGCACTTGTTCAACAAAGAACTAAGACCCTGAGACATTGGGAGGACATGGGAGGACAAATCTCACCAATTGGGAAGGCTCATCTAACCAACATCCTCTTTCTAAGCCTCACTGCTTCACATTAGTTAAGTCGACCGCATTGAATTCACGCACCGCTACAAGCCCGAACCATAATCTGAATGTATTGACCCAACACTTCTCATGAACAAATAGGGCAGCGGGGGCAGTGGAAGCACGCCGTTGAGTGGCTTTTGAATTAGGAAGTGAAGAAAACGGTCAACCCAACATGATTCACCGACACCTCTTGATCATCTTCATCTCTGCAGAAAAGCAGACCTCGACACACAGCCAGTGGAAGCATCAATTAAACTATATAAATCTCAAGAAAACTGGATGAAGGTAAGCCAAACCAACTGAGCATTTGCCACGGCCAGTCAACTTATGTGACTGACAGTGCAAGGGGCTACTTGGATCATATTTGGCATGATCCGACCACATAGTTGCAATGTCTAGTTCACCTGCCTACCTGCAATTCACAGCTGTCAGGGCTGCGATCCACTACTCATGTAGCACAAGTATGCACTTGCTGCCACTATGAAACAAAAACCCGAAATGGGTTTCAAATGCTTACAGCCGAATGACTCGACAAACTTGGCCGTTGAATGCCAGTGAGCCCTTTTGCACCCACCAAGCAAACCCACTTCAAATTTCAGGCAAGAAAATGCAGTTGTTGGCAGCATCATACGGAATGATTTTTCTGCTCTGACAAGGGGAGCATCATCACCGAGCATTCCCAGGAGTCTGGACTAGCCCAGACACATCGCAAGCACCGCCATGCGGCGGCCGAGACCACAGCATCCACGTGCTGTAGGAACGGAGTGACCTCGAGCACGTGACCGCTTTGAAATTTGCAAAGAAAACCGTGACTTTGCCCTCTTTCTTGTCCGGTTCAATACAGCCATGACTGGCGCATGATCATTACTGAACATGATTGCTTGTTAAATGCCAAAATCAGGGAATGCAAGGTCTCGAGTCTCGACATACCTTACTATCCACATCAGCGGAGGTCGGAGAGAAAATTCACCACAAAAGGGAAACAAACCTCTACAGAGAGCCCAATACACCACAAAAAGGAGTAATGCTGCTACCCAAGCAGCATATGCTACAGCTTCCGCTGGGGCAAATTCGGCAGACAGCCACAGCCTGTTGCGGAATGGCTCTTACAACATAGATTGGCGGCATATGGTGCTGAAACAACAGTTCTGTCTAATTCTGTCTAGTTTTTTCCTCGGTTGGAGGATGGAGGCGGATCGGCATAATCTTACCATGTCTGATCATGGCACTGGCTCTTGTCATACGGCCAGGTCTTTGTGAGAACTTGAAAAGATGATTAATTACTCGTTTTGAAACTTTGCAAATTCAACGGATGATACTGATGTTTATATATGTTTATCATGACCACGATCATAGATGACGGCAACAGGACGATGGGCATTGCATAATCTACATAAGACATCAAAAGACATCATAAAACATCAAAAAACATCATGATTCATGATGATGATAATGATGATGATGGTGCTCTCATCATCGCCGAGGCCCAACACGACGCTTTTGGTACGGGACGTGACCAAATTTGCCCAGCAACGCGCAGTGGATCTCGGTGGAGTGGTAGCGCGTCGTGTTGGATCGAGCGGAGAGGCGCTCCAGCAATACCTCCACGGCGAAGCCATGGACCGAGGTGTTTACCGGTGATTACAACTCATTACCACGTCAAGGCTACGTAAACTGAAAGGAAAAGGACATAGAAGGACAAAGGTATAGAATGGTAAAGGATAATCGAAGGAAGTTTAGAAGTCAAACTTCCGACAATATGGACAGATGAAAAGCAGAGCAGGGCAGAGGCAGAGAGAAGGGAAAAGATTAGAAGAGAGAAGAGTAGAAGAGAAAGAGTCAGAAGAAAGAAGATGCAGATGCGCGAGGAGGTAGGAAAGTCGCGAAACACGGTGTTTTTCCAATGATTTTTGGCTCTGGAGGGTCGAAAAGTAGGCCGTAAAGATGCATTTTCCGTGGCAGGCGCAGTACAAGAGACATGTTCATCAGAGATGTTAGGAGGTCCGGGCACTGATTTCCTGAGAGGGGTTGCATTTTGCAGCATCAAATCTTCAGTTTTGGGAAGATGATTTTGTGTGACAGGTGCAGCACTTCGTATGGCCTGGCCTCTCTTTTTCGTGGCAGCACATGGACTGGAAAAATCGCAAACAAGCATTGGCACAAGGCCGTCAGCTCTGCACTCAACTGTCCAAATTTGAAGGAGGTCTCGCAGAATTGCTTCGTTTTTGATGTTGCCAACTTCAAAAATTGAGGAGGTCTCGCAGAAGTGCTTCGTTTTTGACGTTATCAAGTTACGTCTCGCAGAATTGCTTCGTTTTTCATGTTTGTCACCTTCGAAAATGGAGGAAGCCTTGCAGAATAGCTTCGTTTTCAAACTTGCAGATAGATAGATCGATACATAGATGGATGGATGGATGGACAGATAGAGAGAAATATAGTTAGATAGATAGATGGACAACTACCACTACAGCTACAAATACAAATATTCTACGCTACAGTACACTAATTGCACTACACCATACTACAGCTATAACTGTAACTACAACTGCTATAACGACTACAGCTACAGCTACAACTACAACTACACTACATTACACTACACTAATTACACTACACTACGCTCATTACATTACATTACACTACACTACACTAACTCTAAACTACACTACACTACAGCTACAACTACAACTACAAAGACAAACTACAACTACAACTACGACTACAGCCACACGACACTACAGTTACAACTGCAACTACAACTGCAACTACAACTGCAACTACAGCTACAGCCACAACAACATTACACTACACCACACTAATTACTCTACACTACACTACAGTAAACTACACTTTGCTACACTAAATACAGCTGCAACTACAACTACACCACTTTACACTACACTAGACTAATCCACGCTAGTCTACACTAAAGCACACAACACTCCAGCACACCACACTACACTACATTGCATTACACTACACTCATTACACCACACCACCTATCTATCTGTCTGTGTGTCTATCTATCTCCCTATCTATCTACCTACCTATCTAGCTGTCTAGTTTTCTAGCTATTTGCCTATCTATCTCCCTATCTATCTATCTATCTATCTGTCTAGCCATCTATCTATCTATCTATCTGTCTAGCCATCTATCTATCTATCTATCTATCTGTCTGTCTAGCCATCTATCTATCTATCTATCTACCTACCAATCTATCTATCTATCTGTCTAGCCATCTATCTATCTTTCTATCTATCTATCTATCTATCTATCTATCTAATCTATCTATCTTTTTATTTAGCTGTCTTTCTATCTATTTGTCTGTCTGTCTATCTGTCCACCTATCGATCTATCTATCTATCTGTCTGTCTATCTATCTATCGATCCATCTATCGATCCATCTATCTATCTATCTATCTATCTATCTATCTAGTAGTGGAGTGTAATGGAGTGTAGTGGAGTGTAATTTAGTGTAGTGGAGTGTAGTGGAGTGTAGTTGTGTAGTTGTAGTTGTAGTGTTGTGGAGTGTAGTGTAGTGTAGTGAAGTGTAGTGGAAGGTAGTGTAGTGTAGTGTAATGTAGTGTAGTGTAGTGCAGTGTAGTGTAATGTAATGTAGTGTAGTGTAATGTAGTGTAGTGTAATGTAGTGTAGTGGAAGGTAGCGTAGTGTAGTGTAATGTAGTGTAGTGTAGTGGAGTGTAGTGTAATGTAGTGTAGTGTAATTGAATGTAATTGAATGTAATATAATGTAATTGTGTGTAATTGAGTGTAGTGTATTGGAGTGTAGTGTGGTGTAGTGGTGGTTGTAGATGAAAATGCTACAAAACCCTCACGTTTTGCTCAATCCCTTGCGCCTGCCACGCGAAGCGACATCTGAACCTCCAAAAGTGGTCCGAGGACCTGGTGTGTTTTGTACATTTTGACTTCGAAATGTGCTTCGCGCCACAACGGCGTGCACTTTTTCGACATCTCAACTTCCAAAAGTGGTCCGCACCTGGTTCGTTTTCTACATTTGGGCTTCGAAATTTGCTTCGCGCCACAACGGCGTGCACTTTTTCTACATCTCAACTTCCAAAAGTGGTCCCAACCTGGTGTGTTTTGTACATTTGGACTTGGAAATCTGCTTCGCGCCACAACGGCGTGCAATTTTTCATCTCTCATCTGGCCAACTGGCTCCGCACCCGCCGCTTTAGCGAGCCTACTTTTCGACCCTCCGGAGACACAAATGATTGGAAAAACACCGTGTTTCGCGACTTTCCTACCTTTTCGCGCATCTGCATCTTCTTTCTTCTGACTCTTTCTCTTCTACTCTTCTCTCTTCTAATCTTTTCCCTTCTCTCTGCCTCTGCCCTGCTCTGCTTTTCATCTGTCCATATTGTCGGAAGTTTGACTTCTGAACTTCCTTCGACAACTGAAACTACACTACACTAATTACACTGCACTACAACTACAGCTCCACTACACTACAACTACGTACAACTACAGCTGCACTACACCACACTACATCCAGCAGTTGTGGGGGAGGTGACCACTGCAACCATTGCCACCACTCCAAAAAACACAACTCCAACCACCTTTCGGTCCATCAGTGGATTCGCTCTGTCATTCGTGATTCACAACAACCAACCTCTCCTATAGGTTTCCGATTTCTGAAACTTCCGCCACCGCCTTGTGCGGTACTACTGGTAAAGCTTCATTTACATTTCGTGATGTGTCTACCAATAGAATCCATTGAAATAGCGGAGTTTCACAGCTGCAAAGTTGATCCAATTTGAACATGAGGCGCAGCACGTCTAGCTGTCACAGGCAGTACTGTACAATTATTTCCTGCCAAAGTCGCAAACCATGGAACACGAATAAACAATCTGTACAAGTCGGAATCGTGTTGTACTATTAATATCTACTAATCTGGATGATTTCTCTGTACAACATGCATCTGTGCGAAGTTGAAGGCTCCCAACAGCCTTCTGGGGAGAGCCTCCATGAATCTATCCAGGAATCAAGAACAAGAACGACCAAGGAGACACGTGCTGTCCAGGGGTGGGAGCTTGCACGGTCTACCAAACTTTGTCATGGCTGTTATGGCAATGTCTGTCCGTGTCTTTCCATGCCGGAAAAAAACCTAAAAGGGTGCTGTGACCTTCTTGGTAGGCCTGGGGAATGGCTTTCGGACACCGTTCTTGAACATTACTGGCTTGTACTCGTCAGGCACACTCTTATGCATCACTGGGCTGTTTCGATAGCGCTCAATATGGGCTTTGAATCCTTGATGGGGTCCACTCCAGCTTACTTCGCAAACCTTAGCAGTAGGCAATGCCCAATCCGAAAAGCCATGGAAAATCTTCCACAATTCATCAACAGCCTTGCCGTCCACCAGGTTCACGAAAGCATAGCCCAAATTTGCATCGCGGTAGAAATCACAGGGCAAGTATGCAAAGTCATATTTGCCCATCAGCCCATGGTCATCCAACATCTTCAAGAACATCTCCCGCGTGTAGTTGTTGGGCAAATTGCGCAACATCACAGTGGTCCGTTCTTTGCCTTTGCCAATCTGAGTTTCCTGAGCCTGCTGCTTGCCATTGCAAGGATGGACATCGGATACAGGTTGAAGTGGCTGAAGTGGCTGAAGTGGCTGGAAGTGAGGTGCCTGCATTGTTTGTGTTTGCTGATGAGTCTCCCGGAAGTTGGCTGGGCTAAGCTTTCCAGGCTCGTACACTTCCGGATCATTCATCAGGGCAAAGTCTGTCTTCGCCCGCCGGAGCTTCCGGTATGTCTGCATCAAGCTGTGCCCATCATCCATGTGAAGAAACGTGCTCCTCACGACCAGATGACCCGTGCACTCCTCACACAAGTCCGAGATCTCGTCGGAGCAATTGGCAATGTTGGAAGCATCGGTGGCCGCGTCAGTGCCCGCATCACCGAAACTGTCTGGAGGGCAGGGAATGATCACAATTGGCACATACATCATGATGGGCAGGGTTTTGGAGGCTTGATCCTCAGACTGTGCCACGTCCGGCCTCAGACCAAAATTATGTAGTGTTCTCACCACATGTTCAAACATGTTCAAGCGTTGGGGAACATGCCAAAACATCTTGAGTACTGTAGATCACACCTCATCTGATCACACTTATTAGCTACTGTGCAAACACTTGCCACTTTGCTCAGGGACTTGTTAACAGTCGCACTTAGAAGTGCCACCACATGTGTCTGAATTTTGCCGACTGGTGCACATAGATCACATAGTAAGCTCGAGGCTAGTTCCAAACATATTCCAAACATTGATGTTTAAAGAATCAACAACCCATGGCAATCCGGAAAATCATGGAAAATCTGAAGCTGTGCACTTCCTCCACATGCCCAATAGGATCAATAGGCTCCCAGCGCACCTCCCCAAAGTTGATGTGCACCTGTAGCGTAGCGATGCATGTGTCAGCGGCATTCCAGCAAGGCTCAGTGCAAAGTGAAACAATTGCCATTGTCAAATAATGTCAAATAAAATGATTCGGGCTTGAAGTAAACATTTATAAAAGCTGAGTCCGAATTAAATTGCACATCAGAAGTATTCGGAAGCTGCACACTTGTCAAGCTTGTTCTGAGTAAGTATGTTGTATTGCTGCCAGGGACGTACAACTAGCATAGCTGGGTGCCTTAAGTTGCACTTTCCATGCACAATTCACAGGCAAAAGTACCACAATGGTATCAATATGTCACTGATGTATGAGTGATTGGAATTTGCGGGAGGTGTCGGTTCCAGATGTTCTGGGCGCAATGCGTCTGTAGATTATTTCATGTCAATGGCACTGTCTTTCACTGAAGGTTGGCAAATTGGGTTCCACTGTTGGCCGCAGCTTGCCATGACAATGGGTGCTTCTGTGCAAATTTGATGCCAGCCGCGCATTGCTGTTGTTTTGTTTTGACCAGAGTGTCTGCTGTGAGGACTCATGGAACTTTGCTCCAGCATGTTCCGACTTTGCAACTGTACATGTCTGGACGTTGAGTGCAAAAACTTGGTACTTGGTCATGAAACCTGGTAGCCATTCAAGCAAACGTCAGCTTGCAACGGCTCATGACAAATGAGGGTCCTGTACAACATGCATCTGTACGAAGTTGAAGGCTCCCAACAGCCTTCTGAGGAGGCCTCCATGAATTTATCCAGGAATCAAGAACAAGAACGACCAAGGAGACACGTGCTGTCCAGGGGTAGGAGCTTGCACGGTCTACCAAACTATGTCATGGCTGTTATGGCAATATCTGTCCATGTCTTTCCATGCCGGAAAAAAACCTCAAAGGGTGCTTTGACCTTCTTGGTAGGCCTGGGGAATGGCTTTCGGACACCGTTCTTGAACATTACTGGCTTGTACTCGTCAGGCACACTCTTATGCATCACTGGGCTGTTTCGATAGCGCTCAATATGGGCTTTGAATCCTTGATGGGGTCCACTCCAGCTTACTTCGCAAACCTTAGCAGTAGGCAATGCCCAATCCGAAAAGCCATGGAAAATCTTCCACAATTCATCAACAGCCTTGCCGTCCACCAGGTTCACGAAAGCATAGCCCAAATTTGCATCGCGGTAGAAATCACAGGGCAAGTATGCAAAGTCATATTTGCCCATCAGCCCATGGTCATCCAACATCTTCAAGAACATCTCCCGCGTGTAGTTGTTGGGCAAATTGCGCAACATCACAGTGGTCCGTTCTTTGCCTTTGCCAATCTGAGTTTCCTGAGCCTGCTGCTTGCCATTGCAAGGATGGACATCGGATACAGGCTGAAGTGGCTGAAGTGGCTGAAGTGGTTGAAGTGGCTGAAGTGGCTGGAAGTGAGGTGCCTGCATTGTTTGTGTTTGCTGATGAGTCTCCTGGAAGTTGGCTGGGCTAAGCTTTCCAGGCTCGTACACTTCCGGATCATTCATCAGGGCAAAGTCTGACTTCGCCCGCCGGAGCTTCCGGTATGTCTGCATCAAGCTGTGCCCATCATCCATGTGAAGAAACGTGCTCCTCACGACCAGATGACCCGTGCACTCCTCACACAAGTCCGAGATATCAGAGCGGGGTGATGGAAGCTGCGAATGCATAATCTCACTGTGGTCCATCTCAGTGCTTGCCACATCACTCAAAGTGTCCATCATCTTCTGTGCCCTGGGCATAATCACAACTGGGATGCACAGCATCGCAAGTTTGGTACCAATTCTTGGTACAATATCAACCTTCCTTTGAGCCTTCCTGTGCTGAGGTCCGTGATACTGTGAAAGCAACATAAAGCAACTTGTGGCCCTTCACTCCCACAAGGTCCCACAAGTCTCTGTCAATCATTTCAGGTGAAATTGGTGTCCCTGAAAGGTCTTTGGAATCAAGCTGCCACAATGCTTCAGCAAAGGTGCATTGCTTCTGCTTACGACATTAGCTTGACTTCAGTCAACCACAAGCTAGAACTTTTACACTCAAATACAGTATATAATTTATTCAACTCTTTGTGTCAATACTACGACACACACACACACGCACACGCACACGCACGAACACACAAAGTGCAGCACTGTACCCCATTCCGCAAACATGGCCAGCTTGAAGGCGAACACCCACTGACATCATATCATATGTATTCATGTTATGTGATATCATGATATATATTGATACAATATATATATAATGTGAATTAATGTGACATCTATGGCGCCTGATCGCTCCCCTTGGCAACTTCCAGTTGCACTGCCAGGCGAAGAGCCAAAGCGGGAAGGGGAGCCGGAGCCGAAGTCAGGATGGTCAGCAGTGACAAGTCGATCTCCTGTTGTGACAGCTGTTCGACAAGTCCAAATGTCTCAAATATTCTCAAATGATGATTCGCAACAGAGCCAGACGAACATTTTTCCCATGAAGATCTGGGATATCTTGGAGAACTCAAGAATTTGAGGCTTCCGTTGAGTCCTTCCGCTCCACTTCATGTCCACGTCGGACAAGCAGTGCCAAAGTGACACGAAGCAGCAGCTCAGTCTTGGAAGGCAGTCGTGATGCGTGATGAGTGTTTGGGGACTGCGTCAGATCATGCAATCACTGGAGGAACAGTAAGGAACGGTAGTGAACAGGATGGGTCAAAAACTGTCACTGGATTCAACTTGCTAGATTCATTACAGCTATTTCAATATTTGGTTGCGATTTCTGCTAACATTCATCATTTATGGATCATCTTCCGAGAGTGCTCAATATGAATCTTTGTCTTTATGGCAGGTCTTTCCTGGGTACATAGGGCTCCCCTGAGCTCGAACCCATACTCTTCTGTTCAGGTCACAAAATATACAGTTGAATCGGAAAAAACACGACCTACATCTCTTGATACATTCATATGCCATTTGATGGAGGCTCCTGAATGATAACATAGCCATACATAGCCCAACAAACACCGGTACACACTCCTCCATCGCCC
>CAMXCT020006598.1:300370-332870 GCA_947184155.2 Cladocopium goreaui
GACATCTTCAGACATCTTCAGACATTCTGTACGAATCAGTTTCGACTTTTCAAGACTTGCTGCACGGGTTCAATCAGATTCTTACTAGCCCATCTGGCCCGAAGACTATAAAAAAGAAGGGCACCCTGAAGATGCAGGAACCATCACCCTATCTTTCAGTGACCTAAGATAACCTAAAGGATCCTAAGGGATCCTAAGGGCCTAATGTTTCCTCGACAAATTGCTCCCCCTTCGCACCTTGAAGATCATGAAGATCTGGTAGAGTCCGTAGGAGGTCATGGACATGTTCCAACACCTTCAATTGCTCCTCTCGAAAGCGGAGCTTAGTGCTGCATAGCGCTGCCAGTGCTTTGAAGATCGTCTTTTTTCCAGCCAAAGTTTCTGAAGTAAGAAGCAGAGATGGAGAAATGACATTCAAAGACTTTACAGTACCCGCTAGGTTGTCCAATTTTCCAGTAGCCTACTTGGGTGAGACGAACATCCAACCTACTTTGGACTCTAGACTCTAGACAGAGATATAATTCTCAGCCATGAGGCAGCCCTTCCAGACCGTCAATATCTAATAATGAACATCTTCAAAGCGACGTATGTATGATGGAATGACTTAATCATGACAACCGGGTGCTCGACAACCATTCAGCTCCTGATCCGGGAAGCGAACAACAAAGGATCCTCCTGTTTCAACAGAAACGCTGCTATCGATCACGGGAGGTCTATTGCATTCTGTAGGGGCTCACATATGTTATGTTGATTTTGGGAAGGCAACAAACGACCCTGACATGTGAGCTACGTTTTTAGCCTTTGGTAACAGCCAGTGGAGTAGTGACTAGCGGTTTGCATGAGTGATCTTAATCTTAGCATGTCTTAGCTAGCGAGCTGAAATATGTTGCATATGGACCATCATGTGGATTTGGTTGGAACTTTGCCAAGTTCATAGTTCTACTTGCCATAGGCAACATGGCCTCACGATTCAACATCTCTTGGGGACCTGTCGTCACGAAACGTGCTCCTTGAGACCACATCGTCGGAGTCAAAGCGCCCAACAGAAATGCCAAATAGCCAGGGCAAAGCAAGGCACCTTTGATGCGGATGGTCTGAATGGTTGAGAATGGTTGGGAAAAATCAAGAACCCGGACCCAGTCTGTGATTGAGCAACAGGTGCTTCATCCAAATTTATCACAACATATTTGACTGACTTAAACGATCGAGTGCACCGATGAAAACATGTTGAAACATGTTGAAACCTGTTGAAACAGCAAACATGTGTATTTCATCTATAAATACACAATCAATCTACAAACAATCATTAAAAAACAACAACTGTGCACGTGTGGCCAATGAGCGGAAACGACCATGTGCGAGTGAGTCAGGCACGTTTGAGGCTTTGCGACAACTTTGGGTTTGAGATGTTTGAGAGAAAGTTCGCCCAGTATTTCACCCACGACCCACAGTCTGCAGCTTCCCCTGAGTGCGCCTTGGGATACGGGCGCAAGCAGGAGTTCATCTGGTGCCAACATCTGTGCATCCGAGTGTTCAAAGTTGCGACGAGCTCGCAGCCAAACCTGGCACCCATCCACTTGGAACATCTTGGAACATCTTGGAACATCTTGGAACATCTTGGAATTGAACCAGCGACCCTTTTTGAGTCCTGCGGAGTCCAGGAGTGGAGCCATGTCTCAAAGTGAGCGCACAATGTATCAAGCGCAGGAGCCATAGGATGCTGTAGGATGCTGTAGGATGCTGTAGGATGCTGTAGGATGCTGTAGGATGCTGTAGGATGCTGTAGGATGCTGTAGGATGCTGTAGGATGCTGATGTTTCTGGCCAAGGAACCACACTTCTGTGGACACCACCGATGAGCTCTTCCCCCAAACCCAGCTGAAGCAGCTGAGCCGCCTGTGGCTGGGGTCATTGAGCTAGGGCCATACACATGTTGGGCCACAACGGATAGATAGGTGCAGTACAGTACTTGCATACACAGTACTCGCAAAATGCAGTGGCACTATCAATGGAAAAATAGACAAAAACATGACAAAGACCCCCTTATGTGCAAATGTTGGCAGGTTCAGCGCGATAGATGTATTTGTTTGTAAACCGGGAAACAGAATTGACATGAATTGACACATGCCCGTCACTTTCCCTTCAGCGGCTGCACAAGTTTAGAAATCCTTCAATTCTGACCCGAAAAGGTTCCATCAGAGTGACCCTCCTGGCCTGGCAGAGGGCCACTTCTCTACCCACCTCCAACTCCTGCGTCGAATCAAAAAAAGCTAGCAGTTGAAATGATCGAAATGAGGATATCCAGGATGTGTCTGAAGTCTGGCCAATTGGCCAAGTGAAAGTGTTTAGGGAGGTAGCACAAGCGTACTGCGATCATCATGAGTCATCATGTCCAGCCCCTGAGATTTTTCTCCTGGCCCAGCTCCTTCACAGCAGCATCCACTGGTAGACCTGTCGATAAGATGTTTGGTGCAAAAAATGTAAAAATAGGTAAAGACCAGGACCAGGACAGAGATGATTATGTTGAAATGAACTTGTTTCCTATGAAACATGGGGGTTCGAAGTTCGGACATGCCCTCCAACCTTCTTCCAGCATTTGCAGAAACATCTGGAAGCTCCTCTCTTGCCTGCGAGGTGGGCGACAGTCACTTGGGCAAACACAATGCCTTGGAGAGTTTGAACCTAGATACAAGATGATACAAGTATGATACAGGTACATGTAATATCAAGTAATATCATGTAATATCAAGCTCTCAGATTGAATTGGCAGACCAGCCTAGCAAGATAAAGCAAAATCATGCAAAGGCAATAGCAACATATAGCAGCAGCTGAAATGAAAGATCAACATCGGAAGCAACTTGAACCTGATGGCCCCCCACTTTGGACATTAACTCCAGAGTCTCCAGAGTCTCCAGAGTGTAGACTTGAGACTTGACTGGACTCGACTGGACCCATCACTTTCCACTGCCACGGTGCTGTGGCGCCACCACATTTGCGGCACGCTGCAAGATCCGCACTGCTTCAGGTCGTTCCCAAAGCAAACGAATGTCAAACAACAACGATGCCACCTAGGTGAAAAAGGCTCAATGAGTCATGTGAGTCAAGCGATATCACGACATTACATGAAAGTACATCTTGAGTCAGGCTGAGGTGAATATTTGGTCCGGATAATTACTGCGAAAGACATCGAAAGACCATCTCCCAGTAGCTCCAATGACAGATGAGGGTCAACTGAGGAGTAGGTGAAACGAATTTTGAAGCTTCTCTTCGGCTCTGCCCTGACTGATTGATGGTAATTTCATGATATCTAGCGGTTACCATGACTTCACTTCGAAATGCTGAAGTACCTAAAGTTAGGCCAATGGATTTGTTCAATTTTGATCATCTCAACTACCTGGTGACTTGCACAGAGCAAATAGTGCATCAAGGTGTCTCTCTGCATCCCCCAACTGCCACTTTCCGAAGAGTATCATCAATCTGAAACGACAGCCCCAACATTTCTGAGTCCCCAGCCATTGTTGCCACCACCTCATTCTCAGCTGCCCATGAGGCCAGCAGTTTCTCCACATCAGGTAGGCGAGTGATACCTCCAGTGAAGCTGCGCAAATTAATCGAAAGAAACTGTTCGACTTGAAGCCTATTGTATATCAAATGTACAATATAGAATATGAACTATGCAGCTATAGTATTATATTATAGTACAGTATATTAAAGTATATTTAGGCATATTTATGCTAAATTTTATTTAAATTATAGCATATGCATAATTAGTTACTGTAATATTTCAATGATATACTACTGTATACATCTATACGTATACAACGACATGTATCGGATTGTATCAGAACTACTGAAACCTCAAGGTGACCTGGCTCTACATAATGGATAGATATGGATAGATAATGATAGATATGGATAGATATTGATATTCGATAGATATGCTAAATAAACAAACATTACTCATGGTGATGCTGTGAAGTCTGCAGTGTCCCACCTGCCAGAAGACCCAAGACCACATCCATCAGCAACAAATTCCGAGGGTTCCAGTCCTCGGCCAAATGGAATACCAAGATGCCAGATGATGCCAGTATATGCCAGTCAAACCTAAACATCCTAAACACTCCTGGGTCGTTGAAACGTGGGGGGGCGGTTGGGAAGTACACTACAAATGTGAATCCCTGATCCAAAAGCATCCAGATATTCAAATGATTCATGATATTCAGAAGCAATCATAGTTTGGCATGCTAATTCTTCGTTCAGCATGATGCACGCAAGCCCTGCTACCCTTTGCCAAGCTACGTGAGAGAAGAGGGGCTCCACCCATGGCAGTTTCTCAACATGCTGGGCATCTGGAAGACCCAAGCAGCGAAACCATTCCTCAGTGCCAACTCAAAGTCTCATGCCAAAACCAAGCGGTTACGGGAAAAACACTTGTCATTGATCAGGATGGAAAACAAAAAATAACAAAACCAAAGAATAAAATAGAATAAATAGATATTAAATACACATTAATACAGCATACAAAGACTTGCACTTGAAATGTCTTGAAACTACCCGCCATCACCAGCCAGCATTTGCAAAACAACTGGAAGCAGCTTTGCCAAGCTACCAGCGCCTCTGCAGCACAGCGCAAGGGTTGCCGGCTGGGTGCCAGCTGAGTGCGCAAGGCCTTTGCAGCGTGGACCAAGCAGTGCAGCCTCAGTCAGTTTGCTACGAGAGGGACAGTATGGAGTATATAGCTGCACAGTGTGGACGATCATGGTGCCAGTTGTACGCCTCTCGAAGCTTTCAGCTGAGCTTTGCACAGAAGTAGATAGAGTCATAGAGTCATAGAGTAGTAAACTACTTCGCAATTGTGCAAGGTGGGGAAAGGCCACCAGTAGGTTCCACTGGCAATCAAAAACCAGCAAGTCCATGCAAAGAGTCCGTTTCAATCCAGTAGCTTCAGTAAAACCATTCTGGATGCTAGATCCTTGGTTGGGTAAGGCCTTGACGCAATGTGTAGGACATGCTCAAATTTCTGTGTCAATTTTGGCATCATAACACCCTCATGCCAATGCAAAACCCTAATGGTAAATTTGACTAAACGATACTAAATGTGTGCTTCACCTCTGACTGATGCTAGAAGTCTTCAAAACAACAAGTAAATGTCGGCAATGCCAGCCATATTCAGACAATTTCGGATATATTCAGCAATGCTGTGACAAAAATGGCCCGAACTGCCGCCAAATCCGAGGCCGGGCAACATTTGCTGCCCACTGCCGTTGCCACGCTGTCCGGTTGCAGTGTCGCCTCACAGGTTGGGAGTCAGAGGGAACTGAAGCCCAGGTGAAAGATGTGACATTTTCACGATCACGGGCAACTTAGAATACTTCATATCTGGCTCAGCATCACACCCGTCAGAACCTTTGACTCTCTCACCCCCTCTCTCTCTCTCTCATGTTGAAACAACATGAAACAACACTTTCCTGACTAGGCTGCATGGTCATCTTGTAGAATGGGTTTACAGGTTTTTTTGGGTTCCGCGGAAACGCACTTTGGTGCATGGAGCTGTGAATCTGTGAATCTCAAAACAATGCAGCTAGCAGAAATGATGTTCAAGAAGTAAAAGCAAACGCAGGCAGGGAAGAGCAGCACTAAATGTCGCTCAAATTTGCCAATATCCGACTCCAAGAGTCGAAGATAGTCGAAGTATCATGTCAACCGAGCTATAGATTGACGGAGCAGGGGAGTTGCAGCACCCCCATTTTGACCCTGGTGCCTCTCTCATCCAAATGCAGGATCTGCTGAAGTTTCCGCAATGCATGCTGAGCGAAGAAGCACAGATCACCTGGCCAACATCTCACAGGAAATACGGGAAATGAGATCAGACAATCTGAATGGTGCAAGTACTTTGAAGCCCTCAAAAAAATGCAATGTCATTGAGGATCATATTTCATCATCTTACATATCACTCGCATAGTTGCAAATACAAGATATTTGAAGCTTTTTGAAACCACCATGCATCCACTCGTATGATCTCTAGCGATGTTATTCACCGCAGCGTGGCATCTGCACAAGGTGGCACCAGAGAGGAGTTGTGCCAGGAAATGCCACAGAGCTGGTAGCTCCTAGCGGCGAACACACCCAAAACACAAACATCGATAACACATTGGGGGTTCCTAAATTTTCTAAAACAAAGGACCCCCAAAACCATTGGTTTCCCAGGGTGTCCCCATTAGAAAAGACCAAGTCTTGAATGAATTTGCCCCCCCCGAAAGGTATCCAAAGGCAACACATCTTGCACGAATCATTCCTCAACCTCGGTGTGCTGTATGCATTGTATGCATGCACATCACGGAAAGCACATGATAGCACATGCTCCTGGTCCTTTCCTATCGAGTGCAGCCTTGCAGAATTGTCGTGATGTGACAGGCTTGACCCAGAAATCACTGAAAGTTCAGCCAGCGTACGCAGAATGCAAGAAGTTTTCTGCAAAAAGGCACTAATAGGCAAATGTGCACGACTCAACATTGTTTTTAATTCCCTCTAGTCATCTGTTTTGCAAAGCTCCGAGATTTGTGCGTATGGAACCTATCCATGATATGTCTGAAGAAATCGCAAAGATCCATAAAGACATGCTGACAGCATGGCAACCGAGAGGCCTCTGATCATGGAGCCGTTCCAGTAGCAGGCCTTGAATTGTCGCTGTTTTAACATCACTCCGGTGGTAGGGTCGACACGGTCAGCCCTGGCTTCAAACAACTTGAAATGATGAGATCTGCTCTCAAATCCCAGCGCTGACTTCAAAACACATGATGTGCCCTAGCCAACTTATTCAACTGACGAGAAGTTGCTAATTAAGTGTCAAATAAGGACAAATCGCGGACAAGATGCACAAAGCATCAGCTGCCGCAACCGCAGAGTTGGGGTCGTGAAGGCATAAACAAAGCCCTTCCAGAACTGGTCCATGGGACTCAGCAATCGGCGCGATGTTTAGCTGCTGAAGATCTCTGGGACAGGGCAGGGTTCTTCAATAGTCTTACATGCCTCTCTTTGACAATTCCACTTTGTTGCTTGTAAAGGCAGTTGTCTGTGCTTTATGCATCTCTGACAAGCCAGCTTTCAGAATGAATCATCGAATTAGAGCTCCATGTTGATGTCGCAACTGGAGTCAAACCAACACAACCAGTCACTTCGAACTGTAGATCCACAATGATCATCTGACAGGTAAAAACCAGCAAATGAGAAGGACTCCTCCACTGGCTCTGAGTACAGCCATTCCCTTTGCCAGGTCAAATATAATAACCATTCCAACCAACATCAACCATGTGGATTTCCCTTGGGTGCCCCTGACCAGCAGCAACTGGGGTGGCACATCAGAGGCCAGGTTGAAGAGTTCCCGGCAGGCGTCAGAGCGTTGCAGTGAGGCGGAGAATTTCAACCGGACCTGGGGCCACAACACCGGCACAGCTGCTACAATCAATCATTTACAAATTGACCAATCATCATTTTTTTTGGTCAAGGTCAAATTGACATTTACTTGAAATTTACTTTGAAACAATTGGCACACTCATGATCTTTTTTTTCAAGTACCAGGTGCAACCTCATCATGTCGTGTCTGCAAGCAAAAAGATTCGCGGTTTGTTCCGGACGAGCATGATCTAGGACCGAAGCTTTTTGAGCCCCTGGCGGACATATCTAGGAGCAGCTGCTGGTCTGCTTCCCCCAGATTCTGGCATACCTGCAACCAGGAGAACGCTCACAGCATGATCATCGCGCTGAAGCGCTTCCAAACTGCATGATTAAGACTTATGACAAACTCTACCACATCATCAGCATGAGACTCTCCAACCTACTAAATCTTCTGGAATCTCCTTGACAAATCTTGACCGGTTGCAAACCCTCCACAAACCACAACGATATCAAGAGATATCAAGAGATATCGCGAGCGAAGAGATGCCTCTGGCAGAGGTAGCTTCACCGTCTGAAGCTCACGAGGTGCCAGCGACTTTGGTGGGGTCAGAATCTCACCAGTGGCCTGGAGCGAGCAAACAAAGCACTGGCAGTGTCATGTACCAATAATACTATGCAAAGAAAAACAGAATTTATTGTAATGATATGCATGATTAAACATGTATGTGCATACAATGCATGCACAAATGCATGCCGATATACTTGCATGCATGCGTATAATACATATCATATCATACAGTATATGTTTTTCAAAGTGCACGCATATTCTGTATGGCTAAAAAAAGAGCCGAAATCATCCGCATCGCCAGCGGGCTACACGAGCCTTCACCTGAGAGTCTCCAGGTCGAAGTGGTGTGGAACACAGCGCTGAAGGCTCAATGGCCTGCAGGGATGAAGTGCCCCACGGAGGCAACATCGAGTGGTTTGACATGGTTTGCCATTGTACCTATACCAAGCTGCCTCAAGATGCCAAACAGGATCATAACACATAGTCACATAATATATCATAATAATTCATAATAAATCATAATATACAATTACTATACATATCTGTACTGTGACTGACTAAGTTCTTAGGTACTATCATACAAGCTGCCCATCCCTCTCTCCTCTGGGCGGTGGCATAACAGTGCCCACAGTGCAGCATCAAGGGCATCCAAACACTGGCTGGGTGCCTGGCAGTCCCAGTGCGAGAAATTGATCATCAGAAACTGTTTGTGGTTCATGTCCTTGATGAGTTTGCAATATTTTACAATGTTTATATCATTTTTTATTTCAGATCATTTGACTGACTATCTGTCTTATCAGTCTTTTCTTTTGCCTGCAAACTGGGCAAACATGTTTCAGAGCCTGTTCCCTCTGGCACCTGCGGCCGGAAGTCCTGTAGAAAGGCGACGCAGCCGGCCTCGTGGAGCCTGGCAATCAGGTGAATCAACATGGATAAAAAAACATCCAACATGTTGATACACGTTGTGTATTACTAAATTAATCTAAATTATTCTTTTGTATTCTTGTCTGTCGTGGATGTCAAGGGTCCCAATCTAAACACCTAAATCCGATTCCTCCGATTCCTCCGATTCCGTGCTCGCCTGGTGGTGTCCGGATTTTTTGCCAATTTCGCCAACAGTTTGAAAGCCGCATTGAGAAGTTGAGGCTCCACCTCCTGCGGGGGAGGCCGGTTGGTTTGCTGAGGCCATCGCAGGAAGAAAGAGAGAGAGAGAGAGAGAAAGAAAACCTAGAAATGCTGCCCAAAAACATGTAAAAAATTGTTTTTCTTGTTAAGAGTTTGATATTGAACAAGAAAAAAAGGAGAAACACGGAGCTTCTCCTGCCTCACATCTACATCGGCAGCTCCAATTGTCAACCACATAAACATATCCAACCACATCACAGCTCCTGCCGGTCGTTCAGCCAATGCAACACCAGTTGTGGCAGCCCAGGTATCTCCAAGGCCACCTGACGCAGCTTACAAAGTGCGGATCCACAGCTTGGCATAGCTTGGCCAAATGGCTAGTTTTGAAACGGTCCCAGGATGTCCCAGGTCAGTGCATGTCAATGTGCCAAAGTCACAAGTCCAACGCAACCAGTATTGCGGCACATCACGTGGCCATGACGGTTACGGTGAATGGAGAGGTGTCTCATCTGCAGAGTTCCAGCTTCAAGATGCTCCAAGAAATTACAAGAATATCAAAATCAGATTGACAATCTAAATCAAAAGCAAACATATCCTATCAATTTCTATCATCATGGAATGTTTCAGAAAACGTTGTCTCTTTTCGTTCCCGATATCCCCCGCACCCTGTCACATAGCTCTCACATGCCCGCCGCCTCACAAGGCAGCAATCCTAACTCCACTTTCGAAGCCAGTGCCTTGCCCAGGGTTAGTGGAGCAGGTGAGAACTTCACTGTATATATGTGTGTACATATGTATGTATGTGATGTATTATATATATTATATTATATTATATTATACTATATTATATTATATTATATTATATCATATAATATAATATAATATTATATTATATTAAATTATATTATATTATATTATCTTCTATTATATTATCGAAGGAAGTTTAGAAGTCAAACTTCCGACAATGTGGACAGATGAAAAGCAGAGCAGGAAAGAGGCAGAGAGAAGAGGAAGATTAGAAGAAAGAAGAGTAGAAGAGAAAGAGTAAGAAGAAAGAAGATGCAGATGCGCGAAAAGGTAGGAAAGTCGCGAAACACTGTGTTTTTCCAATGATTTGTGGCTCCGGGGGGTCGAAAAGTAGGCTCGCTAAAGCCGCGGGTGCGGAGCCAGCTGGCCAGATGAGTGATGAAAAATTGCGCGCCGTTGTGGCGCGAAGCACATTTCGAAGTCAAAATGCACAAAACACCTCAGCGTCGGACCACTTTTGGAAGTCGCGATGTCGAAAAAGTGCACGCCGTTGTGGCGCGAAGCACATTTCCAAGTGAAAATGTACAAAGCACACCATGCTCGGACCACTTTTGGAAGTTGCGATGTCGAAAAAGTGCACGCCGTTGTGGCGCGAACCGCATTTCCAAGTGAAAATGTACAAAGCACACCAGGGAGGGGCCACTTTTGGCAGTTGAGATGTCGAAAAAGTGCGCGCCGTTGTGGCGCGAAGCACATTTCGAAGTCAAAATGTTAAAAACACCAGGGGTTCGGACCACTTTTGGAGGTTGAGATGTCGAAAAAGTGCACGCCGTTGTGGCGCGAAGCACATTTCCAAGTGAAAATGTACAAAGCACTAGGGGTTCGGACCACTTTTGGAGGTTGAGATGTCGAAAAATTGCACGCCGTTGTGGCGCGAAGCACATTTCCAAGTGAAAATGTACAAAACACACCATGCTCGGACCACTTTTGGAAGTTGCGATGTCGAAAAAGTGCACGCCGTTGTGGCGCGAAGCACATTTCCAAGTGAAAATGTACAAAGCACACCAGGGAGGGGCCACTTTTGGCAGTTGAGATGTCGAAAAAGTGCGCGCCGTTGTGGCGCGAAGCACATTTCCAAGTCAAAATGTGCAAAGCACTAGGGGTTCGGATCACTTTTGGAGGTTCAGATGTCGCTTCGCTTCACTACACTACATTACACTACACTCCACTACACTCCAGTACACTAAATTACACTACACCACACTACATTACACTACACTACGCTCCACTACACTACACTACACTACACCTACACTACACTACACTACACTACACTACATCACATTACACTACACTACACTACACTCCACTACACTACATTACACTATACTACGCTATCTTCCACTACACTTCACTACCTTACACTACACTACACTCCATTACACTACAACTACAACTACACTACATTCCACTACACCACACTACACTCCACTACACTCCACTACACTGCACTCAACTACACTACACTACACTACATTACACTCCACTACGCTACACTACATTCCACTACACTGCACTACACTAAATACAACTACAACTGCAACTACAACTACAACTACAATACATTACACAACACTACGCTACAACTACAACTACACAACTAGACTCCACTACACTCCACTACACTCCACTACTCTAAATTACACTACACTACATTACACTACGCTACACTACATTCCGCCACACTCCACTACACTACATTACACTACACTACATTCTGCCACACTCCACGACACCACACTACATTACACTACACTACACTGAATGACACTGCACCACAGATAGACAGGTAGACAGATAGATAGATAGATAGATAGACGGGTAGACAGCTAGACAGATAGACAGATGAAAGGGAGAGATAGATAGATAGCAGGTAGATAGGTAGATAGATAGATAGATAGGTAATTAGATGAAAGAGAGAGAGAGAGAGAGGCCAGCTGGGTAGAGGAGATAGGTAGATAGATAAATAGATAGATGGATGGATAGATAGAAAGAGAGATAGCTAGATAGATAGATAGATAGATAGATAGGTAGATAGATAGATAGACAGACAGATAGATAGATAGATAGATAGGGCAATAGGGCAATCAGATGAAAGAGAGAGAGAGAGACAGACAGACAGATCTATAGATAGATAGATAGATAGATACATAGAAAATAGATAGGTAGGTAGGTAGATAGTCAGAGAAAGAGATAGAAAGAGTGAGAGAGATCAAGCACCTTTCAGTCCATCAGTGGCTTCGCTCTGCCATCCCTGATTCACAACAACCAACCTCTCCTATAGGTTTCCTATTTTTGAAACTTCCGCCACCGCCTTGTGCGGTACTTCTGGTATTATATTGTACTATATTATATTATATTATATTATGTTATATTATATCATATTATATTATATTATATTATATTTTATATTATATTATATTATATTACATTTTATGTTATATTATATTATATTAAATTAAACTATCTTATATTAGATAAATTATCGAAGGAAGTTTAGAAGTCAAACTTCTGACAATATGGACAGATGAAAAGCAGAGATGGGAAGAGTCAGAGAGAAGAGAAGAGTAGAAGAGAGAAGAGCCGAAGAGAGAAGATCAGAGAAGAGAAAGAGTCAAAAGAAAGAAGATGCAGGTGCGCGAAAGGGTAGGAAAGTCGCGAAACACCGTGTTTTTTTTCAATGATTTGTCGCCCCCGAGGGTCGACAAGTAGGCTCGCTAAAGCGGCGGGTGCGGAGCCATCTGACCAGATGAGACATGAAAAGTTGCACGCCGTTGTGGCGCGAAGCACGTTTCCAAGTCAAAAAGCTAAAAACACCTCACGTTCGGACCACTTTTGGAAGTCGCGATGTCGAAAAAGTGCACGCCGTTGTGGCGCGAAGCACATTTCGAAGTCAAAATGTACAAAGCACACCAGGTCCGGACCACTTTTGGAAGTTGCGATGTCGAAAAAGTGCACGCCGTTGTGGCGCGAACCGCATTTCCAAGTGAAAATGTACAAAGCACACCAGGGAGGGGCCACTTTTGGCAGTTGAGATGTCGAAAAAGTGCACGCCGTTGTGGCGCGAAGCACATTTCGAAGTCAAAATGTTAAAAACACCAGGGGTTCGGACCACTTTTGGAGGTTCAGATGTCCTTTCGCGTGGCAGGCGCAAGGGATTGTGCACCTTGTCAAAAGTGAGCAAAACATGCGGGTTTTGTAGCATTTTCAACTACAACCACCACTACACTACATTACACTACACTACACTCCACTACACTACGCTACATTACACTACACCACACTCCACTACACTACACTACAACTACACTACATTCCACTACACCACACTACACTCCACTACACTGCGCTCAATTACACTACACTACACTACATTACACTCCACTACGCTACACCACATTCCACTACACTACACTACACTAAATACAACTACAACTGCAACTGCAACTGCAACTACAACTACAATACATTACACAACACTACACTACAACTACAACTACAACCACACTACACTACACTAATTGCATTACACTACACTACACTACATTACACTACACTGCGCTACACTAATTGCATTACACTACGCTACATACACTACACTACACCACACTACCCTCAATTACACTACACTACACTACACTACCCTACCCCACATTGTATTACATTACATTACAATAATTCCACTCATTACACCACCACAAATGCAACTGCAACTACACTACACTAATTACACTGCACCATAAGTACAACTCCAACTACACTACAACTACAACTACAGCTGCACTACACCACACTATATCCAGCAGTTGTGGGTGAGGTGACCGACCAGGTGACCACTGCAACCATTGCAGCCACTCCAAAAAACACAGCTCCAACCACCTTTCGGTCCATCAGTGGCTTCGCTCTGCCATCCGCGATTCACAACAACCAACCTCTCCTATAGGTTTCCTATTTTTGAAACTTCCGCCACCGCTTTGTGCGGTACTACTGGTATTATATTATTTATATATCTATTAAATTATATTTCATATTATATGTATATATATATATTAATATATATTATATATATATATATGTTATATATCATATATACACGCCTTTTTTGCAATCTGTGACCGAACTGTTGTTAGATGTTGTTAAACCACATTTAAATAATTCTTCAAACATCTTCAAAAAATGGTTCGGGTCTGCAAAGGATTAAAGGTGAACTTGTATGCAGCTGTCTGGTGACATGGCACAAACTTCCTGAAATGTGAAGTTCAAAATATCGGTCCACTCTTGTGACGAATCGCTTTGTGAAAAGAAATGGTTTGTCCTCTTCCAACCAAAACAAGAGCGCGGCTGCCCACCTTTAACGCTCGGTCTCTGATCTCAGGCAGACGTTTGGGTGACAGCTTTCCGGCCTCGGGAAAACATCTTATTCGCGATGCACTGATGCATAGTATAGAGCATCGACTCCACACTGGTCTCAAGGACGGACAACATTCTCGGGAGGTTTGAGATGTACAGGACCACATATTGAAATATATTGAACTATTGGCAAGAAGGGTGAGACTGTCGGAAGAGAACTGCATACAGAATGTATCAGAATGTTTGAAATACAACCATCAACAAATATCAACACTTTGTCTGAGAATGTTTACGTAGTGACGTAGTGCAATGCAAGTCCATTGATGCTCCTCCAACCGCACATCCAAGTTGTGCACCGGATTGAGAAGGAAAAAGATGGAAAAAGGCAAGCGGATCAAATCTGGAGCGATATGGAGAGTGAAAGTGAAAGAGGTCGTAATACAGAAAGAGAACCTCCTGCGAAGAAGCCTCCGGCACCTCCACATCTTCAGATTTTCCTTTTGTAGCTGTTGCTTAATTCTGTTTGATCTTTCCGAATCTGCATAGTCTGCACTGCAGCCCGGAACTCTAGCACTGATCTCTAAGCCTGCTGCAAACTCAGCACCTGTCAAAAACTGCGCGATTTGCACAAATGAGAGCCACAGCAGTCGCAACAGATGAGGCCAACATCAGGCAAACCACACGTCCGCAAAGGACATGGAGCTGTCTGACCTGTGCTGTAGGCCGTAGAAGCTGCCATGGCATCGACATAGGAAGGCCAACAAAGTCTTCAAAAGACACCCAAAATTGTGTTGCAAACAGAACAGGAAGACGAGAGACTCTGTAGGAAGAACCACTTTAATTTAGGTAATCTTTTTGGGCTTTGTCTGCACAGGATTTGACCGTCTTACTCGTCGGTCAACTTTGCAAGACTAGTTAGGCGATTGTCATACTCTTTGCCATCCTTTACCACCTGAACGTATGCCATGATGGATGATTTTGTGATGTGTTTGTTTGGCCACGCTTTAAAATGATTGAAAACTTCCGTACACTCACCCATCAAGAGTGCTTTTCCTGAGAATTGCACAGAATAAACGCGTGGGTCGAGAACCTTTCTGCAAAATGACAACGCACAGACACACACAATCTAATTATTCAGAAATGCCACGCAATCGGAACTCCATTGCAAAAGTGCAACATCTGCAGGACCTCGCCGCGTGACCAGTAAAGAAGCAAGCATCGTTTTACCAAACAATCCATCAAGGCATCCTGTTCTTCCTGTTCTTCCCAGGCATCCTGAAGCTGACAGCATTCAAGTGAAGCAACTTTCCATCAGTTTCCACTACAGTACAAAAACTTGTACTGGTTTCAACATGAGAGTTCTTGGCTTCTACTGTAGCAACTTGAGAACGAAGCACGATTTACTCTTTGCATGAATTTATCTGCATTGTCAGTGCAGATTCAGGAAGCCTGGCGCAACACACCAGTTGCGGTCATCTATGTCCAATTTCTTTGATGTACGTCCATTGCTCTAATTTCATGTCTGATTTTACGGTCCGAGATGTCCCATTTATGGGTTTTGCGGGATTCAGAACATCAGTCGCACATCAAAGTTGTTCCTGGCAGCGCCCACCACTCACTTTGCGTGGTTGACAGACCAAGTCCTTCCCAGGAGGCTTTGTCCATGTTTTCCAAATAAATTGGAAAATCATCATGTGCTTTTCCAGTCTGCATTTGCACAAAATGAATTATGAGGAGGCCACTGCAAGCCTTATAACATGTCTTCACAGGCAGTTGTGGTGAGTGCAAGGGTGAAAGCAAAACAAACATGCGAAGGGAGGCAAATCGATAGGCTTCCAGCCCTTCCAGCCTTTAAAAATCGAGTCCCAAAAACCTGCCCCACTCCTCCAAACGATTCACTGCTGACTCAGCTGACTCAGCTGACTCAAGGTGTTGTTCATCTCCTTGGTCATGGGCGAAAATGGAAATCAGTTGCGGAGACATGGCTGGATTTTCTTTAATGGAAGACATTCCCAACAAAAAAATCTGCTCCCTATGTCTTGAAAAAAATACAGTGACGTAAAGGGGATGACAACAGCATGGATCGTTGCTTTTGTCTCATGTTGCTACAAAGGAATGCAAACGTATCATGTTTGGTGTTTATGGTGAGGTGTCAGTATGACTTTGCCTCCTGACTCCTTGGTATAATGGACAAGATCCTTGCCATTTACGTGTTTTCGGTTTCACCTCCCTTCAAAAGAAACTTGATCACAGCCAAGCTTCTGCTTGCTTCTGCATGCATTGTGTCGACCTGTCGGAGAGCTGGGATGCCACCATTCAATGATATCTGGAAAAACGGTTCCAGATCGGTTCCAGGTTCAAAGGGACACACACACCATAGGAAAGCAACGCTTATTTTATGTGTTCTCACCCGCTGTTCCTGCTGAATTTCCTGGATCTGTGTGAAACACCGAAGGCTTTGCTGTTGCTGTTTACTGGACCCTGACATCGACCCATGCCTCACATCAGTCGCTTCCAGCCTGGCCAGGGTGTGGTTGTGATATCCGGAACAGCATAGAATTTGTTCAATGTGCAATGCATCTCTTTTCATCTCGTTTCATGACCAACTGTGCATTGGAAATATCATTCTAACATATTCTAGCTATAATTTCTTGTCATCCCTGCTTCCAACCGTACGGACAGTTAATTATCCTCAGATATCCCCTTAAATCATTCTTAAATCATCTTAAATCTATAGTGCCTCCATGTGCCTCCTAAGCTCTTGCGCATCGAAGGCTGACGTTCCCAATCTGGGCCTGGGATCTCCATTGAGCTGCGCCACCACTGCAGTCAAGCGAGAGAGTTCCTGTGAACAGGCCGAGTCGGCCAAGTTCGTCAGCTTGTGCCAGTGAACATCACTGCAATTATGTGCGCCGCGGAGATCGTGATGAGTCAGAGATCTGGTTTGCAGAAGCCAAGTTGCCATGCAAACTTGTTTAAGAGTTCAACAAAGACAACTATCCTCAACAGAATATCTGTTTCAGGTCGCTTTGTGCAACAGCCAGCGTTCCGGGGTTCCTCAAGATTCTCTCTCGTCTCATCCACAAGGCTGACTTGCCGATCCTCAAACGAGTGGTTGCTGAGATGCGGCCCCAGGAATTTGACAGGGACATGATGTGATGGATAGATGCCTGCAACCACAAATATCGTCTGAATTCGTCTGATACAATTGTAAGTAAAATATAATAAAATCATGCATTGAAATTCAGAGCAAGTCTGAACAATCCACGATGACATCCTGCGACTTGGCCTCCAGTTCTTTGAATTGGGAAGTCACATGGGCGGCCAACACCTGCAGCTGTGGCATCCGAAGCTTCCGGCCACCAAAGCACAGTAGAGAAGGATACTGGTAATGTCCTCTTCAGTCTTCAGTTTCTTTTTAGGGGCACACTATGGCAAACTTAAACATTTGCGCCAAATCATAAATGGACCTGGCCAGGTACCCATGGCGTCAGCAACTGAGTAGTAGGAAGCCTGGCTGTAGGACAAAAGGTCGATGATTATCCAACCATGCAACAGCTAGCAGAAGCTATCATCAGTCTAAAGCGGTTCGGTCGTCTAGATTTTCCTGGGATGATGCATGTTGTCGGAAAGCTATCTAGAAACAATTCTTCAAACTCTGCACTGGAATCTTCACTCAATGCTAATGTCAAGTTCATGCTTTGTAATTACACAAGGACACTGCAGAGTGTACCCAACAGGGACACTGGTGCGTTCATAGTCTCAGTACATTATGGCAAAATGCGTCAAGTATCCAACTCGCCTAATCACCATCACCACCAGAACTGCCACCAAGTCATCAAGACTGCCACTGACAACAGTTAAACTTCGTTCTGCAACTAACCTGATTCCTTGGGGCCTTTGTTGGGCAGGAAACTGTTCCAACCCTACCCAGAAAATCTCAAGTGACCTCCAGACTTCCAGGTCGCTGAACATCTGTAAGAGCAGCTCCTAACAAGGAGAAACGGCTGTGCTTTCCTGTGGCAGTTGTTGTGCAAGCATAGCAAAAGCGTGCAGAATGTGCAAATTGCCTAGAAACTTTTCTTTTTCAAGTCACTCGTATTCCATAGCCACCTGATAAAACTTCAAGTGCCTGTTCGGGTTGAGGCGATGGGGCGGGCTTGCTTCTTGGACATCTCTCAATAGTGTGTGTCAATAGCCAAACAAACTATATTACTATTACTGTGTCATGTCAATAGCTCCGAGTTTCAGCTGAAACTTGCAGAAGCACCAATATATCCTATGGTTGCCAGCAACAATAAACAACACCAAGCAGCTTCGTGCTTGCACCTATTCCATCAGATATCCATCAGTGCAGCGATGGTTGGTGGCCACTCGGCTCACGCAGTTCACTGACATTCACCAGTAGACCAAAGAATGGTTGTCGTGCAAACAGATCAAAAGATTACACAATCACACCATGACAAATGAATACAGCTTCCTCTGGTTATAATGAGTATATTCTATCTATTTGATTCTATTTGTATTTACTATCTATCGCCTATGATATAATGATACCCAATGACTCACGTACCAATTTGCGAAGCGTGAGATGCCTTGGATCTGGACACGTTGCGATCCCGACAGCTCTGGGCCGGCTCTCCTCAGCTCTGCGACGGCTTCCGCAGCCCACCAGCAGCACCCCTTCGTGCTCAGGGTTCCTGTCACGACACAAAACTCATCAAAACTCCATGGGGAAGGTGGAAAGTGCTGAAAATGCATGAAAAATGATTGAACATGTACGAGTACTCTGGGCAACAAAGAACTTTTAGATCAAACAAAAAATGTGTTCGACATTCTCATTGTTCGAAGCTGTACCATTGAGACCAATGACAGAATGAGAATTCGCACGCACCCATGGCCCATGTCTCGTAGCCTTGACAGACCGCTTTGAAGATCTCCTAGGCCAGGCAATGCGGCCTTGGCTCAAAGACATACGTTGGGCATCGGTAAAGAAGGGCCAAATTCTTCTCATTGATGTACACCATCTTCTGCTGACACAAGGTCACTCACTTCCAAGATTCTAGATGGACATTTTTGCTGTAGCGGAGCATTCTGCCTCTCTCTTCTGGCTCTTTGTTTTTATGTCTCCTTCTGTGATACAGGAGTACCAGTATGTTATAACATGTTACAGCCACGCTGCATCGGCTTTTGTGTTTGACTTTCCTTCCACTCGCCTTTATCTGTTTTCCGCTTGTTCACACTTGTCTCCTTTCATCTCCTTTCCTTGCTATGGACATTTTACCGGCCACAAGCAACGGCAGGGACATTGGTCACCTAGGCACTAAGTTGCCTCTAAATCTTCTAACTTGATCTTAAGTTCCAAGCGCATCACTCAGGTGTGTAATCCCGCGCGTTTGAATTAAACAAATATGTGCTGCTGTACTGCGTAAAATGTTGGCGCTGAGCTTCGGAGTTGCGCGCTTAGATCTGGGATCTTCACTCTCAGATTTCAACAGTACAATCATAAATAACTTGCTGTATGCCATCTGCACTCCTATCTATCCAAATGTTGGAAGGATGGTTCGAAGACATCGAAACTTTTGTTGCCTTTCGCCAGCCAGTTATGTTTGTGCCACCTGATCTCAAGGGAAAGAAACCCATTCTGATCATATCAGTGATAACCTATGGTAACCTATGATAACCTGAGAGTTGCAATAATGTTGCAATAACTATGCAATTATAAACCCATATAAACCAGAAGGACATTCAAGCATCCGATTCACATCATTCACCGCCAAGCAGTGAGGCTTTCCCAGCCAAGGCTCCAGAGCTTTCCAACACCTGGCGAGGAAGTCGAAGGCCTGTGCCGGAGACAAGTTTGACAAATCAATCAACATTACCACCAGGAACATAGACATCATAGACACGCAGAACTGTACATATATCATATGAAATTAAAGATAGGATAGAGGTTACAGATATGGTATCTGTATCAGAAGATATGAATTGACAAAAACCAACGATTTTAGCACATCATCGTCGTCATCATCGCCGTCATCGTCATCCTAATCCTCTTCCTCCTCCTCATCATCATCCTCATCCTCATCATCATCAGCAGCAGCATCATCAGCATCAGCATCATCAGCATTCATTAGCATCATCAGCATCATCAGCATCATCAGCATCATCAGCATCATCAGCATCATCATCATCATCAGCAGCAGCATCAGCAGCATCATTAGCATCATCAGCATTATCAGCATCATCAGCATCAGCATCACCATCGTCGTCGTCATCATCATCACCACCAGCATCAGCATCAGCATCAGCATCATCATCATCATCAGCAGCAGCAGCAGCAACCTCATCATCCTTTGAACATAAGTTGTTCTGAATTCTGAAAGATTTCTTAGCAAGGACAATGGCAGGTCGAATGAGGTAAATATTGTAGAAGGTGCCTGCAGATTGGAAGGATCTCTGAGATATCTTTGCTTTTCCTTGCGTAGATGTAATCTCATCGGCATCTGGTTCAAATAAAGGAAGTACGGCCTCCTGCTACTTTGATGTGCCTGGCCATGCAAACGCTCTCAGCGACATCATGGCGCCTCGCCAATCACCTCCTTATCGCGGCATTGCTTCCAACGGCCCAAAGGCCAAAGCCTCCGCAGTTCGTTTTGACCAAGTCGTGGCACAATCCGAAAGTATGCATCAGGTTGCCGATGGGCTGCCCTGATGCTGATTCCCTAATCTTACGTGTATGAAGAAATTGATCATGCAGGTTGCACAACCAACTATAACTGATGGCTGATTGATTTTCCTTCTCTGTGATACTGCTGGACTGGTCATTCCGACGGCTACTGGCCTCGAAATTTCATGGACCTTGGAAGATAGGAAGCTGCAATCTCAGCATACATTCCATAGTTCAGGAATTGAAGTCAACATCTAGGCTACATGCGCATGCCACCTGCTACCACTACAGAGGATTCACATCTAAACAAAATAAACCAGGGATTCACTTAGTGTTTCACATCTTTCCCATATTTTTGCAACAAGTGCTTCCAAGTTCAAGTCCTACACATATCAAGACATGACAGTCATGCGAATGTGACCGAGCCACGAAGCCAGGATGCTCCTGGCCACGTTGCTGAACACGGGTCGAACAAGGATCAAGTCGATTAAGTCGATCAAGTCTTATCTGATTCTTATCTGATTAGATTGTATCTGATCTCTGTATATCTATTGTCATATCAAATTATCATGTACTACTACATACTCTCGCATATTGTTGAGATTATCAGCTGATATCACCTAGTAAATACAATAAAGGTTAAGAGGCTATCTGAAGTTTCCCACAGCATGGATCACTGGAGGAATCTCCGATGCGGAGCTCCCGAAGCAAAGGAAGCCCATTGGGCAGGATGACCAGCCCCGAGTTTGAAAAAACAGCCATGGGTAGTTGCAGCATGTTGATGCATGCTGCATCCAATCATTCCCGAAACCCACATCCGTGGTATTTTCCACCGTTTTTGAGCTGAGAATCAACCTATGTCTGTCCGCAGTTCTCCCCATTTTGGTTGAGTGACCTTCCATGGTGGGACAGCCATCGCCGGAGCATGCGAAGGTCCTCAATGACCTTGCCCTTCACGCGGTGCAGTGGTAGCAGGTGCCGAACCCTCAGGGCACGCGTCGCTGATCACACCATGGCCCCGAAACTATTGATGTTTTACAATAGGGTTACCAACCTTATACTGTACATACGTTCTATATTATATATATACACATATATATACATACATATATATATATATAATATTAATATTATTGTTATGCATATATTTAATTGTAAGTATATATATATGAGTGTGTGTGTGTGTGCGCGTATATGTGATTTTATTATATGTAGATATGTATGAATATATATATATATGAATACATGAGTACATATATATTTATATATTATATTATATATACGTATATACGTGTATATATATATATATGATTATATATGTATGTATGCATAGATGGACTCACAACTAGGGCTTAGGATTATATCATATCACCTCCAAAAATGGTTGACAGATCAACAAAGCAGCAGAATATGTTCAAGCGATGATTTCACCACCGGTGTCCACTGGGGCAGGTGGGTGTTGTTGTAAAGCTGAGGAAATATCTTCTTGCATGCTGAATCATCCAGTACACTTGGAGTGCTTCCACAATTTTGTGGCTTTTCTGTGCTTTTCTGGCATTGAAACCGCATCTTATGGTCTCTTGGCGCCTTTTACACAAACACGCGCATCTCTGGAAGCTTTGGAACCAACATTAACCAACACGCTGGACATTGACATGTTGATCAGGTATTGTCAGATATCGTCAGCAGGTCTTTCGCCTAAGTTCATGCAAGCTGCCACATGCTGCCACGATCTACAGATGCAAACGAGACACAATACCTTTCGCGCCAAGGATAGCGAGTCCTAGCATTTGCCAAACAATGTGGTATGTCTGTCTCAAACAATCCCCCCGAGCAAATGGACTGGATTCAATGCTGGTCATCACTGTTTGAGAAATAGTTCACCCATTCAGTTCGCTTCCAACAAGCCCCAGCCTCTGTCTTGGGTACCTTTTTCAGCATCTCTGGGTCTAAAGACCTCACATGCCGACCAGTTGTCGAATGCTTGGTACAGGAGTGTGGTGGTTGATTTGCATAGATTTGCACTGTGACTTGCATGATGTTGCTCGCAGAAAAGGCCACAGTTCTTGCTTGTTACATGTCTACATTGGTCACGATTTTCGCCTGGGTCTAGAAATCAACAGAGGGAAATTTCTGTGCACGAAGGTTGCCCTGTATACAGTACATACGTATAAAGTATAAAGCGTATTCACTTAAACCATGCACAGGAAGATATTGAGTCCTGCATTTGAGTTCGGGACATCCTGCTTTCTGGACAGCCATTGATTCAAAAGCACTGTATCACACTGTATCACAAAGTATGAGTTCTCGCCTAGTAGAACGTCGAATATCATCAAATCAAATAAGGCGTTGACAACATGCGTAAAAATGCCTAAACACACACACACAGCTGTTTATCTTTGGCCAAAGACTCCAAAGTCTGCTGACATTTCCCCAGGAAAATGTCACCTCTTGGAGCCAAACCCATCTTCCCAAGGGCAAGGAGACTCGTCCTCAACCACCGCCGCTGGGTTCGCTCAGGCATCGAAATCCGATTTCTAAGTCAAGGGAATACCTGTCCTACCCAAACTAGTCTGCGTACACAAACATTTTCTCCTGTACCCCTCTTGGATGAATATATATATGTTGCACACTACAATAATATATATGATAGTATATATAGGTGATTATATGATATTAGATGATATTAGTGCCTATGTCTCTTTTATAAAGCGAATCGGAATAACTTGCCGGGAAATTAAGAACCCCAAAATCCCACCCCATGAATGCGGCCATAAGTTGGAGGTATCTCCCATTTCGAGGCAAACTCAAACCTTTTCAGTCCTTTTCGGTCGTCCGACGCGCACAGTGGGCATTTGCGGGCTGTATGCTGAGCACTACAAGCATGTTGCCTGTCTTACTTTACATGCCCTTCTTCAACTTTGTTTGACCGTTGCACTTTTGCCCGCAAGCCGCCTGTAAGACTGCTTCAAGTCTCAAGACTGCCTTTGGCTGAACATCTGCACCTACTGTGCTGTGCAGAATTGCCCTTGGAAAAAAATGTATATAGTGATACAAATGCTGACCAGTTTTCCAAATTTCTAATTTTTGAACTTAGAATACGGCCAAAAATCTTGTTTTTAGGATATTTTAGAATGCCGGCCAGGGGGCATTCTACTCTTTAGTGTGTCGATGCATCAAACCACAGTATTGCCATACTAGGGTCGGGGTCGGCCCGCTGTTTCCAACAGCGGGGGATTGCGATAGGAGTAAAAATCAATATATTTTTTAGAATAGGTATAGTTCGAAATATCATATTAGTTTGAAATATGAAATTATTCGGCTGCTCGTTGTACACTCCAAGCTCTAAGTTTTGCGGCGGGCGAGGAGAATAAGGCGCAAGCCGGTAGGAGCGTAGCTAAAAAGCGCAGTTCCAAAAAATATCAGAATATCAATTAGGTTACTTTATAGCATTATATATTAAGTTCTGTGTAGCTATACTAATTCACAAACCGGGATTCCCGAAGCTACAGCGAATCATAACCCATCAATGAGAGCTCAGGTAGGAGGAAAAAAAAACATAATAACGGATATGCCTGGGCACTGTTAAGGGAACAAAACCGTATGTGCGGTTGGTGTGTCTGTGGTGGCCGCTGGCAGTTGATAGAGGTCAGACACCTTATTGATTGGCCTTGAATCCATCTGGGATTGCAGCCATTCATGAACCAAAGTGCCTGCCTGCCTGCCGAGAAAACCTCATCTGAACACCCATTGCCCAGCAGCGGAACCTGCTATTGGCTGGACGGTTATGTTCGGCTTTGTACATACTCTGGCAGCATGAGCCTGATCAACTGCATCAGAAAACTAGACCATGATCTGCATGTTTATTTGAGGTCATACTCATCCAGCTTGGCGTACAACTGCCAGGTGCTGTGTGATGAGGTGTTTTGGATTCCCCGGAAAACTGCGACTAAGGACGAGTCATCGAACTCCGACGCTGGGGCGGCCCCTGGCAAGGGGCCGCCCTGCTGGTGCGTGACCAAGGCCGGGCTCCGAGGCCGCTGCATGAGGACAGTGCAGCCCTATCGATGTATTATGACTTTTGTTAGCACATGCAGTGACAAACTTCAGAATCCTTGTTGCTCCACTTCTCTGTCTTATCTCTGTCTTATGTGTCCTTCTCAACCCCTACTAAGCTGTTGTCCAGTCTTGGTCTGATCCCCGCTACAAGCACAGACTGGTGTTGCTTGTGGTCTTGCTATGTCTTGCATATGGTGCAACCAAATGCAATCCACATTGAGTGGTGGAATCGCAGGATCTTGCAGAATTGCTTCATGGTTCCTGACTTTGGTCCAAGCAGCTTGAGCCAAAATGGATACGGGAAAAAAAAAACAAATCCCTTTGCAGCCACCGGGTCCTTTGGAAGAAAACCGTTCTGCGGGATGAAGGCCACCTGCAGAGATGTTCTGTCCATCTTGGTGGCGGTTCGACTATGTTGGTAGCATACCATTCTTGTCGGGTTTCGGCTGTCAATCTGCTACCACAAATCTTGAAGGAAGAACGCTCAGCTCAGTGTGGCCTGGAAAAGTTCTTCAGCCACCTGGAGCAGCTGAATACGGATCTCATGCGGCAAAATAGGAAGGGTGAAGGGAACTCAGGGCTGGTGAGCTTAGCTCAAGATTTTGGGTTAAAATTCTCTGGCCAATGTGTTAGAAGGCACAGAATCATGCAGAAAATGACACCAGTCAACACGTTCTGTTTAGATGGTCTTTGTATATCGTTGTGATGTACGTCGCATGACAAAGCCATTTTTCAAGATATGGACAGATATGGAAAGCAAGTATTGAATTCCGTTTAACCATGGTAAAATATGGTAAACATGTTTAGTTTCACCCGTTCCTACATCTTTGATGACACAAGCTGCAGGCCTGGCGAGACCTTCCTCCTGTCGATCCTTGCCGGTGCCGGGAGTATCCAGGCTGGGAGCCGAGGCCCACAACGCTCTATATTTGTGCCTCCAAGTCTCTGGTCTCAGTCTCCACATATCTATGGAATAGAGTCTGACTACATTCCATGTATATACATATATATATATATATGAATGTATCAATATATATGTATATATAAATATATATGTATACATAAATATATTATATAATGCAATTACATTTGGATATATCAGTATGTCTGACAACCTGCTCTCAGAGTCTCAACAATCTTGAGATGTTCAACTGTTCAAAATGCCAGTGTCACCGGTTTGATCCATGGACTCTCTGGCTCAAAGATTTGACGAAAGATGATGAAAGGATGAATATGGATCAATGTACATCAATGATGATCAATGTACACAACTTTCTGGCCCTCCACTGGACGCTCTTCATCACCAGGGACTCGCCGGGGACCCCAACCTTTTCCGCTGTACAGCCTGGCCGAAAACGAGAGGCGCAGAGACGACATTTCCATTGCTGTATTACATTCGAGCGTTGTGAAATCAAAACAAATAACAGCAATACATAGCAATCATTGGAATCATGTCAGGTTTGCCAAATGATGAGCTTCTGCATGAGTCGGTGCTTCAAGAGCTGGCAATCCATGTGGCTCAGGGGAAGCTCTGTAGGAGATCAAACATGGATGCAACATCATCCAAACCCAGAATGATAAATTCGGCCTATATGTCACGTATGTGCCCTGCTCGCTGTTTAAGCCATCATTCTCGGTGCCAAACTTTGCACAACACGGGCTGCTGCCTAGCAATAAACGGACCTGGCACAGCGGTGGCGCGCAGCGCCTGTTGGGAATGAGCCTCTTCAATGAGCTGCCCGAAGAGTAAGTCCTCATGATCGCTGAAATCTGAAACCCTCTGGCCGCCAAACCATGACTTTGCTACAAAGATTGAATCCAGGAAATTCACAGAGCTGTTCAGAACCTGTTGTACAATGAATCTCACCGTTGAAGTTTTTCTACTTAGCATCCGAACAAAATCTCACTGGTTTCTTGGACACAGACGCTGTTTCTTGTTCTTCCTGTTGTTCTTCCTCCGGTGGTTGCTGTTGTTGTTGCTGCTGCTGGTGTTGTTGTTGTTGTTGTGGTGGTGGTGTGACTATACACTCTTTCCGCAATGGCCACCTCTCCTCGATGAGCTGGCAAATGTGCTCTGGTGTCGCTCGTTGGTACCTGCGAGGATGCAAAAACCACACACTTCTGGACTCAGTGCATAATGATACGGCTGCGGGCATGAGATGTATAATCTCCTGAGTGCCTGATGTAGCCAGTAGGATCCAGTAGTGGGATATTTGGTGGATCCTGGAACTTGACTGGGATTCGTTTTCAGCCAGCTCAAGTTTAGTTGGACGATGATTTGGCACCAAAGCTGGGGCTAAATGCAAAGGTCATGGCTACTTTTGATCCTACAAAAACCGTCAAAATCCTACAAACCAGTACAAGTGCGCCACCCTCGCTGTAAAAGGAGTAGCTATCATAATCCAATCCTCAAAACAGATCCACAGCCTTTTTGACGCGCAAAAGGTGCGCATCGGCGAAAGAGGCTTCGACCTTAAAACAAACCTCTACTTAGCACGTAGCACGAACACACCCACGATATGTATTGATATGTGTGATGACCCAGTGCGTTGATGTGCCTTTGTAGTACGGCATTTCTAAGCAATAATCTGTTATGCAAGTGATGAGGCATAGCAAGTTGGGCAGTCAAAGCGTGCGCGTTGGCCACGTGAGATCCTCTTGACCTCTCGCGCTAGGTTCATTCTGTGCTGGGATGGCGTATGAATCTTCTGATGGCTTCGTTTGGAAAAGGCACCCTGTTGGAAAATCCTAAGTGTATCACATTTCTCCACATGTAGCGGGTCTACCATGAAGCCCGAATGGTCTGACTCTCATGTGCTGCTGCCACAATCAACAAAGGAAAACAAAGAGGCAAAACAGCAACATACAACGAAATACAAAGTTAAAGCTACCTTTTGCCCTTCTACTTGGCTTCAACATTAAACGCAAGATGCTGGACTGTCCAAGTGCAGGAGCTTTCTTATATGATCAAATTGCCTTGTGAAGACCGTGTTTCTTGAACGACACTTCCATAGTTCCAATAGCTTTTGATCTCTTTCTCAGCCATCCCAGCGATTCAAATCGTAGTTACAATTCCTACAGGCTGCAGCTGCTGGTATATTCCAAACCCCGATTTCTTGCGATATCGTATCGATGCCATACTAGATACAAGCATGTTGCAGGAGTAGAGTATTCACATGTCTCGGCAAGCCATCTATTCTGTGCTTTTTCATAGCGAAATCGTACAACTGAGATCAAGTTCACTGGAAACAAACTATATTGCCACGGGCTTTTAGATGTAGGGTCATAGACAGGACACCCCCCAGAATACCAATAACATCAATAACTTGGTGCCGATGCCAGTCTCATGCTGTGCATGTCCGCCCCGGTAGATAACATCTACCAGGGACTGGGGGCACATGCCTCGTACACAATTATGCACACAGCAACTCCATAAATTTGAACAGCATGGCATGAGTTCTATGATCGTTGACCTCTTTGTAAATATCACTCATGTGTCCCATCATGTCCCATCAATTTGTTCGTCCACCCGTATCATCAGTGCAACATTCACCAACGTATACCTTCCTTGATAATCGCTGCGGGCTACGCTACTTCCATCTGAATTTGTGATTCTCGCTCCATATCACTCCTAATCAGTCCAAGAGTAAAGTGTGATGAAAAGCGGCCTCGTGTGCCTTCGGAATTAAGTAGTATGACTTTTTAAATAACGAAACTGTAGGGTATTGAAGGATATGGTCTATAGTTTGTCTTCACAGATCTCTGCTAAGTGTTGATCTGCGTACCTTTACGTGCGTGGTGCCTCTCAAACAATAATTAACTGTGTTTGTTCATGCTGCAATTTTGCCTCAAGGCATGACATCCGTGAGGTTGCAGGTTCCGTCCTGGTAATGTTGCAAATATGTAGTTCGCAGTAGAAGTGTTTTATCAAATGGACCAAATGGACCACGGGGCCGAAGAAAATTCATGGTTCTCTACACGATTTCATACACGTCCTGTACATCCAGTGTCTGACACCCAGGCTGCTGCCTGAAACCAATGGTCCTTGAACCAGTGGTTCATCACACAAAGTACTAGTAGCAACGCAATTGCTTCAAGCAACGTCTGCATTTCAGCCGATTTCAGCCACAGAGCTTGCGGAGCGAAGCACGCGCATCGCGAAGCTTGTGAGCAATCAAGCTCAAGCTAGAAGATCTAGAAGATCTAGGCGTTGAAAAACATCAGCTGAAAAAATCATCAAGTAACCATAAATCACCAATCAAATCACCAATACTCACCAATCAAATCATCATTGGAACAAACTGTGTCAGCTCATTCTCTAGTATCTCAATCCATTCTCAACCCCAACATGCCCTAACCTTAACTGTTCCAGGGCGCCAGGGCCGAGACCCAATGCAAAACTACACCCACAGCAGTCAGAGATGGCAAATGCAGTGACTGCTGCTGCAAATCGTATCAAATTATGCCATGTTCGAATGGTTGTCGACAGGTATAGTATAGTTATTCCTGCATCCTTTCATTAGATTTCATTAGTGTATGTATGGTATCCTATAGAATCTACTAGAAGGTTTCCCTCGCACCAGGTCATGTGTAGAGATGTGTCTTATGGGCCAGGTCGGTTGAGATCACATAATACATAAAATTATGATCATTCAATAGGTGGTGGATAACAATTCAGTACATGACATGAACAAATTGAAAGCAAAGAAGGCTCCATGAATCCAATGTGTTTTTCAGCTGATGTCCAATCTCAATCATCATGAAACCAGCTGGCAAGTTCAGCTGCCTTGAAACTGTGGGGCATCAAAACCGAACAATGCACTTTTTTCAGAATTCTCTACAACATTCTACAACTACACCTAGCTCACCTTCTGGATGGTTTCCAAAGAAACTCTACATGTACTTCCAGCATTGGATGAGAAGACACGATGGACACTGCTGATGTTGTATTTTGCTTAGCCTGTTTGAAAAGACATCTGTTGTGTCCAGCATGTCAAACTTTAGCAAACAAACGAGAGTCCCTTTGATGTATAGGTGGGTGAGCCCAGAGCACTCACAGCATCTCAGCATTTAATGAATTGGCTTGAAAGTCTAACTTTGGCCCTGGCATGCCCTGTCTCTCTAAACAAATGTTGTGCTTTTTTATGTGTTTGATGCCTTCAACCCCAACAAAAATGGATCAAGCATCTTTTCAGGTATTGTCCCGGCCTGGACATTCTCTAGGACTCTACGGATTCTAAGAAGATCTAAAAAGGCCCCAAACATGGCAGTTCCGGAACACCACCAGCCTCTCCAGAGCAGGAGATTCTGGAAATTCACGAAACGATAGATACGATAGACACAGACGGCACTGAGCCAGAGCTGACACTTGCAAAAAGGTCAGAGGGGCCTGCCTTGCCTGCCTTGCCCTCAAGACATGTCTTACGTCGTCTTACGTTGCCCGAAGTGGACATGATCTGAATAATTTTCGCCTGGAAGTCAAACTGGGGAACTGAGAGGCTTTCCTAGAAGTAGGTTCCAAAATGTCAGAGAATAGGCGAAGACTGTGAATCTGTTACAGGGGATATGGGCGGTTTCCAATCATGACTTCCAGCTGTCAGCTCTAGCTATTTATTGTGCCCGAATCTGTTTGAATGTTCAGCTTCTTCAAATTGGTTCAAATTCAAATCACACGGATTGTTTCACACCTCAGCCATTGCGGACTCACCCGTTGACAGTATGAGTCAGTATGGAGGCCTGGAGGCCTTATAAAGGTTATCGAATTTCCGAGCTTCAGGCCTTCCTACCAATTTCTGGGGATCCCTTCAAAACCCTTCTGATTTGACAATAAAACAGAAAATTTGCACAGAACATAAGTTCATCAACTTCAAGCACTTCCCCAAGACAATTGACAGTCAGTTAAGGTGTGTGATCACTAATTATCCACCAAGGCTTCGTTCTTCGGATGTACCGAAGATGTACAGTATCCTGGACTACAATGGACTACAACTGTTTGCTAGACATGGCATAATTGTATGATTTTCTTGTGCACTTCTTGTCTGGCTGTAGCCCTACGGGGTCAAGCAAATCTGCATTCCCCGAAATATCAGTTTACAAATTTGATAGGATTCCGCAAAATGGAGCAACGCAAGCTCTAACTTCAGGATCAAAGTATGTGGAGAATATATATATATATATATATATTATAATCAAATATTAATTATACAGTATTATATTATATATATATATGTGTGTGTGTATATAGTTATACATAAATATATTCACAATTATATGAATCGCGCGTTTCCTCCAACCATGACAGCCCAGTTGCGCATCAACTCTGAGAGCTTTGGGAGCTCTGCCTGCGACCAAGGAGATGATCTCGCTGTGGACATCCCCTGGTGCCGTGCCGTGCCTCTGCAAAAGGCGGCTTGCACTGGTGATGCCTCAGCCACCGGGCATAGTTGGGCATAGTTGGGCTGTTCGGGGACCCTTAGATCTGCAGGATAAGAGCTGGAGATTGCACCACATGTTCGACACCTGCTATAAATAGAAGATAGTAGAAGCATAAAGATCTAGACTGTCCAACGCTTGCCTGCCATTGCCTAAATTAAGTGTTGGGGTGGCACTAGTGGCTCATATTGCGTGAGACAAGCCTCTGCCATTGCTTGCACATCCATCCCTTCACAAAAACTGGCGTAAGATGTTGTCCTTAGAAGTCATCAACCCTATGCAAGTGAAGAGGAACTGTGTGGCTGTTGATATACTTGTTCTGTTTTTACCGGGCAGCTCGAGTTTCAATCAGGTTTGATCTTTCACACCATTGCACAAAGGAGTCAATTGGATCGCACGTGCCAGATAGCTTAGCAAATGCTATCGATTGGACTCTCGGGTCAAGAAAATGCGAAGGCTTGGTGGAGCATCCCTTCGAAAGATAGATAAAGATAGGGTATAAATGCTGATAATTAATATAATATTATATAATATTATATAATATAAATGCTGAGGCCTCTCGACCACCGGTTTTCCTCGTTCGCGAACGAATGGCCGCTGGATGGACGGCACAAGGCTACCCGACGTGGAATGTCAGTTCTTTCACTTGCATCGCCTAAGCAAACCACCATGCTATGACAGCTATGAAATACCAGATCATCCTTTCCAACAGGCCAATAGGCCAATGATATTCAAAAGAGTCATCAGAATGAGTGGCTTCAAATTGCAAGCAGCCCCAAGACATACCGTATCAAAACATGTAATTAAAGTTCCTTATCATTGGCATGTGATGGCCATCCATTCTTCCGGTCAAATCTCCTCAATCAAACCTCAGGAGAGTGTATGATGGTTCTCATTATTAATATGCTAGATTGTGGGATGATATCGGATGGATTGGCACTTCCAAGCACCTGAACTCGGTTTCAAGCACAAGGTAAGCCATCATATGCCATACTCATAACAGCAAATTTAACATTTGCAAACCAAGTGCAGGATGTGCTCGACATGGATTTGGATTTTCATGAATCAATCACTGGAGGCTCACATGTGTTGCCT
>CAMXCT020006598.1:337870-386287 GCA_947184155.2 Cladocopium goreaui
CAATATGGAAGAGCTGCTTCTTGTTGATTTTTGGCATATGATGGCCATCCATTCTTCCGGTCAAACCTCCTAAATCAAACATTATGAGAGTTTATGAAGGTTCTCATTAGTTACCAGATTTTATCGGATGGATTGGCACTTCCAAGCACTTGAACTGGGTTTCAAGCACAAGGTCACAAGGTAAGCCATACTATGCCATACTCATAGCAGCAAATTTAACATTTGATAACATTTGCAAACCAAGTGCAGGATGTGCTCGACATGGATTTGGATTTTCATGAATCAATCACTGGAGGCTCACATGTGCCTTCTTTACCGGGGCAAACCCATCTGCAATGCAGGGTTCCAGGGAGCGCATTTGGTAAGTTGTTGCAGTCGGGTTGCAGCATCTCATTTTATAAATCCCACAAGCGATACAAGAGAAGTCTGAAAGATCTTCGGCTACTCCAAAGTCCAAGTATGAACAAACATGAACAAAAATCACAAGAACAGATCATGTCACATGCCAGGACGTGACACACAAGGCTCTTTGCTCAGGGCTGGACTGGCTGGACTGGCTGGTTGGCCAGTGAGGGAGGGCCGTCGTCGAGAGGGCCTAAGCTAGACATGAGATGGCAGTGGGCAGTAAACCATCTCCAACACGCCTGTACAGTAGTACCACTCATAATTGATAATCATCTTCTTAAGCAGTTCAGCAGGTTGAAGAGTGCATCGGATATGATATCATTTATATCTTCAGACTGTTCAGACTTGACAATCTTCCATTGATTCAATCCCTCCCCATACAACTCTGTCCTCCAGCACTGCACATTTCTCAGATTACATGTCAACAAGAGGCTACAATTCTAAAGGATCCGAGCTGCGTTGAAGGAGTGCTGCCTGCAGAAGCCTTGGCTCCGCCTTGGCCAATCATACTTCAGAGGCAGCAAGTCATCGAAATCAAGCACACAAAAACCATCCAAAAACACACATAGTAAGCGATAATAAGCACATGTGAGCACGTGGTCTTGGCCGGAAGACCCGGAAGACATCACTGTTCACCCAACGAACTTTGGTGGAAAGAGTTGGCTGAACAGTCTCCTTCATGAAGGTCGGATGTGTTCAAGTGTTGTAAGAATGCTTGGCTTCAAAAAGGCCTATGGAGCCACAATATGGAAGAGCTGCTTCTTGTTGATTTTTGGCATATGATGGCCACCCATTCTTCCGGTCAAACCTCCTAAATCAAACATTATGAGAGTTTATGAAGGTTCTCATTAGTTACCAGATTTTATCGGATGCATTGGCACTTCCAAGCACTTGAACTGGGTTTCAATAAAAAGGTAGGCCATACTATGCCATACTCATAACAGCAAATTTAACATTTGCAAACCAAGTGCAGGATGTGCTCGACATGGATTTGGATCTTCATGAATCAATCACTGGAGGCTCACATGTGCCTTCTTTACCGGGGCAAATCCGTCTTTACTGATGTCTTAAAGTGTTATAAAGATGCTTGGCTTTAAAAAGGCCTATGGATCCAAAACATCTGTGCGGGGGGTTAACAGGACGGTTTTTACAACATTGAAAGTCACAATCCCTTGCACGCGTCAGCGAAAATTGTGTGTTTTTAGGCTCAAAAAATTATCCAAAATCAGTTTGATTTTTTGAAAAAAATCGTTTTACCACAGTTTTGGAACTCTTTGTTGGTCAACTTCACTTTTTACCTTCACATCTTCGCGTGCTTTTTCAGTTGCTTGGCAGTTGCTCGCAGCACGCAGTCCCTGCTGTGCTGTGTTGATCTTTGTTGATCGTGCCTTTCTTTCTGGTATGAATGCCCGGTGGAAGTTTATCTTTGATTTTCTTCCACGTGCAATCGATACCACCTGTGTGCACACTCAAAGCTGGCTTTGGTCCTCGCCGCTTCAAGCGAACAAATTCTCCAGCAGCATGATTCACTTCCTCATGCGTCAACTGCTACAGTATGTCTTTGACAAGGAGGGGTTCGCCTTTGCACCACCAGTCACGAAGTAAGATCCGTTTTTGATCTTCTCCATGTTAGCAAATGCAAAAAAATATTGTTAACGTAGCATGAAGATAGTTAGCAAGTGCAAGAGAAGATCTTGTTAACGTAGCATGAAGATAGCTAGCAAGTGCAAGAGAGGATCTTGATAACGTAGCATGAAGATAGTGTGCACGTCAATAGCCCACCCCACCACCCCATCTCACCCTGTTGTATGCAAGTGGTGTCATCGTAGCATGAAGATACTACTTAGCAAGTGCAAGCGAAGATCCTGGTAACGTACTTCAATAGCCCACACCACCCCCCACCCCCACCCCAGCAAAAACACTGAAAAATCTTGTCCGGTTTCCCCCCCGCTAGCCAAAACATGGAAGAGCTGCTTCTTGTTGGTTTTTGGCATATGATGGCCATCCATTCTTCCGGTCAAACCTCCTAAATCAAACATATTATGAGAGTTTATGAAGGTTCTCATTGGTTACCAGATTATATCGGATGGATTGGCACTTCCAAGCACTTGAACTGGGTTTCAAGCACAAGGTCACAAGGTAAGCCATACTATGCCATACTCATAGCAGCAAATTTAACATTTGATAACATTTGCAAACCCAAGTGCAGGATGTGCTCGACATGGATTTGGATTTTCATGAATCAATCACTGGAGGCTCACATGTGCCTTCTTTACCGGGGCAGATCCATCTGCAATGCAGGGCTCCAGGGAGCGCATTTGGTAAGTTGTTGCAGTCGGGTTGAAGCATCTCATTATATATATATAAATCCCACAAGCGATACAAGAGAAGTCTGAAAGCTCTTCGGCTACTCCAAAGTCCAAGTATGAACAAACATGAGCAAAAATCCGGAGAACAGGTCATGTCACGTGCCAGGACGTGACACTCAAGGCTTTTTGCTCCGGGCTGGACTGGCTGGACTGGCGGCTGGACTGTCTGGTTGGCCAGGAAGGGAAGGTCGTCGAGAGGGCCTGAGCTGGATAAACGGCTCGACCGTAGGACATCATTACTCATTAATATATCAATGTATATATATATATATATATGCATCATACGTATGTAAATATATGTACTATATATATATATATTTAATGTGAATATTGTATAGATGCAATACTGGTTGCAAGAACTAAGTGCCAACAATCCAGAGTGGCTGTCATCAATAATTATTGTGCCGATGATACACTACAGGAACATGCAGGAACATCATGTGCAACCATTTCCAATTAGATAATTTGTATTGCACTAATTCGTGTGATTGTCTGTTTGCAAGTAAAATGCATAGTCATTGCAGTTGTCATTCATGGCGGTGGGTGCCACCATGCTTCTGTATCAGCACGTTCAGTCTCTGGACCATTCCTCCCGGCCAAAAAAAAAGTGTTGGTTGGGCAACTTCAAACAAAACAACTGATATGCAGTCAACTTGCAGACACTTTCTCAAGTCCCGCTGCAAGTCCCAAAGTTGTCCCGAAGTTATGGTGAGCAATGCATACGAGTGACTAACAAATAGAATTGGAAAACAACCTGTCACTTAGAACTGTTTTATTCAAGATGCGTCGATGCGGCACTGTCGGTTGCTGCCTTTACTCCGCCTCGGTTTGTTTCATGAGTGAATAGTCCACAAGCGCGATTGGGAAAATTCTCGGAAGGCAAGTGCCCTGATCTTTGGGAAGCTCTATTCAGCAACTCGCAAAACCCTAAACAGAGTCTTCTATGAATCGAAATCAACCTATCCATGTCCAAGGTGCAGTTACTGCATCCGTTTCTCTAAGAGTGGATTTGAATGGATTTGCCAAGGCCTGTCTTTTGACGAGTCTTGCAATCCAGAATCATAGTTAAACATGAACAATCATCATCAATATCATCATCATCATCATCATCATCAAAATCATGACCATCATCATCATCACCATCATCATCATCATCATCGCCACCATCACCATCATCACCATCTTCAACAGTATCATCTTCACCATCACCACCATCATCATCACCATCACCACCATCATCATCACCATCACAATCATCATCATCATCATCATCATCATCTTCATCTTCATCACAATCATGATCATCATCATCATCATCGTCATCATCATCATCACAATCATCATCATCTTCACCGTCACCATCACCATCATCATCATCACCATCATCATCGCCATCACCATCACCATCACCATCATCACCAGCACCATCACCATTCACAATCACCGTCACCATCATCACCATCATCACCATCATCACCATCATCATCATCACCATCATCATCACCATCACCATCATCATCATCATCACCATCATCATCATCACCATCATCATCATCACCATCATCATCACCATCATCATCATCATCACCATCATCATCACCATCTTCAACAGTATCATCTTCACCATCACCACCATCATCATCACCATCACCACCATCATCATCATCACCATCATCAAGTTCATCACCATCACCATCACCATCACCATCATCACCATCATCATCACCATCACCATGATCATCATCATCATCATCACAATCATCATCATCTTCACCATCACCATCACCATCATCATCATCACCATCATCATCGCCATCATCATCACCATCACCATCATCATCATCATCATCATCATCTTCATCATCGGTCATCATCGGATATCAAGGCTCTGACCACGAATGAGCCCTTTAGCAGATGCTACCGTCGGGCGTGGTTTCCCGGTTGTCCTCAGCAAAGCATTGACTTACACAGCCAAAACTCCCTCCCAGGAAAAAAGAATCCACATTTATCCATATTTGTACATTGATACATGAGCAATTGTTGGTCCCTCAAAAGAATTACACCACATCATTAGGGTCAAATTACGCCCTTTTCTCCAAAATATGTGTCTTTTCAATAAACGCAGGTTTTTGTCATGTTTCGCGTTTTCAAGGTTTGGATCAAATTCAGTTGTGTCGGCGATCGCTTCATGCTTGCAGAGGTGCATGAGCATGGGAGCAGTGATTATTGAACATCAAGAAACAAGTGTCACAGTGTCACAGTCAAGCAGCAATTATTTGAGATCCTTTGAGCAAATAAGACTCTTGTTCGCATGAACTCGTCTCATGTTTATTATCTCATTCGTTCCCAAGATATCCGCAGCATCATTATAGGGCCAAGTGGCTGAATTTTTGTTGAACTGCCTGCAGCTCGATGTTCTCCTGATAGATTGAGCTCTCCACAACAAATGGACTCAATCGACCCATGGACCCACGTCAAGCTACTTTCACGAGCGAAGCTGAGAGCGAACATACTGCTTCAACTCGCAGCAAGAAACTGCTTCAATGGTCAGGTTAGATCAGATTCGCATCAGGAAACTAAGTAACATATATATATACATATAGTAACATAGCTGTCATTTCTGTGCTTGCGCCAAATTCTTGGGCATATCAATGCACAGCAGCGCTTCAACAGAACTATGAACATTGATGTTGCACATACTTGGTCAGCAGAAACGCTTCTGATATCCTCTGATGTTCATTCAATGAACAGTGGACGACAACCATGAAAAAGAAGAACCATTCTGAATCATTTCCACAAACTGTAAACTGTCCCATAAAATGAATGTGTACGAAATCTAACTGCTGGTAGCTTTGAGATTTCAACTTGCTCCAATTGGCCACCATTCGAAGATGCGAATGTCAATGATTGGGCATAAAGACCAGAGTTGCATCCAACATCATCCAACAAAACCCTTGTTGAACACGGCAACCACAAGGTCCTGGGCTACCCACCAGGCCCAAAGGCATTGATCCACTCTTGCTCAAGGACTGGGCAGGGTTGATAGATGTTGATAGTGAGTTGGGGGCGAATGATCAGGGCTGGCAGTGCCCAGTTGGCCGTTGCACAGAGGTTCTGCAAAGAAAACAGTGAGCAGATGATAAGGAACAGGAGTAACAGCTGTCTTGTTCTTGGCTGTGCCAACTGCAGAGTCAATCCGTGCAACCCATGGAGATGAACAGCTATCGATAGCGGTGCGGCAGCCTGTCGTGCGCGGGTAGCAATGGACGGCATGCTGGCGTTGCGCTTCATCCTAGGTACCGCTGTCGGCAAAATAGTCTCAGTACTGCGTAGACTGCGTGGACATTCAAGTCCTGTTTCATTCTAGGAGCTTCTGGATTTGTTTGTTGGGCGGGACAAAGCGTCCAATTGAAATCTGCAACTCTTGGATAGCAAACCTTCCAGCTATGCAGTGTACAACACTTTGGCATTCCACAAATATCAACCTAGCAATTGGAAGAGACAAAGAGCAAGCAACATGCTATGAAAGATGAAACTGAAACTAGTTTGCAAGCAAGAGCTGGACATCAAGATCTCCAAACACCCCAGAAGTGAGATCGAACCAACATCTCGTGGAATCACTGTAAGTCACCCTCCGCATCCTTATCATCCTTTCCTGGTATGATGATCGAATATGATTTATATGATTGACAAAGAACTTCTGAGATGTTGCATCTCCATGCATCTCCTTTGTTGCAAAATCTCCTTGCTAGCATCGCCCTAACCTTTGCTCCCCTAGACCTCTGTGACCGGTTGCTGCTTGCCACATCTTCCCACACCTGCATTCTCGTCCCAAGCCAAGGCACTTGGCTTCCAATGCTTGAAACTGAGATAGGTCTGGCTTCTCTGAGCTCCTACTGTGGCTCTCAAATCTGCAGACCAAACTGCAACTTCAAAACGTCTTAGTTTCTTGGCTTGATTGTTTACATATGTTACACATTTGTTAGTCGAACTTTATAAACTACGTATATCATTATATCATGTGACAAAACCTTGCCAGCGGAGGAAAAAACGCGCTCACGTTTTTGACGTTTTATGTTCATCACTTTCGTATTGCTAGTATGTCTGGGGTGGGGGTGGGGGAAGGCAATCACGTTCAGAGCAACTTGCGTTCAGAGCTGTTACGACACATGATTCTTACATGCAAATGAGATGTCGCACTGCATGCTTCCTACATGTACAGGAGCTGTTACGCCATGCGATATTACATGCGAAAGAGATGTCACTCATGTCACGCTACATGCTTTATGCAGGCTTACATTCCGGCGCTATGCTAAGGAAGCCAGTTTGGCAACCAAAACCAAAGACGGTGGAGTCAATCCCAAAATTATGGAATGTGTGAAATTACATGCTTGGAGATGGGAACATACAGGTGACAATCTCATGAGATCTCATGAGTGTCACTTGCACAGCAGTGCATGAGGCAGCAAACTTTTGAAGTGAAAAGGAGCGCGCAATGTATGAAGTGCTCTGCGTTTCTTGACATCAATTCCTATCGTTCATAGAATTCGTTTGTAAGAACAAACAACTGCAAATACTGAGGCAAAGAAAAAGGGCCTCAAATCCGGCGCCTAAAATCACAGGAAAATCAAAGTTGCAAATCAGATTGGCGCTGTGGTGAAACATGATCTTTAAAAACAAAAACTGAGCGCGGAAATCACCCCGGCCGGTGATTGGAATTTGTAACCTGAATCATGTAACAAATACTTGGGACACTGGGAAGGCCTCCCCAATCGCTGCTAAAACTGGTGTTTGGCCTGTCGTTTGTCCCCGTAATGTAAAGTTTCACACAAGAAACAAACACTTGTGGGTTGCATAAATTCTCTACCAAAGTTTTGCGCTGAGTTTGAACAGGTACAGGAGAAACATTTGCGGGATGCATGAGTTCTTGGCCAAAAGCTTGAAGTGAGTCTGAATAAGTAGCACTGACCATTCAGCAATCTCTGGCCAGCTCCACTTCAGACTTTATCGTCCAGTGACCAGTGTAATATCATGTATATACAATATTATATAGTTATATGTGTATATATCCTACTTTATTGAGGTCAGGAGGTCGTGTTGCCGCTAAGTGCGTTTTGGTGATTGTGTTTCTCTTCCTCTGGATGACTGGAGACATCGAAATGCTTCTCATCTCCCATCCGAGGTCCCGCCAGAGCAGTGCTCAGAGATTTGATGTACATAAGCCTGCCGCCAGCAGTTTGCACAGCCAAAAAAGTCTCGTAGAACAGTCCAAACACATCACCAACAGTATACCAATAGTTTTATTTTATACCCACGGATTAGAATCTTAGAATCGAAGCACGGAGGCATTCTGACACATTCCCGCACAGGCTTAACAAACTATTACCGTACCTGATTCTACCGGGAACCCGGTATCATATTCTATCATCACTTGTGCGGGCATCACCTTCCCATGGACGAAAACATTGTATTGTCGGCGAGTATGAAATACATTGAAATACCACATCAAGCCACCTTTGCCTCAAATCCAAGTAAACTATCGGCAGCTTACGGCTGTTTATAATTTGCTTCCCTGTACATGTTATGTTTTCAATAATGATCTTCCGTGTAGATCCAGATTGTTTCCTTTCCAAGATTTGGATTCCATCCTACGGCAATGACTTGGATTCCATCAGAACGTTCTCTCCGTGTCAGCCAGTGTCAGCCTCCAACTCGTCAAGCTCTTCTTGATGCTCCGCATCCTTCCAGGTCAAAGTAAGTGAAAAGCATCAACATCTGAAGATTACTTGTAATATCAAGAATATCTTGAGATCATCCTCTGAGAAGAATGGAGGGGAACCACCAGGCACCAACATTGACTTTTGGGAGTTGTCAAGGCGTCTATGTGTGCCGCTTGCTGCTTGCTGTCACTTGCGGTTGTCTTACACAGCTCAGCATTGCCTTTATATGTGCTGGAATCTTCAAGTGCTTAGTATCAGTTGCCATGGATGCAAACATGTCAAAGTTCCATCTGTGAAAGAACCAACACAAAGGTGAGAAAACACGTGTTCACATTCTTTTTGTTACTCTGCTTCTTTTGTCTTCATGCATTTTTTAAATGCATGTTACAGGCTCTTTTGTTGCCTTCGTTGGGGGGCCGGTCAAGTTTTTCCTTTCTTCAGGCAAGAGACACACATAGAAGAAGCGGGAAAACCTGATACAAACCCAGAATCTCAACTAATTTGTAATTACTGTAACTTGTTCCTAGGTTCTAGAGCAAACCTAGTTGAATTGAATGCCTCCGGACTCCAGGAGTATGGGAACAGAAAGATGTGAGACTTGCCGCGTGGATGAACCAAAACAAGGGCTTGGATGTATTGAATACAGAAAAAGTGCCACACGGTTCTTGACAGACTGAAACTCCCCTACAGTGGGGCGATTTGGCACAAGTGCAACAGTATGGAACAGGATATCGCTACTAATCTGTCAATGACTGGTGTACTTGGTAAAACCAGCAGCATCTGTACTGCAGGTTCACATTGCATTCACGGCAACGGTCACAAGGCCGTTCTTGGTTTCCAGTAGCCTCTTCTGCCAGAGCGTCAATAGCAGCTGCCTGGAAGTTGCCAGGTTTTGAAGCAAGAAATCCTCAATCCACAGTTTGCTGCCAAGCACATTCAGAACATGCAGTCCATTTGCCAAATGTGATGGTCTGCTTTTCCAAGAATAACACATTCCTGTGTGTACCCTTGTGTGCTTTATCAAGCATCAAGACTCACTCGCAACAGCAGCTCCAATGGCTCTCATCACAAGAGCCCTTCTGGGCAACATTTTTGCAGATCTCCCCACTTGGAGCACGTCCTTTTGGTTTTCACATTGCAGCATCAGCTGGTGATTCGTCATCCGGGATAAAGAAACACAATCTACGTGAAATGGATACGTGGTGAGCATTTCTTCAAGCATGTGTTTTTCCTCTCTCTCCCATGGGCTTTAATTTTGCATTGTGATCATTGTGATAACGAATAATAATGAGCAATTGCATTTATTAATCTTTATTTATCTCCGTTTATTGTTTGGATTTATTTAGCTCCTTGGCCCCGCCTCCTCCTTGGCTTGCAATCGCCGGGCTGCCATGATGTCTGCAGCTTGATCCAACCACTCTTGCTCCTGGCAGAATTGTTGCGTGCGCTGGAAATGGTGAATGGCAAATTCCTTCTAGAAATGTTGCAAGGTGAACAAACAGCTATGACTGAGGCATTATACTGTCGCATAGTTGCTTGCCAGAGCTGGCTCAAGATCATCAATGTCCCCATTGCCCTGTCATGTCCTGAAACAAAAACGCAACTGAATTGGAAATCACCCAACGTCTGAAGTATATCATGACCTTCACCAAAATTCAATAAGCTACGATTTATACATTTGAAGCAACTAAGCTCATGTAAAGCATGTGCCATTCCAGAACAGCCCATATCTTAGGATGTTTGGCCAAATGGAACTCAAACTCCAAATCCACAGCACATTCCCAGCCAAATCCCCACCATACACAGTTAGTCTTTAACCACAGCTTGAGCGCCCACGGTTCAAACATCAGGACACGAATGGATATGATGAAGTAACATCTCACAAATCATTGGATTTCAAGGGATTTGCTGATGAAATGACAACCCCCATCCATCACATAATTTATAGATTTACAGTATCATCTTCTACCCGCAAATGGGTATGGGTGAAAGATGTTGTACCGCCCAAACTGGGATGGTGAACACGGGTCTATCGGGCATTGACCCATACCAACATGGTTGTCCTAAATAGGCCACCCCCATGTTTTTTTTCGCAATTCCATTGTTTTTTGTTTTCGAACATCATGTGTCCCTCCACATATCTTGACATATCAGTAAACAAAAAACAGTGACATATGGGTTTATCATGGTATATCATGGTTTATAAGATGTTTAATCTGTATGACATCTGTCTGACCTTTATTGAGCCATAACGACCATGGCATCCAACGACCGCCTGAGAGAAGAGTTGCAGCAGTTCCGTGGAGCGACGCATTCGCTCCTGGTTCAGATCGGCCAAAACATGGATGTCACATGTACACCATATATATAATTATGCATATACAATGTATATATTATATACATATAACGTCATATAACATCATATATAACATCATATATAACAATAATCATCAATAATCTATATTCTGATATTTGATGACATTGCATGTATGGCAATATATGATTATGCTTGATTATGTAGAGGTTCAGTATATTTATACATACTCTCAATCCATTTGCCGCCATTTTCCACCGAAGGCCGCGCAAGCAAGCCTCTACAAAGTCTTCCAAATCCGATGCTTGGAACTCCTCACCTGGCCATGGTGGACTGCAGTTGTGGGTCTTTCGGTGGTTTTCTGCAGCCGTTTTCCATATTCCAGGCCCAAGTTTGATACAACCCTCTGACCCTCTGACATTTCAAGACTCGCCTCCTGGATGACTGCTGCAATTTTTTGTGCTTCCGAATGAACCACCCAGAACCAAATTGTTAAGATCCAGTAATGCAGTTGAATAATGTTGAATACAATTGAATACACATAAAATTTAAGATTATCAGGCTTCCACAAACGAACAGAAGGCAAGACACACACAACATCCTATACGGACTAGATCTCAATATTGACATACTTCATCATATTTCAGCCATCCACGTCAACTAATAAATGTAGCCATCTTGCCGTCCATTTTGGTCCGCTGTCGGAATGCTTTCAAATTGAAAATCCAGTCCTCGAAAGGCTGTTGTCCGAGGAGGTCAGCCATGACAGGCTAAGCATGTTTCCATACATCCAGAAGCAGTCAGGTCATGTCAGATCCACATGTTTGCAGTTGTTTGCACGTCTCCTCAACAACATTCGACTTTAACGATTTGGGAATCGCTTCCAAATGAAGACGCATGTTTTTTGCATATTTTTGCAGCATTTGCTTTTTTAAGAAGCATTGGGGTGGATGAGGTAAATCCGAGCCAGTGTAATGGCACAAACGGGCATATACTCAAGCTCTTGAGGTACTTTTGAGATTGCCTCATATCTATTCATATCTGGGGTCCGGAAACAACCCTCCTCATCACTTGTGGAATTGCCAACTCAAGAAGATATCAAATATCTCTGTCTATCTAAACATATCTGAACTATCCATAACACATGCACAATCGTACATATCTGTACATATCTGAAAGATAGCCCCTGTGATAAGAACAAAATAGTAATTGCATGTAATTGCTACATTAATGTCATTAATTGGTACATGATGTTTCCATTGTACTAAAATAGTATCAGTGTACACTGCAATTTGATTTCAGTTGGACCATCGACTGATCCAATCGCTCTGATTGCTCCTGGCCTTGAAAGCTGGAATCACCACTGTCGGTGATCCAAGGATTGAGGACGGCGGGGTCCACTTAATTCAAACAGCTAAAATACGACTCGAAAAAAAAAAACAACTGACATCAACTGACTCAAAGTTGCTTTCGAAAATTACGCTTTGGAAGTTTGGAAATGTCTTCTGGCATTCCATTTCATGGTTTTTGGAATGTCTTGATCTCTAACAGGTGTTGTCCCTGTATTTCAAATTAGTTTTCAGCTGCAGCTGCCAGCGGAAGATGGATCCTGCTACACAGCACTCACCAGCGAAGTCTTTGGATCGACCAAGCCACCTAGCCATGCCATGGCTCACAAATCTCACAGCAAGGTGGGTTGATGAACAGATGGCTGATTTTAAGATATCTTAAGGCCCTGAAGGCAACAGACTCGTTGTTATTTTTTAATATGTTAAAGTTTTATCTCATGCATTGAGAATCAAATTCATCGTCCGCTTCTCAATGTGTTCAATCTTAGTCCGAGCAAACCAACGACATCAGCAGTCAATTGATTGAATAGAAACTGCCACTCTAACATCTCTAGCATATTCAGGAGGGTCTTTCGAGGCCTTTCAAGCGATAGAACTGTTACTGAGTATTTGCTGAATGGACGTTTCTTGTACATAGGCCATAGGTTCCATTAAACGGCTAAGTGAAGCACATTCAATCTAATGCCCCTGGAGGTCAAATTTGACGTGACGTCAGCGATTGTCCAGAACCTGAGTCCTCTAGGGTGAACTTGCGATTTTTTTTTCACAGTGTTTCGTATACCGAGAACATTAGAGAACATGCTCCCAAACAAGAATCCACATGGATCGTGTGAGCCTGTGTGCCCCCTGTTCCTCCAAGTTAAGGCCAAAAAATCTCCACCAAGACACGGATCACAGTGTTGCCCATTCCACCGCCACGCTTGGCGATATCAAAAGCACTGAGCCCGTCTCCTGAACCCCGTGAGAAATTGGGTGACTGGCATAGACTACTACAGGGAGGTTGCAAAGTGTTGCAAATGCCAAAGCCTGTGGATTTTTTCATCCAATGACAGAAGCGTGCGTATGGTGAAAACATGTGAAGCTCCATATTGGTCATGTTAGAACATGTTGACCTTGTCTTCCCTTCTAGCAGCTCCGCCACCACCACACTAGCACATAACATACTGTAGATGGACAAATTATTCAAACCCCGCATCCATGAGTTGTAGGCTACCCCCTGTATGGTTTCGTATCTTTGTTCCTGATCTTAGGGTTTGATTTATTTCGTCCATTCAAAGGGGCGAAACAAACAAAAAAAAAAACAACATTGCAATTGGGGGTGCGGGGGGTTCTTGGATTACAAGGGTTTGAATAATTCGTCCACCTACGGTATCAACACAAACCAATGTTCTAGCCACTTATCTGAAATACACCAACAAAAACCCGGAGATTCAGACGGCCTAGATCAGCTGCACAGTTGTCATTTATTGTTTCACCAACATTCGCTGTGGTATCTGTCGGATATTCAACCCGGCCCCACGAAAGTCATTGAAAGTCCCCATCTTTGCCCAGCGACCGTTTTGTGCTGTGAGGTCGGCACCAGCTGACACCTTGATGTCTCGTCAACGCGTGACCGATGGATACACTGTCATGGGTGTGCCATGTATTTTGTCAAGGGATTCCCGCATCTTTTGCAAAGGCAAAACCTCATGGAATGTTTTGATACACAACACACATCCAGAGTTCGATGGCATCTACGCCTTGACTTTTTCTCGTTTTGACACGCCAAGTCGCCAGTAGCTGAACAATGTTGGGCGCGTCGTTGGCCACGGCTGACCTCACGATGGCTTCGCTTGGAGTCTTGGAGACCCTGGATCTTACCGTGCCGAAGGGGTATGGGTCCATATGGGTCCAACATGGTCCAACTTTCCAAACCGAAGGGCTTTTGGATGCTTTTGGGTCATTTTTGTTGTGACCAGCCATAAACCCTTGATAAATTTGACAATAAGCCACCAGCTGACACAGCTATGAGATATCGCCACAAAGGTTGCCCGGTGAAGCTTTGAGCAGCTGAAATCCCAAACTTTGGTAGCGTTATGGATCCATGAATGGCACAAGAACAGCTCACACGTTTGAATTGTCCCTGGCAGATTCTTCTTATGAGATTCCATGTAAATTTATGTGTTTTTCCCCAACACTCTTTCTATGCATGCTTATGTCACATCTCCAGTTTTCCTCCTACCGCCTACCAGGTCCTACCACCAAAGGATACCAAAGGATGCCAAAGGCATGTACATGTACATCGCACGAGCTTCGCCAGGGCACATCAACGGCGTTCTGCCCGACTTGGAGCAAGCATTAACCTTGAAAGCAGCGTTGACATTTCAGAGTTCACTATAGTAACAGTAACATCTAGTAACATTGGATCGCTTTGGATGTGGCTTTGAAACCGATGACGTGCGACCATCCCCAAATCCCGAGTTGAAAAAGCAATGTCGTGGGAACTCTGCTAGGGGAAGCACACTGATTCAAGAATCTATCACGTAGGGGAAATGATGGGGAAATGGAGCTTCCACTTCTACCGATTCTACCCCTAGTGGATTTGACCCATGTCACCCGGCTTGGGGTCTTCTCCCTGACCATTAGCAGTGTTGACAGTTCACATCGGCTTTGGCTGTGATCAACTCCTGCACAGCTTCAGTGTAGCCTTTGCGCACGGCAAAACCTAACGGAGAACGGCTGGCCAACGGGGTGGCATGGCAGCCTCCACTGGTAGGATCAAAAGCCTTTCCATTGTCACAACTTCTGCAATCTTGCCAATCTCGAAATCATGCATCAAAAACTGTTTAACGTTTCAATCAACTACCACTACCTTGCTAGAACACCTTTGAGAATGGAAAATCATCAGCCTAATTCTGAAGCCGTTCAACATCATTCTGCTTTGTTCATCTTTGTTCTACATCCTTATGCACCCAAGGAACGCAAAGCTGTCCAACCTCGGCATCATCGTGCAGCCGTCCCAAACTTACCAAGAAGAACGTCATTCCTTCAGGGATTCCTTCATATTCCATACAGTATTGCTCAGGTGTTTCGGCCCAGGACCACACTCTTTGCTTTGACTATACTCAAAAGGGAATCAGACTTGTATTAGCTGCTGATTCTGTGTGCTCGTGTTCTGTGCCATCCAGCAACACATATCGAAGGGCATCAAAGGACAATCAAACAGTCATATGAATCCATACGATATGATGTGCAGTTGGAAATGGATTCATGGATTTAGAATTTAGGCGATCACTATCCTTCTAGTCGACAAAGCCCTTGAATCGGAACCACCAGCGGGCTGGGCATCACTTCGCCGCGGGGCCAAAATCATCTTGTGCATTGACATCAGCACCTTTGTCCACCAAAGCACGAATGCGATTGAGATCACCTGCAGAACATGAACTGTGAGTCAGCCAGCAGGTGTTCACAACTTGTGATATGAACAAGAAAATGGCTTAGCTTTCAAATCCATACCTGTACCAGTACCACCATTAAACCAGGTGTGTACATATGACTGGACCATTCGTATTGTATGTCTAATGAGCGACAACGCAATTCCCCAATATGCCGAAAGGGATCCTTTGGGCATTTTGAGACGCAGCAAGACATTGTTTGCTTTGCAAATCAAAGGGTTTCTTTTGGGTGTGTGTTCCAAAGTGTGTGTGCCCATGCGTCTCTGGCCTGAATTGGCAGCATTCATCAGCATAGTCACGCCACCACTACTGCGCTGATTCGGATCATCCAGCAACGTATCCACCAGCACCTGCTTGAGATGACTGGAGCTGCCAACGATGTCCAACGCAGATTAGCAAGTGAGAAAGGGTCAAACGAGACATGATAACAAAGAAATTATTTGTTTTCAAAAAAAAACAGTTCCTTAAGATCCTTCAATGCAGAAGGAAGAGTAGCTGTGAAATCCGTGGCAGACGAAGCTGAAAGAACACACTTAGACTTCTCAACAACATGAGTGTCTCGTTACGTTGATTCAAAACCACCAGCCCAAAAGATCCAAAAGGTAGCATGGGTGTACAAATGAAAAGGATTGGAAAGGTCGCATGGGTCATTGGACTCACAGTCCCGTGTCCAGTGTCTGACACATATCCCGGCTTTGGATAACTAGCCAGGGGCCACCAGTGCCGACGTCCAAATATGAGTAATGCAAATTTGAAAATCCATGAACCATGGGCATCCCAGCTTTCAGCCGTCAACCGAGACACGTTCTTGTTCACCGTCTTGGAAGAGATGCTGCCGCGCACGCCCACTAAGGCAAACATGGCGAGATACACATCCTAACGTCGGTGTCTTCAGCCAGTGTTCAGTCTCCGTTTTTTACACATGCAGCATCTGACCCAGTGTCCTCCTCGGAAAGGGCGTCAGTCTCCGGTTCCCTGTCCACCAGATGGAAGATCAAGTCAGTGATCCTCTGCGCCATGACTTGGGACATTGGACCATTGAGCCACTTCCTGTTATCAACAAATCAAAATAACACAGCAGTGGTATTCATCTAGTAGTTTAATAGTATAGTGTATCATGGAATTGAGAATTTAGATGGATTAAGAATATTTAAGAATGCTGAACTTGGCCTGAGGACAGTGATAGACCAGATTCAGACAAAAATGGCTATAATGCGGCCGTAGCAAACTGCCTTCCTTTCTGCCCATTTCCCTGCGCCAAGGCTCTTGCCCCGGACGCCATACCAATTGAAAAAAGCATCCTGGAGTTCAGCCCCAGCCCTGAGGAACCTCTGGGTTTCCTGAGATCTCTATGCATATCATAACTCATATACTATGATATGATACTATATGTAACATACACATGTAAATTATTACAAATCTATATCTATCTGACTGAACACATGTATATATGATGTATGTAATACACACACATGTGTGTATAATATGTATATATATATATATTGCATCAACCTTGAAATTGCCGGCTGGAAATGGAAGTGTGGGTCCAGGCATGGACACCTGTTCAAGCTGCCACATTTCCACAAGTGACCTGCCGAACCTGTGAATCAATGATGTGAATGGCTAAAAATGCTCAAATCTTGGCATTCCAGTCTGAAAAAAACGAAATCTATAATAATATATATATATATATACATACCTCCACGCATGCATGTACCTACGGGTTACATATGTAATTTATCATATAGTATATGTCTGTTCACATATCTGCCTATGTGCATATGTATGTGAATACGAATATGATTATGAAATATGCAATGTAATTATTTGTCTGTATGTCAAAACTTCAAATGTACATGCACATCTCTGTATACATTTGTGTTTATAAGTGTGAATTGTAATATATATATAATATATATATATATATATCTATAGATGTTGTGGCATGCATGGATGCGTATATACACTGGATGCAAATGTAGAGACACATGCAAGATCATGCAAGTGTGAAATAGTGTAGATGAGTTGTAAATGCATAATATGCGTGTCAGGTATTGCAATGACTCTCGGGATTCTTCATTCGCCAGTTGTGACTTCCTAGCGCGTCAGAGCTCCTGCATCTCGGCCTTGCACAACCTGACACGGAGCTGCTCCAACAATTCCGAAACAGTGTCTGCTTATGTCTGCTTTCATCGAAGATTCATGAAAATTCGATGGACACAGCACCGGGCCGGGGGCCCATTGTGACCAATCCATCGAGTGGCAGGCCATCGCCATTTTGATCAAAGCTATGAAACGCTTCGTTGTAAAGATCTTTCCACTCCTCAGGCATTTCTCCGGTTTTCAAATGTTTTCAAGCTGCAGTCTCAGTCGGCTGTCCAAATGCATCCAATGCCAGGTTAAAAAGAAGACCTCTGTGCACCTCTTACTCCCATGAGGACCCCAACATCTCCAATTCCTATGGCTTTGGCCCCTTTGGCCAATCGAAATGCTCCACCAGAATGCCTGAGAAGACAATGCTGCTCAGGCGCTTCGAATGTGTGCCATCCATGCCTGCCCAGGAGAGGGCCAAACAAATGCACAAAAAGTTTTGCACACGAATGTTCACACCGTTGGAACATATGCGTATATGTAGAGGTGTAAAGATTGTTTGCTGTGAAAAGATGTGAAAAGTTAATGCTGTCATAGATCTTCAATGATTTCAATGTTCAACTCCTGTCCAGCAAAGTCCTGAGAGTTGATACAGCTTGAGTTCATTCTGCCAATGCTGGACCCTGTTGTATGATCATGTATGACTCTGTGATTCCATGATCTTCTGAGATCTTCTTCCAAGATCTTCGAAGCATTTTCTAAGCCATCTTTCTAGCCATGCCTGCCATCCTGCAGCAATTTTTCCAAATCTGAGCGCGTAGGGCCCAGATCTGCCCGACCCAAGAGTTTCACAAAGGCCTCCCGGCACGATGTACCATGAGTGCTCGGTGGTTTGACATAAGCAATGCAAACAAAGAAGTAAAACTTTGTGGCTACAGATGGCTATATATCTTGTAGTGATTTTTCATGCACCTTCACGGAATCCTTTCTTCCGGGATGTGTGTTGCACAGCATGAAGCTAGTCAGGGTGCATAGATGTTTGGCTAAATCTACCGAAAGAAAGCTAGCCTCTAAATGCAACAGTTTGGCAACAAGACCAGGAAATCCAAAGATTTTCCAAAATCAGCTGTCACTTATCCAACTGAATCCATCCTGCAAGCCCATCACGGCCTCAAAACTTTCCTCCAGCCCATCGATTCGGCAATGAGCCTCCAGAGCCTCCCTCAGTACAAGCTTCGTAAGGTCAAAATGCCAATCTTGTTAGGTTGAACGGATCTCTCTGGGCTGCACTCTTTCCCTGCAGGTTTTCTTCGTTGACTGGACCATCCCATACCATCCCCATCTCCAAACTGCCAAGCCACAGAGGAACTGTGCCCACCTCACAGTCCTGGTAAGTCATGGATCAACTCATGCTGGATTCACTTTGCCCAAGGTGCAATCCTTGAAATCAACATGAATTCCTTCAAATCAACAAAAACCATGTGAATCAACGGGAATTAACGGAAATCAAGGAGAATCAAGGGGAATCAAAGGGAATCAACAGCTCAACCTGACACCTGATCGCGCTCTTTTCAATCACAAGTGAGCATGACAATGTCTCGAAGCCGTTCGAAGCCAAAGGATTCCTGTACCAAGAGGATCCAAGAGGCACTTCGCATGTCTGGCACTGGCTGAACGCTCTGCCGCTCTTGGCATCGCATCACAGCTTCGACATCGCGGAATTCGCCGCGATCAGCTCTTTTTTGAACCAACATCTTCATAAGGTTGTTGCAACAATCGAAACCGACTTCTAGATCATTGAGACACTATCTATGATTTTGAAATATTTTGAACCAAGTTTTCTTGCATTTTCTGGCATGGCAATACTGTAAGTCTCTCATTGGAGGCTACAATGTTGACTCTTGTGGAGATCTTGGGCTTGGGATGCCATGCAGTCATGCCAGACCAAAATCTAATCCACCGGAAGATGAAAGTCAACAACTGTCATTTCCAAATATTTTATGATATAATCATGATATTATCATTATATTATCCTATATTTCAGTGAAGAAGCTGTTCCAGAGAGCACTTCAGCGAAGGCTTCAGTCAGTGTTCATGCGCTGGGAGCGCAACCAGAACTGCGAAGCCCTAACTACGAGGGTGATCAACTGGCATGAACACATGGACCAGCATTGCAAACGAATATGGCAGTGACATGTAGTTCCCCTATTTATTGGAAGATTGGAAGAATGCCGAAGGCACAGGCGCAAGATGGTGCAAGTGTAAGCAAGGACTCGATCAACCTACTCTAAACCTACAAATATGGGAAGAGAAAGTATAATAATATGGTTCATTCCTGGTTCATTGTTTTCCCTTGTCCGAATTTTCTCCAGCGTGAGTGAAGAAGATGAGCACTTATGGTGTGCTCAAAATAATCAAATATCTCAATTTGAATGTTCTCAGCCGTATATTCCACAGATATGATATGATGTGATAGCATGATGATATATATGATGTGCAAAAGAACCGAACACAAAGTTCGCGAAAAGTTTGCTATGTCCGAGTCCATCACCAGAATCAACGAAAATCTCCCAAGCAAAAACTATGGTTAAGAAAGCAGGAGAATCAGGAAGAAAAAAAAGAGTTCGGCTTTTTTGGGAAGCCGCTCCTGGAGAGTGAGGACCGCGAGGAGTGGATTTTTGCACCGCTCTCCTCTGACACACTCAAGCTTCTCTACAAAACTGGTTTGGATCCTTGCGAGAAGCATGATGAGAAAAGATCTGACACGTCGATCTCAAGATTCCATGAAATTATGACACACACACACACACACTCTTTCTTTCCATTTCTGTCTTTTTCAGATTCGACATCTAAGTGGGACAGTCGTGTCCACTTGCACAACACTCGGGCATGTGTCTTCACCATTAGTGTTGCTTGTTCTTGTTCTTGTTTGTGCTACCGTTGCTGGTGGTGCTCTTGGCGTTGTGACTTTTGCATGCGACATTTCCAACCACAAAGATTCAGCCGTAGCTCCTTACCACCTCCGATTCTTCACCTGACTCTCATCGACTTGTGTCATCTCTAGTGTCATCTGGTCACTCATGCGATTCAAGGCCTGATTCGTTCCCCTGTAGGAACGAGTCATCAGCCAGAAGGGCCATAACTCTCCTGCGACCAGCCCTGCAATTCATAAAGGGAGGCCAACTTCCAACAATCCCTGTGTCACCTGGATCTCGACTTCTTCGCAAAGATAAACACCCAGGTGAATGGCCAAACTCCTGCACTGCCATTGGTCAATAGGAACATGTCATGAAATTAATTTCGAGAAAAGAAAGGAAAAACGGCTATACTCAAACACGCTCGCAGGATTCCATAGACACCAAACAGATACTGTACAACGTGTATATATATATATACCTTGACTCTCCAACGACCCTTAATTTTTGGGGTCTTTCAAGAAAAATGGCATTTTTTTCCGAAAGTACTTTTTTTGAAATCAAGTACTGTTTTTTGCATGTTAGTGATGTTCACTCATGGAGGTACAGCTGAAACTGTGGAAATCAAATCAATGTGCCACATTGCCAACTTGCAACTCATTGTTGCAGGTGCCATTTTGTTTTGGCTGCTTGAAGGTGCAGGAGCAAAGATTTCCAAAGTATTGGTTCTCGTTTACGTGTTTGATGCCATGGTTTCGATCTTCCTTTCTTTTTATTTTTGGACGCGCTTTGCTCTTTCATTATTGCACGCATGAGGGTAGGTCTCAACACTCAGTTGCGGACATGCGGGTGCATTGCTCAATTTTGGTGTCAACTTGTCCTTGGAAGATTTGCCCATACAACGCAAACCCGCAAAGGCCTTTTTTTCTTCAAACGTACCTTTTTTTGCTGAGGGCCGTCCGGACGGCGTCCGAAAGTACGGGAAAACGCGTCCAAAGTACGGAAATATCCGTCCAGTTTGGACCCGTCCGAACCAAAAGGACTTTTTTTCAAAAAACGCACCTTTTTTTTCACGTCCGTCCGTCCATCCGTCAAAACTGTTTCAGCAGCTGGCACCACAAGATCAGGGCGAGTGGATGTGCTCAAACCCCGTGTATGTTCCGCATAAGTGTCGCAATGTGCAAATGTCTTCCCCCGCAGCTCATTATAAAAAGCAGGCAAAGGTTTTATATTTCGACACGAATTGTGGATCCAAAGCTGGGCGGAAATCCAGTTTTAGTTCTGCGCGTGGGTCTGAATGATGTGTGAGGGTGCCTGATCCAACATCACACAGGACAAGCACAAAACGCTCACATGATTTAGCTCAGTAATGCTTAGTGTATATAGCCAGCACCTGCTTGGAAGATAAAAGGCCTTTTTTGCATGAAACGGCCCCAAAAAGTATCAAACGTACCCAAAAAAGAGGTGTTTTGCAAACGACCCCAAAAACGAAGGGTAGTGGAGACTCCAGGTATATATATGCATATATGATTCAACTACGGTACCTGTGATGGACTTCTTGGTGTCGTGGCATTGGTGCAGACTGACCAATATTCGCCGGGAAGGTCAGCAGGAGAGCGATTCGTGTGAGAGGAAGTTGGCGCATGGTGTCCTTCCGTCCTTCATTTCCGGTCACCTTGGCAACACTATAGACTACATAATATAGGCTAAATATATCTATAATCATATCATATATGTATACATTTATATACGGTAACTACATTTCAATATACGGACTTTCAATATACGAACAGGTATTTTAGACTACCTCCAGGAAGGTTTTCCTTGGCCCGTGCGGCCATTTAAACATACGGTAATATACGGGAACTAAATTAATATAGGAACTGGTATTTCATACTACCTCTTGGGCCTCGCGGTCTGGCCCGCCCTCGACGCATTCAAATGTCGTTACCGTATATATGATACACACATATGGCAGGGGAAATCCACAAGTCGTGGATTGTCGTGGTAAATCACTTTGTCAGCGCCGCGAAGCAGCTCTTGTGGATTCTATTGGATTCTGCACCGGTTACCTTCAGGACAAAGTGGTAGCACGCTTTGATCCAACACGATGATCATCGATGATCAACTGCCAAGAAGGTCTTTCTGTAGGTGAGCAGGCGCAGTCGGACCAGGCCCAAACGATTCAGATCGAGGCTGGATGCCGACTCGCTAAAAGATGCTTGTCAAAACACTAAATTTGGCCATTGCTTTTTGAGGTGCAAAATACAGAATACGAGACGGATGGCAGGTTCGCTTTGTGCATGGATATGTACTCTACGTGTTGAGCTCGAGAATCAAGACTCTGCTCTGGTTCCTGTGCATTAGTAATAGATTCTTATAGATTTCTAATGATTTCTACTTTTTACATCTTTTTACATCTGTTTACATCTTTTTACATTTTTTTACATCTTTTTACATCTTTTTACATCTTTTTACATCTTTTTACCAGACTGAATGCAAAGTAATCCAGCTCACCCTCAGGTTGCAGAGGTCATCGTGTTGCCGGTCCCTTCTAAGCTGGCCAGGTGGTGGGTTCTCGATCTCCACGCTTGTCCTGCACTCGACCTTGCAAGTGTGCTCACGTCTCACGTCAGGTGCGGGAATCTCTTTCTGGAATTCATTCCATTTGATTATCATTGAGAATTAATTTAATAATAATGGGAATTGATGAGAACTGTGTAACTATTTCGAACCCTGACGAAAAATTGTTTAAAGATGTTTAAAGAACGTGGGTGACCATATCCAGCTCGACAAATCCAGTTCAACCTGCATGCATTTTAATCATTTTTAGCTTTGGTCATTTGTCTGGTTTCTTCGGAGATGTTTCATATTTTTTCTGTCCCCAGGGTTTGGTATTTGTTCAATTCTCTCGCTCAAAATCTTGAGCGAAACCGTGGTGACCGGATTTCCTACTCATTTGATCTCATTTGCATTTGCAAAACCTCCGCAAGATTCCAAACGAGTTCATGTTCAACAGGAAACAGCGACCTGGGCACCTGTTGATTTGTAGTTGCACGTTCAAGTTAGCTTCGCGCTGTCTTTTGCTGCTTCGCTGTTGCGCTCGAGAGGCCAACAGTGTGGATTGTGGAACAAAAAGATGAGAACTATGTCGATCTTTATCTTCAGGAAGTACCTGTATCGTGTTTCCCCCAAAACACCTGCAGGTGCACCGAAGATTATGACAGCCACATGCTCTGCGGAGCATTATGCAACTAGTGCCACGAGGCGACCCACAAGATTTCCTGGGTTCTTCTCCACTTCCTCAGCATTGCTCTTGCGTGGAATCAGTAAGCACAAACTATCACCAGCATTCACCAGCTCATGTGTTCCAGCGTCTTATGTGTTACCTTGTCTTGCACTGTGAGTCCACTGCCTCAGTTAGAATATGGCAAGATATGGCAAGTCAACCTGGTAGAATCAGGTTTTGATCTCGGTCTTCTAAACGTGTCCTTCTCTGCCAAGTTTCATGGAGAAAATGATCAAGCTTGTGGACGTGTTTGTCATGGGACCTTTTGCTTGGAGGCTGGGCCATTCCGGTGTTGTTGACGCCCAATGTCCAACCTTCAGCACCCCTTTCACACCGAGAGATTGAAAGAGGGACACATCTCCAACTGCACCATTTACAGTAGAATTTGTGATGAAGATTTTCCGAGGTCAAATATATGGTCAAATACCCAAAAATCTGGTCACAAACTTCTGCGGAAACTTCCTACACCTGAAATATGGGCAGGTTTCCACTGGACATGGCGGATCCAAACTAAAAAAAACGCACGTTCCTACACTTGCATACGCTTGCTGGGTTTGACAAGCCGCTGCCACTATGGCCATTGCAAAAAAAAGGATTTGAGGCAGTGTTGCTCTCACTATCTCTCACTAACATACTCATACTCAGTCAGAAATGCACACCTCTCTATCTGATTCTATCTTTATATACTTTTGGGAAACAAGAGCAATGGTTTAACAGGCTGCAGCAACATCTAGTTGTCTAGTTGTTGTGCTTCCCATGAGACTCATTTGCATAGCAGGAATGATTAGCAGGGCAGATTTGTGCACTCAATGCAGTGATTCAGAGTCCCATATCTTGCAGCAAAGAAGCTGTTCATGACATCGAGTTTCTCCAAGTTCAATTCGCTGTCAGCGATCACCTGTACGTTGGACCCCACTGATGATCTTCAGCCAAGAATGGGTCATTCCAAGGCATTCCAAGGCATTCCAAGGCATTCCAAGGCATTCCAAGGCATTCCAAGGCATTCCAAGGTGGTTGGAGTGAAGGCTCGGCGGAATGAACAACATGGGATCAAGGAGTCACCATGAATAACCGCAGAAAACCCAAAGACATCAAAGACATCACAAAGACATATGTTCCGTTTTCAGTAGTTTTCAAACAGCATCAATTTAGCTGCCTCGAGATCAGCAACAAGGCTCAGGGAAATGTGCGACAGGAAAATCTTGAAGGAATCCATCAGGAAAGGGGAAAACTATTCGACATTATTCGACTATGCCTCTTTGCCTGCTCTGTCAGTTCATTTTAGTTCAACGATGTTCAGTGTTTGTGCCATGCGGCATTGTCTCCCAGTGATGTTCATGGGATTTGGCAGGCCTTGCAGCTAGCTAGCCAAGTCATGCCAAGTCTGCATATTTTCACGTACTAATGGTCAGGGAAACTCAGCAGTCACCAGCAACCAACAGTAGCCAACCTGCTTCTCAAGGCTTCCCCTATCATTGTCGCCTAGCTTCCTAGATTGAATACTCACAAGTCGTGTCCATGCTTGTGTTCCATCACACCGAACACCTCGAAAACATACAAGGATCAAAAACGAACGTAGCTCTCAGGAATGGTAAAGGTGGGGGTCTATCAACACGGTCACCTTTCTTTTCTCTTCGAACTGACCATGTCGCATGAACAGAAATCTGCTTGCAGTATCTTGCAGTACAGTAAAACTCTTAACCAGAGACAAACTCCCTTCAGCTTCATAAGCTTGACATGACACGAACCCCTGTTCCACCCAATGGATCGAAGAGAAGTACACTGCTAAGTTAGCAAAGTTGTGGCATATGATTCCGATGATTCCCTAACCCCAAGCCGGATGGAACGTCATGGAACAATCGAACATCAGGGAATCTGACCAGCAACTGTTGGCAAACAGGCAGCAAATTGCCTTGGCTCCAAGGAATTTGCTCGATGGCTGATCAGCGACGTAGCTAGCAGTGCAACCCATGGCGCAGCTTTGCACTGACAGCGAGTCACGAAGCACAGCACTCCACACTGTGCGCAGCCAAATGGGTCACAAGAGGTGAAAAAACGTAGTGACTGCTGTTTGAATGCACTCAAGTGGTCAACTTAGATCCAGTAAGTCAAACATGGTGTTTCATGGTTTTAAGCAATAAATTATCATGTCTGATTCTTAGATGTTCTTAGTTTCTCAATGTTTCTAAGATTTGCCAAGGCCTGGCACTGAGCACTGATGCCAAAAGATCAGACGTGCGCATCAAAGAGCTGGCAGCAACTTTAACAGGTGCTTCACGTACCTCCGAACCTTCGCTTCATAGGTGCAAGGTGGCTGAATATGCTGAATATTGCTGAATGCTTTTGATGACTCTTACACAGAAACCCAGGGCTCGGCCAGGCGTGTCCTTCAGTTTCCGAATCTTTTCCTCTCTGCCCAGGGGAAGAACCAAACTCTCCAGACCTTCATAGGACTGCGCCTCACCGGATCATAGAGACAGGAGTCCCAGGGATCTGCGCTATCCATATCTATCCATGAGGATGTACGGTGATTCATCAGAAGTGAAATGTTTCAAGGCCAGGAAGTTCGCATGGAACCAATATCATCCAATATCACAATATGTCTCCCTGCAGTTTAGTCGCTCCAAGGTCTGGTTCTGAGCAATAATAGAACTTCAAGAAGTGCGAACCTTGCCAGGACATGACGGACATGTCCAGCTTTGGCTGTCCTATAGACACAGTGGTCGACGTACCATGACGTTCCATCCTCAACAAGAAGCTTATACAAAGAATGACCAACTGATACTGTACCAACTCTATACTTCTTTTTCATCTTTTTCACTTGGCATGATTTTGATAAAAAAAATTGACTCTTCGCACCATCTTTGCTCTCAGCAAAAAAAACTATCTTCGAGCGCAGTTCCTATCCTCGTTCAAAACACATCAAACTTGGTACGAGTACTCTGTGACATGCCTCACATGTTGTTTGGTGGTACCATCCCTACTGCAACTCGGCTTACTGTAAATTGTAGATCCTGCGATTGACCAAACAGGGCAATCAGGCAGTGCCACCGAATAGTCTCACGAACCACTCAAAAAGGATGATGGGGGATGCATTTCTATTGCATACAGTATCGAAGGTTTCCAAGTAGGGGTCTGATATACAACAGAAGCTATAGTAATTATCCTGGAACCTGCAATATGACCTTTCACATCCTTTCACTACATCAGCCTTTGAATGTCATCTGAGTCATCTGTTCTAAACATCCATGAACATCTTGAGCACCGACATAGAAAAGCTCTGCTATCCATTGCTATCGGCTCTGCTATCCCTGACTGGGTTCGCTGGCCCTGGCTCTCGTGCAATTCCAAGGCAAAGAAGGCGCCAAAGCCGATCTTTTTCAGCTCAATGCCTCGATTCCGATTCCAGCTGGTCGCTGTCTAAGGTTGTTAAATGATTCTAATATATCTAGTCTATATATATATATTTATAATATAGACATATAGATATATTTTATAAAGATAGATATTATATATATATAATATATATATATGGGTTATGTGAAATGGGCTTGGAGCCTATATTAGTTTTATTGTGAACTTGTGTGAAACATCCAGAGATTCTCATCTCAGTGTGACTTGATGCGATAGCTTTCACAGTACTTAAAGATAAAATGCGCAGCACAACTTTGTAGAGCCAAGTTGCCAAAGTGAGCTGCCAGCGCACACATCGTGGTATCGTGACCTGAAAATGGCAAGACTCCAGACCTGCACTGCAATGCTACGAGTACTTCCTGTGTGTTTTTTTTCGGGCAATCTATACAGTATGCACACCCAAAAGAGCACCTCAGTCCGCAGAAACCTCTTCATGGGGGACAGCATGCCTCTAAAATGTCTTAATCATGCTTAATTTACTTAATCCTCATGAAAAAGACTGTCAAGGGACAGCGCACTGCTGGATTTCAGGCGAGAGGCAGGAAAATTGCACAAATCGCTGGTGGCAGAGGTCTTTGGCACCTGGGAAGCGTGGCTCTTGTTACAGTATCTCTTGTGGTACTGGGGAGTGCACCTCAAAAATCGGGGGCCCAGAACTGGAGCCACTTTCAAACTTACCCCGCACTACATATTCTAATGATGCAAGTTTCTTGATGCTTCTAGAAGATAAAATAACTCATGCTCATCTTGTCTAAATCACTCAGCATCCCCCCAGAACGGGATGGCATGTTGGGACTGGTTCTCTCGCCACGAGACTTTCATCCAAATGTCGCCAGATCTTGTGGCCCAAATATCCTGCCAGGCATGCGACCAAAAACTGCACAATTCCCCATGTTTGTCGTAGACTTAACCGACTTAACCTTTTTGGTGCTTTTTCTAGTCAAGACTACAGAGGTCTCTTGATTGGTTTGTTTCGCGAGCTTGCGGGTTCGTAGGGAATAAGGTCTGCCGAAATGCATAAGACTGAACCAGGTGGACCAGCAGAACAATAAGAATTTCCTGTTTCAATCTGACCTTGGAAAGAATATTCGTGACACTTTTAGTAAAGATCTTTACGCAGTCTGTAAAACTTTAAGCCCGACAAACTCCGACGAACTTAACCTTGCGCGCAAAGATGTCCAACCATTTCCTACGTGTGTTTTGACGTTTTCGCCCCTAAAACGCATGGAAAAAACAGCACGCAGAAAGTAAAATCGCATTTTTATAACCAGTTTTTCCACTTTGGCAACAATATTTTCACGTAGCAAATTCGGCCCCGACGAACCCCGACGAACTCCGACGAACTCCGGCGAACTCCGTTCCTGGGTCATCTCAGAAATTTGATTTCTACAGGGATGCCTGTATTTTTTTCCTGATTCGTTTTAACCTACCACAAAGCGACACACAGCGCCTGAATGCCAAAGTTCCTTCCCAGCTGCTACCAACAAGGACGGGGTCAGGGTCATACCTTGTGTTCTAGAAATCCCTTATTCCCAACGAACCACGTTGCTCGCGAAAAAAGCCGTCTCTTGGAAAGCCTTTTCATAAAAGCTAGCCAGCATGAAAATCCATCTGGTCAGAATCCAACTGCGGGCTGTTTTTTTATATTTATGTTTGATTATTTTTGTACATCTGTATACATCTGTGCACTGAAACCTGACATTGTTCCCTTTGTTGATTCTCATCTCCCATTGGTGGCCTGCAGCCTGCCTTCCATAGGAACGGCTGCAGTCTCCTTCCGCATCCCCGAACCAACACCTGTGGACATCGTGGACGAAAATCCAGGAAAGCACCATGTACATTATCCATCATTATCCATCCTTGTACCACTGTCAACTTGCATGTGCACCTTGCAAGTCTGTTGGCATCTGTTGACTCTATATATATATGTATTATATGAATTACTATGACAAATATTGATAAATGATATCTAAACAATGGAGGCAGTGGGCCTCTTCACCTCATCGGCGATCTTCCGCAGCATGTCCTGTTCCTGGAGATATCTGGAGATTGAACAATAAAGCAATGGCAGCAGTGACACTCACCTTTGTGCACACCTCTCTCCACCAAGGACTTAAAGAGTGCGAACCCAGGCTAAATGACATAAACATCAACATAAACATGCAGCAAGCAAATGACCCCCCAGGCCAACCCTAGAATTAGTTTACCATGCTTGACCAGGTCACCATCAACCAATACATCAACCACATCCATAAGTCCCATGGCTGACCATGGCTCCTTGTCTGACAACTCTTCTCCAAGCTCATTGGGCAAGATTGGTCGGTTATGAGACTCTTCCTCAGCAGCTTCTGAAAGGTCACCCACTGCGATGGGCCTTATGACGAAGTTGGGCATAAACACAAATAGTATTAATACATAACCACATTAATCATCATTAATCTATATCCATGTTGTGCTCATGTTTGCTGTACATCTTTGATATTGGTTGATCATCTTGGTGCTTCACCCCTTCTCTGCGAGCATCGATGAGCACCTGCGTGTCGACGTCTTTGGCCGCTAAAAGCCTCCGCCATTCATCGCCGCTGGCGAGTTTGGGCTCTTGCAAGCGTTCCTCAGAACAGTGGCAACGTAGTGGGTATTGGAAGCTATCTGGGATTTCAGGTTGGAAATGTTACTTGCAAAGAGTTTGCCTCCCTGGAAGTGCTCTTTGCATCAGATTGGATTTGAACTGTGACCTCCAGCAGATTGATAACACGGCTTGCTCCCTCAACCATTGTACAATATTTCACAGATCAAAAGGCCAGGTGAAATATTCCAATCCTGCCCCTTGAAATGAAACGAATATGTTCGGTGAGACGCAAATAGGGTATCCAGCAACTCGTTGTATTCAGGTGCGTCCTTGGCGTAATTCAAAAAGTCTGATCTCTTCAAATTCTCCTTCAGGCAAAGAGCTATAGCGGGAAGCGGCAGGGGATTTTTTTTGTGCAAAAATGTGCAAAAAGCCAATGCCTACACATGGATGATAGCTTGCGTCTTCGTGATTTGTGAAGCAGACTGGCCAGTAGACATTATCAGCCAGGCTACCAGCTCGGAAATGAGTTGAGTGGTAGTCAAAATTATAGAACGGAATTAGGAGTACAAAAGTACGGTATTTTACCGTACTTGTGTACTCCTCCTTGACGCGAATTCCGCGTGGATTCAGATGCCTGTTTTATAATTCATTGGCTCTTCTACAATTAATTTGGCCGTTCTATAATTCTGGCACTGACTGCAGATTGTGTGCGTGTTAAAGGTATAATATTTACTATCTTGCTGGGACCCCGGAAAAATATGACACAGAATTATAGCACACTTACTTTTAGAACGCGCAATTATAGAACAGACTTGGTAAAGGTGAGAGTTATGGGGGAAAACACGATTATGGAACACAACCAGAGACCAAGAAGAATTGTAGAATAAAAATGAATAAATAAAAAAATGGGACTAAGCTGAGTTGCTTTTCTCCCAGTTTGCTGAGGAATGCGGAATTACGGAACCAGAGGGTAAGGTATTTAACCGTAATTTCGTTCTCCTCAACTTCCGTTCTATAATTGTGACTACCACCATAGTTGTGTAAGTATCAACCAGCCAACCAACCGTTTCACCAGCTGTTGGTTGCTATGACGCAAGATTGAGATAGATTAAGTCGTGTTAAATCATCTTATATAATTGTTTCTGTCACTGCTGTAAATGCCTCCACTATTTCTTGGCTTCGCGATTTCTGTCCTTGTTCCATGTCTTGTACGCCTGGCCAAGCCCAGAAACTTTGAGCTTTAAAGGCCATGGCCACATCAAACTCCTTGGATCTGCTAAGACTGTAGCACTTGCTCTGTTTTGCATGAACCCCACACTATTCCCATCCAAATTCTTCACAAAAGTTTATCATAAAAATGTGAATCCATGTCCCTTCACCCAAACACCAGTCTCCCATTCCTCCACACCAACCGTCAGTTCCAGTACCTTGCCATTCGCTACAAATCATGGCCGTCATGGCCTCCTTATTGAGCTTCCACTCGTGGAAAAGTCGATCGTCTCCGGAAGATGCATCCTCCACATAGATGGGCACTCCAACCTCGTCTTGGGAATCACTCCAATTAGGTCACCAAACCTGTTGCATTTTGCATGCTGTCAGTGGCCTGTGCCAGTGACCAAACTTGAGATTCAAGCATGTTGAATTGTGTATTATATATATATGTGTGTATACATATTATATAATTATATTATATATATGTATATGGATTCAGGTTATGTCTGTGAAATCTGTCATTCATGTAACTTGTTGGAGTGTCTCTGAAATCCTGCGTAGCCCCCACTGCCTCATCAGAACCCCCCTCAGCTAAAAACAAGTGGCTGCTTGCTTCAAAGCTTGTGCGAAGACCCTCTCCGAGCGGAAGGCGAAGAAGATGGAGGCGCCAGGAACCAGACCTCACGACACAGGTCATCAGACCTCTGTTTTCATGTCCCAAGGGAAGACTATATGCGCAAAATTGTGCAAATCAAAGTAACACTACGAAGTTCCGTGAGCATACCTAGGCATACTTCACACAAATTCTTGCATACTGAAACAGTCCAGTACAGGACAACTGCCTCTGAGCTTCTACACCCTCTTTTCTAGCGGCATGTTCTTCCAAAAGATGCAGCCTAGTGTCCCAGCAACAAGGACCAAGCGCTCTGCAGGGTTCTCTGCACATTGGAAGTGTACCTTCTGCACCGGCGACGCCGGCTACGCATGGATAATCCCATGCCAAAGTCAACTAAGACAATTCTTGCAGATGTCTCTATGTTATTAAGGCCTCACCCTCACCCCTCATAAAATCATTCATAATCCCTCATACCCAGCAGTACTGGCAGTACTTCAGCTTCCCCTTTTTCTCAACCTGGGTGACCTCCTGGTTGGATGTCGTGTGGTAGCTACAACCAAGGGACACTGCCACGGCACGGCCATCAACTTTCTGCACGCCGTCGAAAAGGCAGCTGCCGTTGCCTTTTTGAAGGTCATTGAATGAGATGAATGAGAGGCTGGTGAACCAGTGAGTGAATATCGGAAGACGCAGTGTTCGAGATAGTATTCACACATAGTGTCCATGCTTTTGGCTGACATGAAGTCAAACAGCTCAAGATCTGTGCTTCCGGAAATTCAGAGAATAACTCTGTCATGACTCAGGCAAGCTCGACATCAACGCGCACATTCAAGCCGAAGAACTGATGTAACGCTTTCGAAGCACAATTCCTGCACAACAGCAATCATACAAATCATTTTGGTAGACCACGGAATCAACCCCGAAGAAAGCAACCATGATTGCGAGACATGCCAGCCAAGAGGGTCAGGAGATTCAGGAAATGACAGCCATAGCCAACCGAGATCAACCGAATATGAGCAGCGAGCAAGTGCAGAAACTGCAAGGATTGTCGTCAAAGCTTATTTGCCTAGTGCATCCAACAACCACAGCTCAGATCCAACAAGATCAAATCATGGACATGCAATGGTGTCTCTCCAATGGCGCCTGTATCTGTCAACAATTTCGCACCCAATGGTGTCAAATGGCCCTTGTAGCTGTCCCAGAATTGTGCCCTCACGGGCCATCCCAAGTTGCCCGGACCTAACGACAGTGTTGGGGAAATTCAGAGTTTCTAGTTGAGGGATGAGTGCATGTAAGTGTATGACATACAAGTCATCCAAGTATGTAGTCCAATTTCACTTGTCTTTCGTGTAGGTTTCAGTTATATCTAGTGTATCAATCGGTGGACTCTGCTCTGCAAATGCGTCCAGGGTCTCTGAGTGGAGTTCAAGGTCCTGTTCCCTGGACCCTCGCCTGATGGTTTGGTTGGAAAACGCGTGCCATGTCGGTGTACAATCACCTGGTCCAGCGGATTGAAACTTCTCTATCACTTGCATCCAGCAAATGATTGTCAATCAATCTAAAGTTTGTCTGCGGAGGCAACCAGTGGGGCCAGTTCCAGAAAAATGATTTGCAACGATATTATAGATGTTTCCATATGTACTTATTTGAGGACTTGAATCAAACAATTATCCTAATTGTCCTAATTTGGTATATGTACTTGTTTCAAACAACTATTACTGAATAAACAAGTTGCTGAAAACTTCACAAAAATGCGAACCTACAGTGTTCGTTCAACGCCAAGGGGCCACTTGTTTCAACGTCTTCTTGTCCTCCTCTGGCAAGGGCCAAACTGCATCTGCACTTGATCCTCAGTTTTGATAGTTTTGCATAGAAACAATTGATATCAAAGCTGGATCAGACACAACAGTTCCTGTGGTTGGTCTAACAAAAGGAATCAACAGTAGAGCCATGTCAATCCGGGAAATTTAGGTGCATTGTGCTATTCCTTGCTGGAACGTCCGGGAAACAACACATTTGTGGGCATGAAGATGTACTTTTCCCTGATCCTTGAACTAGTTGCAACTGGCTCCAACCAGAGCGCAATTTCCCATTATCTTGAAAAGATTTTGCTGTGGTTGAGATCATATGATATGCACCTTGATCGCAACCCTGGGTACATGGGTCGAAATTGGGTACACAAAAATGGGATGGTTTGCACCAAACGATTTATAATATTTAATAATAAAATGATCAGTCCATCTAGTGTAATGCCTGGGTTTTCAACCTTGACATCTGACATATTGGGTATGGGTCAAGATTAATGATGATTAATGCACCAATGGGCCCACACATTTGGTTCTTCTTGTTAGCTAAACCATCCATTTTGGACGTGCAACAATGTGTTGAGCAAGACTCGGACGGGGATATCACCAGCATTATTACTGACAAGAGATTCCCATGGCTCAAAATTTCAACCCTCCAAATTGGGTTGGTTTGGCACTTATGATTTAGAGACTTTTGCTCTTCGGCACCTCACCTTTGTCTTTGTATAGATTTGTGCCATTCCCATGTTCTGGGCGACACGTTCGCCAGGTTCCTGCCCACCAACCTGGCTTCACTTGGATTCTCTGCAACAATTTTGATACCCTGTGTTTCACCGTCTGTCCATATACTGTCCCATGATACAGCTAGAATAAGTATAACAATATCCCATACACGGCAGAATCCCCAGATTTTGTCGCCACAACTGCCAAGCATCTGAGCGGGCGACCTCGACTTCGTCGGCGGCCACTTTTCACGAGAGTCACTCCTTGGCGGCCACTTTTCAAAAGAATCTTAGCTGAATCTACGGGGTACGTATACATATCCTACGCGGCCGCGTATGCAACACATGCAGTATGTAATTAAAACGCATGTGAATGTGAAACATATGTGATTTGCGCACCAAATGAAACATACAAGTTTACGTTTATGAATTTTATGAAACGTATGTAATGCGCATGTGAAGCGCACGTGGATGGTATGTTTTTCGTTGTGAAAAGATGTGAACCTTACGTGAAGCATATGCGAAACAAGTGTGAGACATTAACTAACGTGCTTTGCGACTGGATTGCGTTATGTTTAAGTTTAAGTCGGGGGGAAAATATTGCCTTATTTTATGCAAAGATCTAACTTTTGGACCGTACGTAAAGAAATGTAAAGAACAACAGAAACAGAAACATTAGCAAAACGCAAACGATAAGGCAAACACATGTTGTTGCATCTATGTTTGTACTTGTGTATGTGTTTGCGATTTTTATGTCATGTGCTTGTATGCCTGGAGAAAAATAAGACCTTACTTTGCACAAATAAGATCTTATGTTGGCCCTCACGTAAAAGAAACGCACATAAAAATTCAGCCGCTAACGGCAATTTCTGGATATGTCGGGAATGTGAATACGCGTTTTCTTCGCGCCGTTTATGTGTGCATATGCCCTGGCCAGTCCAAAACGGGTTCTATTGTGGAAGCAATTGAAAATTGAAATTCTGCTAACATCTCAATTCTGTGTGTACATTCATAGTAGATATTATTTTTTATACAAATATACATGTACTTGTACATGGCTATATCTTTCTGAATATTATATATATAGATACATAATCATACATACTGTATCATACTGTACCATATCGTCCGACCCCGGTAGACATCAGGGGGAGTAGGCAGCGGGAATAAACGGTTCTAGTTGTTGTGACACTGGTGTCAAACTACGCGTCAATAAGGTTGACCATGCAAAGCGATGGTGGCAAGATGGTGGCAAGCTGACATGCATCTTTGCGTGCTTTGAAAGCAGTTTCTTCTCAAAATCTATGACGCATTTTGTCACCAAACTGTTGGAGGTAATGCCACATTCTGGCGAAGTTTCAAATGTTCGATGACTTTTCTCGTATGCATATATGTGTTAGAAATATACGTGTAGGCATACGGTATATTGTCTGCACGAAGCAGTCAAAAGCTGCATGTACCTCACCCAGCTTCCCTTTGTTGGCTACACCTGAGTTTGTCTGAACATAGGGTACCACCTCAATTCATGGCCATGGAAAGGGGAAAATGACCAAGCAGAGAAAACCACCTGGCTTTATACCTCCTGTATTCCTTTCGTTGCACATCATCTTGGAACTTGTAATATAAGTCACGCCAATTGTGCTTATCCTGAAGAGCTCCTGTAGCATGTTGTATCTTGTGCATGTAGTGACCCGCACCCGACTTTCTCTGTCCGACAAGAGTCCAAGTAGTGTGGCTGTAGCAAGCCTCCACAGGATTGCAGTTCAGGTGGGGGACTTCAGTATTTTGTCGTGCCACTCTGCATCAAAGATGTTGGGAAGGCACACCTTGGAGCAGGACCTTATGGTGAAATCAACATGTTCAAATCATGTTTCATCGCTGAAAAGACGAAAGATGACGAAAGGATGATATGACAGGACCAGCTAAAGAGAGAACAATCCAACCACATCCACCACCCTGTCCTGCCAACTGCAGCACCCTCTCCATCTGCGCCAGTTCTGCGCCAGCTCCTTCTGCAAGGAGTCTCAACGAGCCGACGCTCCTGAAGCTCCTGTGACGGGTTGAAGCACGCGGCAGGCTCTTCGCACAACTAAATTTGTCCAAGGATGGTGGACTCACCCCTGCTTTTTGGCAATTTTAATCAGAGAGTTACGACAGTGGACTTTTGGGGTATCCCGTTTTGGGAGCGTCCAAGTGACCTTCAATGTCTTAGCTTGGCATGGGTTCAACGGCTATAGTTTGGCATGGGTTCGTACAATGGAAAGTGCGATGTGAGAATTCGGCAGTGAGAAATTGTCTGACGGATTGAACCATCAGTTGGTAGGCTTAGTGGCTAACGGTGGCATGTGTCAACCCCAAGGTGTTCCAAATTAAATGTGCTTCCACTTCCCGGATATGCCGCTCCTGCACAGATGCGGACAGTGTGCTCGACGTAGTGCACAAGCGCAATGCCATGATGGACGGTCGCAAACCCGGCTGTGTCTCTTTTTACAGAAAGTAGTGTGATTCTACCAAGGCGTTGGTCACACAAACGAATTCAACATTGCAAAATGCTTCCAAATCAATATCTAGGTATATGCAACATCTGCACTTTGGATCATGAAGCAGCGTGTTTGGATGTGAGCATGTGCAACTGTTGTTGCTGGTCTAAGTCTCTTGAGCGGCCGCGCATCACCATGACCAGCAACACACGGAGTACCTACTTGCGCACACCTAAGAAGGTACCTCGAGGAGGATTGGTGAGATAGATTGATATACAAATAATTAATATATAGATACAATATATATATATAATATATAATATATACATATTCATTAATGCTATATATGGATCTGTATGGTAGATTATATAATATCCATGCGTAGTGGGTCTATGTGGTCTGCCCAGAATCTTGTAGAGAATACTAGATGCATGTCAAAAACTGATCAGCCAGACATATTATAGTTGTAATAGTTAAACTGGCATCTCATAGAATTTGACTGGGAATGGAGAAGGAAATGTCAACCAACCCTACTTCTGTGAAAATCTGCGTTACCACCAAGTCCATCTGTTACATAACATGTGATTCTAGTTCTCTTCAACAATCTAAAAAATCATCAAATCCAAAAGAAGTTTAAACCGTTCTTCCACGTGACCGATTCAACCTACAGCGATCTGCCATTGCTCTGTGTTGCAGCAAACTCAAAGGAACACCAGCTGAATCCATGGTCTTACTCCCATTTAAGCTGCAGAGAATCAGATTGGCCAATGAGTTACGTTGGCGCAGACTCTTCTATACTGTGGGTATGGCTCAATGGCTCCATATCCCCAAAAGAAGTTGGATGGTTTAATACCAAACATGACCATAGCCCATTTCCCAGAAGTAGATCATTTAGATAATTTAGATAGGGCTGACCGAAGGACCAGCATCTCCATGATATCACCAGGTTGGCTGGCCTGGTGAACCTTCATCACTGTCACCTCAAATGCACGAACGAACTCACGAAGTTTGCTTCCTCTCCCAACAAAATCCAGTGGATTTCAGGGGACCATTGTTTTGATTGCACAAATTCACACCTAAAGGTCTCCGAATGGGTTCTATGACAAGTATGTAACAGTACGTGGTGTTTGGAAAACATTTGGCCAACTACCGATAGATCCATGAGGCAACAGTTTCAAGACACATGGGGGCAAGCAGGTTTTTGACAGGCAGGATACAGAGTGTCATCACACTGAGAAAATGCAGCTCAGTTTGCTCGAACGCAACACTCAGATGCAGGCCATTGTTTACAGGTGCCTCTGGAATTTGGTTTTCCTCTGGAATGGGTTCTGCCTCCTGTAGAAACCCCAATGGAGCTCCACGGCCAAAACGGCACATCGTGACAAGATTCTGCTCGCATCAGGCAGAGTAGTGTGTTGCCCGTGTCACAATGTGTGACAGTACGTCAGTACGCAACTCATGCGCTTGTATTACTGATTCCACTCCTCCAAGACTCATGAACTATTCAATTCTGGTTGGCGTCTTGGTCCTTGCGTTGCTAGAACTTGACTTCCTTATACAACGTTCTCTTGTGGACTCCGTTGTAGACATCGGATGGTATCGGATCATCATCATCCCTTGTCTCAAAACATTCCAATGGCATCGGCTCCTGAGTGGCGTGTTGTGAACCCTCACTGATCTCGCGCCTGGCAATCGGGAGACAAGCCGCTGTGTCGACACAAAGCGTAGTCACCAGTCTACTTCACAAGATGTCAACATGATAATGATCCGATAAAAGTACATGTCGCAAAGCCTTGTAACATATCGAATACATAGATGATGATGCTGTAACATGTAGCCAAAAGCCATCCTATCTGGCAAAATATAGTTCACCTATCTGGCAAAATATAGTTCATATTTATAATTATATATATACAATTATATATATATACAATTATATATATATATATATGCATCATATTGCATCATTATATTGTGCATATGCTTGCTGTTTGCTCACATTTGAATGTAGCTGCGCGATCCTGCAAGATGCGCACACTTGGTATTAAACATACAGATGAAGTCGTGTTGAACCCACGAAACAAATTAAGTCGACACTTTGTTCCTCGGGCGTTTGAACAGCACACCTAGCAGCACAGATCCGAATGAAAAGTTCGTTGAGACCACTTTGACTTTTACACTTGACACTCACAATGTTCGAGTTCGTGGCATTACCAACTCAAGAATCTTAGTCTGATCATCATCTGCGAGATGGAAACAGGCCAACCAGATTTGGGCATTACCAGCACCAGCACCCCCTGACCCCTTGAATTCGTGACGCGGCCTCATGGTGAGTTTGCGCTGCAGGTCAAAGTCTTCGAGCTGGCTTTCCTGCAAGGGGTCTATCTAGGTGCAGAAAGGCTTCAATGTCTTTTGAAAAAGCAAGCATTGAAAAAGTTTGATCGAAGTTTCAGAACCCACTCTACATAATTATACTATCATTCATAGTGTTCGAACGGCTCGAAGAATGGCCATTTTCCCTAAATCAGTGGGCACTAAAATTCCCCCTTGGGGCGCTGGAAATGTCGCACCTCAAAGGCAAGTTGCTGCTCGGCTTCTTCCAGCGTGAGACCTTCGCTGATGGCTCGCCTGGACATGCAATGAATGCGTTGCATATCGTTGCATGGTGTCTTTGTCATTCTTTGTCGCCCGTTGAGGTTGAACATGGTTGAACCAAGATGAACCAAGCATAGCTCTTTGCCAAGTTCGAAGGCCAGAGGACTACAGAGATGCTTGCAGACTTCGTTCCAGTTTATTTTGCAAGATATTTCAAATGCATTCTCTTGCAGTTTTTGTCTAGCACCCAAAACCCAGCACTACAGAATTACCTCGCGTAGCGTACCAGTACCGACCAGTACCTTGCAGCCCTCTGCAGATCTCTGCAGCCCCCTGCAGACCCCCAGCCTGAGCTTCAACTTCTTGTGCAGGTCAGGATCCTGCGGGCACCACGTGGTCCAAGGCATCCTATCTGTGCCTGTTGACCTTGTGGTACTGCAGCCACTTGTGCCTGTGCATGTTGTTCCTTTCATCATCCAATCAAATGCATACTGACATCGTGATGTGTTTAATTTTCACGGAAACTCCTTCAAACTCAACTATCTTCTGGCTCAACGAGTGGAACACATTGCAATATGTTCTTCGCAACAAGCATCTGTCCGTAAAGGCCAAGTGTTCACCGACTTTCTTTCCAGTCACCTCGCAATGCTTCAAGCTTGGCCATTGTTCCTGCAACCGCAACTATTGATGGAGTGGTCATGATGCTTGATTCGATCACCCTGCTGTGATGGGGTCCAAGTTCGAAACCAGTTTATCCAGTTTATCCATTTCATACTCCAGAGTGCTCAGAAGTTCATGGTCACACCTAAACTTAAGCAACATGAAACACTTCCCTTGGGATCTCTGATTCCATGTACGTTTGTTATGTGTATAATGTATATACTATGTATATGTACTATATATGAAAATGTACTGTATATTAAAATGTATATGAATATATCTAAGAATATCTAAGTGTATGGTCTAAGTATGTGTATTATATTATGTGCATGTTAATGTGTATGCAATTAGATGTCTATGCATATGCAACATGTACGCCACAGGTAGTTAAAAAAAGAAAAACACATATATATATATATGTAATGCAAAACACATATGTACTATATATACTGCATTGTGATAGAGAATATCAATACTGTATATGTGTGTAGATGTGTAGTTGATATGTATAGTAGATCGGTGCCCTCTACATTGGCAGCTGCATAGCTCCTGCTGGTTTTCCGGCATAGGCAGAGTCGACGTGCTGTCCTGGCGAAATGGACCACCATCAAGCATCATAAGTATCCAAATGCTTGTCCCTATGGTATATCTTATTCTTATATCATTCTTATATTACTCTTATTGCATCTTACTCCTATAATGGCTGTTATCACATGTTTCACTATTTTGGCTGCTTTATCATTAAACTGTTCACTGCCGATGATATAGGCTGGATCCCAAGAGCACCATCAAAACTCTGTGAGGTTTGCACTGAATTGCCATTGATCCTTTGAGATGTCTCTGAGCAGCGCAGATATCACGAAAGATGGGGCTTGGAGTTTTGTCCTACATTATATAATCATGGCATTGCACTTAGTTCACACTTCCCACCATTTGCCAGCATGATTGGGGGATAATTGCTCTTGGATGCTATTGGATCTCACACATTTGTGATTCCCGAAGCCATTCGTTCGCCTGGCGTTGCCACTTCACTCTGGCAGTTGCAGCTGCCTTCAATTTTCTCCCAGTTGCATTAAGGTTATCAACTGAACTGCCACGTTTGTTGAGTTTATGCCTGCAAAGTTGACTATTTGATTTTAAAATATTTAAAATCTGTTCATTGTGAACCAAATTCATTGAAATTCATCATCCGAATGCGAAATTGGCAAAACACTAAATACATCTGAAGACTTCTTCAGTAGGATGCAAAATGACCTTGTGATGACACGAACATCGATTTCAGTCTGACCGACTGGTAGCTGGAGAACATTACACCAAAGCACAGATCGTCTCTACACCCACCCTACGATTAAGAAATTAGGTCATTAGATATCATGAAACTATGCTCAACTATTCAACTATTCTGAAGCATATGCAAGTTGATAATCGGATATAATCGGATATTGGTACTGCATGGTACTGCATGGTACTGCTTCAGGTGCACCTCCAGTTCTTCGGCAACTCTTCCTTTCTGTTCCTCGCACAATGGTTTGTTCTGAGCCAACCTGCGAAATACATCGCAATACACCATCAAAATATCGCCAAACAAAGTTGCCACGACGTTTTTTTACAGCAATGCTAACAATTATCGCAGTTAGCATCCTCTGCCACTTCCTACACTCAACAAAAGCTGACAGGTCTATGCGCCGGAACGTGCTCCGAAGAAACATGCCCGGCAAATTCCTCAACGTGTACAACGGACTGAAAACAGCTTCCAAAAATGTCGTTCCATCTGGACAACACCTTGGAAAGTCAAGAAAAAAATCATTGAACAAATAAACAGGCTCATTTGCAGAGGCTTACAGTCTGCTCACCAGAGTATGCCGACTGCAAATCACTGTGACCGTTAAAAATTGCCACTGTTTTAGTCACAGGACACTAAAACGCCACTCAGAACACCTGGCAACATTGGGTGCCACAGTCCTCTGCAATTTGATGCTCCTCGTTGAACTTACCAGGCGGTTGCCACTCTCTTACCTCCTCCTCCTCCTCCTCCTCTTCCTCATCTCAAATGCATATCTGGATGAGCAGACTTGTCATGTGTTGGTCTAGACTGCAGTACAAATCCTCCATTCCAAAGTGTGCCAAAATGCAAGGTTAGATTCATTTAACAAGTTTGGCTAGTTGTATGAACAAAGCACCTGGTGTTATCACAGAATACTTTCAAGTACTGTTAGAAGAAAGGACACACAGTGCCTACATTGAGTGAACTCATGCACACCATGCAGTCTGGCAGTGTATGGGCCATTGCAACACGGCCATGCAGTCTTCTACAATTTGTTCGTCCTCGTCACCCTCGTCAGGCATTGCCCAATCTCTTACCTCCTCCTCCTCGTCCTCACGTGCAGGTACCAAATGTATCCACATGTATCCAATATCGCAAGTGGAAGAAGTCCAGAGTGCAAAATGTTACTAACAAAATCTAACAAATCTGAAATACACTTCGAAATTCAGAATTTCAGGGCATCGACGGCATTGACATTGGAATGATCCCCGGAAGGTTTGCGTCATTTTGAGGACTCGGTCAAGTGGACGCCAGTGGCCAATGGAAACAGTATGGAAACAGTACTGCACCCAATTGTTCAGTGGACATCCTTGCTAAGCAAACGGTCAAACAAGTTCTATGAAGACCATTGAAGACCTATTATTGCCAATGAGGCTGTGAATTTGAGAATGACGAGAGCATAATTTGATATAATTTGTAAGCACATCCACTTGCAACGGGAAAGGAAAATTGCATTTGCATTCTGTGACGAAGAAGAAATGCATGCTTCGCTGGGGCCAACGGGCAGTCGCAGTCTATTAACCCGTGTCCTCAATGGGAGCATGCTCTGGGGCAGCGTCCTATAATCAACAAATTCACAAGCGGATGCTGAAGAAACACAGCATCGGTCATCTATCCAATACCAAGGACAATATGGAAGCCACTTGAAGAGATAGTTTGAGGCAGAAATCCGTGTCTTAAGAAAAAGTAACAAATTTAATCCTCAGACTGCACTGCGCTACACAGGCATTGTGCTGATTTGATAACCTGTGATAAGGCATCAAAGCATAAAGGCATGTATACAGGTGCGGTCATCTTAGGTCGCCAGGATCTGTTGACAAAGGTAGCTCTGCAAATCCATGCGAAGTATGCAAACGCCCTTGGAAAGATTTGGAAAGCATGCCAACCAGCGAGTCCTCTCGCATCTTTTCCTCCTTCTCTTCTCGCATCTTTTCCTCTTTTTCCTCTCGCATCTTTTCCTCAGGCACGTCTTCTTCCTCCTCCTCCTCATCCTCTTCGTCCTCTTCGTCCTCCGGCTCCTACTTTCAAATACATGGCTGCGGCAGCTTAAATGATTCGCATATTTTCACAGAACATATCTTTTATGAGAAATGTTTGCAGAACAGAAGGTCCGCGGTCCATTCAGCAAGTTGCATCCTTACAAACGAAATGCTATTGTGGAGCCCGCAAAAACCAAACCAGTCAGGGCTGACAGTTTTGCACCACGTGCATCCACTTGAACCGGAACAGGAGCATTTGCTCTCGAACCACAAAAAAATATCAGAAAAGCGGTAAAAAACATTCTTCGCTGTAGCCATCCGTGGCTATGCAACCCTCGTCCTCAATGGGAGCATGCTCTGGGGCAGCCTCCTGTAATCAACAGATTCACAGCGGATGCTGGAAAGACACAGAATGGGGCATCTATCAGCAAAGGGCAAAGACCTGGAATTATAGTGATCAGGGTATCCAAACATCTTGTGATTGACAGCTGTTGGTTCAACATAACAAACCCATATCAAGTGACATCACGGAACCAGCTTGGAGAGTTCTCTGCGACAGGAATCCATGTTGGAAGATTGATAAAATATCAACAGGCACGACTGCGGCATCCAGGTTTAGCAGCTTTGCTCTCTTAACTTTTATTTGTTCGCTTTATACCCCAAACATCTCCAATGAAGTAATTGGCAAGCATGCCAGTGCAATCAGTCCTCTCGCATCTTTTGCTCCTTGTCTGCTCCCTTTTTTTGTTGCATCTTTTCTTCTGGCACGTCTTCTTCCTCCTCCTCCTCATCCTCTTCGTCCTCTTCGTCCTCCTGCTCCTACTTTCAAATTTTAATGGCAGCAGCAGCTTAAATGTTCGCAGATTTTCACAGAACATATCTTTTATCAGAACCCTTTGCAGAACACGAGATCTGGGATCCATTCAGCAAATTGCATCGTTGCCAACAAAAAGCTATGGGGCTATGGTGGAAACTGAGAGACTCAAAAGCAGTCAGCGCTAGGAGTGCTGGCACACGTGCATCCACTTGCACCGGAACAGTAGCATTCTGATTGCACTTGAATCACAGAAAAAATCACAAAAGATCAGAAAAACAAGTAAACAAATACATGTTTCGCTGTAGCCATCCGTGGCCCAACTGGCAGTCGCAGTCTATTCAACCCGTCTCCTCGATGGGAGCATGATCTGGGGCAGCGTCCTGTAATCAACAGATTCACAGGCGGATGCTGGAAAGACATAGCATGCAGCATGGGGCATCTATCAGCAAATACCTGGCATATCCTGGCATAATAACGATGAGGATATCCAAACATAATTATGGTTGATAAATATCAACAAGCTCGACTACGGCATACAGGCTCAGCGGCTTAGCTCTAATTTGCTTATTTTATACCCCAAAGATCTCCAATGTATGCAGTAGTAATTGGCAACCACGGCAATGCGATTAGTCCTCTGGCATCTCTTCCTCCTTCTCTGCTCCCATTGTTTCATCCTCTTGTTGCATCTTTTCCTCAGGAACATCTTCTGCCTCCTCATTCTCTGCGTCCTGTTCAAAAACATGGCTGTGGGAGCTTAAATCGCTTGGAAATTTTCACAGAATAAACATATCTCGAATCAGAAGCCTTCGCAGAACACGAGCACATTGCATCCAATAGCCATGGTGCACAAATACCAAACCAGTTTGGGCTGATAGTGCTGGCACACGTGCATCCACTTTCACCGGGACAGTAACATTATGATTGCACTTGAATCACAGAAAAGATCACGAAAGAGCAGTTAAAAATTGCAGGTTTCGCTGTAGCCATCTGTGGCCAACTGGCAGTCGCAGTCTATTCAACCCGTGTCCTCGATGGGAGCATGCTCTGGGGCAGCCTCCTGTAATGAACAGATTCACAGGCGGATGCTGGAAAGACATAGCATGCAGCATGGGGCATCTATCAGCAAATACCTATCCATACTGGAAGATTGATAAAATATCAACCGGCTCGACTACAGCATACAGGCTCAGCGGTTTAGCTCTAATTTGCTCATTTTATACTCCAAAGATCTCCAATGTATGTAGTAGTAATTGGCAACCACGGCAATGCGATTAGTCCTCTGGCATCTCTTCCTCCTTCTCTGCTCCCATTGTTTCATCCTCTTGTTGCACCTTTTCCTCAGGCACATCTTCTGCCTCCTCATTCTCTTCGTCCTCCTCGTGCTTCTCGTCCTCCCGCTACTTTCAAATACATGGCTGTGGGAGCTTAAATCGCTTGGAGATTTTCACAGAATAAACATATCTCAAATCAGAAGCCTTCGCAGAACACGAGCACATTGCATCCAATAGCCATGGTGCGCAAATACCAAACCAGTTTTGGCTGACAGTGCTGGCACACGTGCATCCACTTGCACCGAGACAGTAACATTATGATTGCACTTGAATCACAGAAAAGATCACGAAAGAGCAGAAAAACAATTAAAAATTGACTAAAAAAATTGCAGGTTTCGCTGTAGCCATCTGTGGCCAACTGGCAGTCGCAGTCTATTCAACCCGTGTCCTCGATGGGAGCATGCTCTGGGGCAGCCTCCTGTAATCAACAGATTCACAGGCGGATGCTGGAAAGACATAGCATGCAGCATGGGGCATCTATCAGCAAATACCTATCCATACTGGAAGATTGATAAAATATCAACCGGCTCGACTACAGCATACAGGCTTAGCGGTTTAGCTCTAATTTGCTCACTTTTTACTCCAAAGATCTCCAATGTATTTAGTAGTAATTGGCAACCACGGCAATGCGATTAGTCCTCTGGCATCTCTTCCTCCTTCTCTGCTCCCATTGTTTCATCCTCTTGTTGCATCTTTTCCTCAGGCACATCTTCTGCCTCCTCATTCTCTTCGTCCTCCTCGTGCTTCTCGTCCTCCTGCTACTTTCAAATACATGGCGGAGGCTTAAATGGTTCGCAGATTTTCAGAAAACATATCTCAAGAAACCTTTGCAGAGCACGAGATCTGGGATCCATTCAGCAAGTTACATCCAATCCATCCATACCAACAAAAAGCTATATAAGCTATGGTGGACACAAAAGCCAAGCCAGTCGGGGCTGACACTGCTGCACCACCAGCATCCACTTGCAAAGGAACAGGAACATTACATTTGCACTCGAACCAAAGGAAAAAACGAAAAGCATAGAAAAGCCGCGTTTCGCCATAGCAGTCTAGTCAACCCGTGTCCTCGATGGGAGCATGCTCTGGGACAGCGTCCTGTGATCAACAGGTTCACAAGCGGATGCTGGAAAGACACAGCATGGGGCATCTATCAGCAAATACCTAGCATATCCTGGCATGGTAATGATGAGTATATCCAAATATGGTTGATCATCATGTTCTCAAGGAAATTGCCGTCTTGGGGCATCACCGATAACCCATATATATATATCAAGTGACATCCAGGAAGCAGCTTGGCGACAGGAAACCATACTGGAAGATTGATAAAATATCAACCGGCTCGACTACAGCATACAGGCTCAGCGGCTTAGCTCTAATTTGCTTCTTTCATACTTCAGAAATCTCCAATGTGTGTAGTAGTAATTGGCAACCACGGCAATGCGATTAGTCCTCTGGCATCTCTTCCTCCTTCTCTGCTCCCATTGTTTCATCCTCTTGTTGCATCTTTTCCTCAGGCACATCTTCTGCCTCCTCATTCTCTTCGTCCTCCTCGTGCTTCTCGTCCTCCTGCTACTTTCAAATACATGGCGGAGGCTTAAATGGTTCGCAGATTTTCACAGAACATATCTCAAGAAACCTTTGCAGAGCACGAGATCTGGGATCCATTCAGCAAGTTACATCCAATCCATCCATACCAACAAAAAGCTATATAAGCTATGGTGGACACAAAAGCCAAGCCAGTCGGGGCTGACACTGCTGCACCACCAGCATCCACTTGCAAAGGAACAGGAACATTACATTTGCACTTAAACCAAAGAGAAAACAGAAAAGCATAGAAAAACATAGAAAAACCGTGTTTCGCCATAGTTTTCTATTCAACCCGTGTCCTCGATGGGAGCATGCTCTGGGGCAGCCTCCTGTAATCAACAGATTCACAGGCGGATGCTGGAAAGACATAGCATGCAGCATGGGGCATCTATCAGCAAATACCTATCCATATTGGAAGACTGATAAAATATCAACAGGCTCGACTACAGCATACAGGCTTAGCGGTTTAGCTCTAATTTGCTCACTTTATACTCCAAAGATCTCCAATGTATTTAGTAGTAGTTGGCAACCACGGCAATGCGATTAGTCCTCTGGCATCTCTTCCTCCTTCTCTGCTCCCATTGTTTCATCCTCTTGTTGCATCTTTTCCTCAGGCACATCTTCTGCCTCCTCATTCTCTTCGTCCTCCTCGTGCTTCTCGTCCTCCTGCTACTTTCAAATACATGGCGGAGGCTTAAATGGTTCGCAGATTTTCACAGAACATATCTCAAGAAACCTTTGCAAAGCACGAGATCTGGGATCCATTCAGCAAGTTACATCCAATCCATCCATACCAACAAAAAGCTGTGGTGGACACAAAAGCCAAGCCAGTCGGGGCTGACACTGCTGCACCACCAGCATCCACTTGCAAAGGAACAGGAACATTACATTTGCACTTAAACCAAAGAAAAAACAGGAAAGCATAGAAAAACATGGAAAAACCGTGTTTCGCCATAGCTTTCTATTCAACCCGTGTCCTCGATGGGAGCATGCTCTGGGGCAGCCTCCTGTAATCAACAGATTCACAGGCGGATGCTGGAAAGACACAGCATGCAGCATGGGGCATCTATCAGCAAATACCTATCGATAAATATCAACAGGCTCGACTACAGCATACAGGCTCAGCGGTTTAGCTCTAATTTGCTTCTTTCATACTTCAGAAATCTCCAATGTGTGTAGTAGTAATTGGCAACCATGGCAATGCGATTAGTCCTCTGGCATCTCTTCCTCCTTCTCTGCTCCCATTGTTTCATCCTCTTGTTGCATCTTTTCCTCAGGCACATCTTCTGCCTCCTCATTCTCTTCGTCCTTCTCGTGCTTCTCGTCCTCCTGCTACTTTCAAGTACATGGCTGCGGATGCTTAAATGGTTCCCAGATTTTCACAGAACACCTGAGAAGGGGGGACAAACGAAAGCCA
>CAMXCT020006599.1:0-2500 GCA_947184155.2 Cladocopium goreaui
GAGTGTGGATGGTCGTGGTTGAGGTCCGGCAGGGTACACTGGGCGTGGATGGTCGTGGTTGAGGTCCGACAGAGAACACTGTGGATCGCGAGTCGCAATTGAGCAGGAGGACGAGGAGGACAATGAGAGGAGGAGGACAACGAGAGGAGGAGGAGAGGAGAGGAGGAGGACGAGGACGAGGAGGAGGAGGATCAGGCAACTGACATAAAATCCAACAACCCTCACCTGACAGGTGGGGAAAAAAATTAAAAACATATTTATATAATTAATTCATATTTTCGAATTTAGACCAATATTTAATATGTTTTAAAAAACCGCAAATTAAATATAAAAATGATATTATATATATATATTTCTTGTAGATCTGAAATTTTCCAAAGGAAGGTTTTTTGTTATATTTTTCCCGAGAATATCTGAACGAAGGATTCTTCTAAAAATGGAATTTTTTTATATATATTTATATATTTATATCTTAATATATTCGCATCTTCTCATCATTACATCTTCACAAATTCCCACCTTCATATCTTCGCATCTTCTTACCTTCACATACTCACATCTTCATCTTCACATCTCCTCATCTTTACGTCTTCACATCTCCTCATCTTTACGTCTTCACATCTTCACAACTTCTGACGTCTTCTCTCTCTCTCTCGCTCTTCACCTTCACATCTTCATATTTTCTTACCTTCACAAACCAACATCTTCACATGTTCATATTTTCTCATATTCATATCTTCTCTCTGTCGCTTTCCCTCTCTCTCTCGTCCTCTGTTACGATCTCTCTCCTTTTTTTTCTTTTCTTTCTTAAGGCCGCAGGCAATATCGACAAGGCACCACGATATGATCACCCTTTTGCACGAAACGAGGTTCGAATGGCAAAAATTAAAATAATTTTGTGATTTGATATATCCTCCGCGGCAATCCTTTCGTACAAAACGAGGTTAGAATGTTAAAAATTAAAGATTTCTTGTAAATTTGATTGGCCCGGAATAATATTTGAACATTGAAATTTTAATTTTTTTTGTTATTTTATATTCTCGACGGCAATTTTTTCGCAAAATATGAGTTTAGATTATTAAAAATTGAGGATTTGTGTGAAAAAAACATCGATATGTAAAAGGGTTTGTGTGTAAAAGCATCTGTATGTAAATATATTGTATAAAAGTGTTTGTGTGTAAAAGTGTTTGTGTGTAAAAGTGTTTGTAAGTGAAGGAATCTGTGTGTAATAGTGTTTTGTAAAAATGTTTGTGGGTAAAGGAGTTTGTGTGAAAAAATATTTGTGTGTAAAAGTGTCTTGTGTAAAATCCTCTGTAAAAAAAATGGTTGTGTGTAAAAATATCTATAAAAAAAAATTTGTGTGTAAAAGGTATCTGCATATAGAAATATTTATAAATAAAATCATTTGTATGAGAAAATATCTCTGTTTAAAAATGGTTGTAAATCAAATTATTTATATTTAAAAACAATTATGTGAAATAATATATGTGAATGAATATGTGGTAAAGGGTTTGTGTGCAAAATTGTTTATATATAAAAATATTTTTGCGTAAAAGTGTCCGCGTTTAAATGTGTTTGTGTGTGGTGTGTTAAAGTGTTTGTGTGGAAAAGTGTTTGTGTGTAAAAGTGGTTGTTTGCGAACGGGTTGTTGTATAAAAATATTTGTATATAAAAATATTTATGTAAAAAAAATGATTTGAAAAAAAATATTTATATGAAAAAAAATGATATAAATATATTTGGATATAAATATATTTATATTTTATAAAAAAAATATTTGGACATTTATTTGAATTATCTTAATTACAAAAATATTTTTGCTATATTTAGAAAATATTTGTGTTTTGTCTGGAGGTAATATATATAATATATTTATATTAAAAATTGAAATTTGAATGGAAAAGAATTTATAGGTAAATATATTTATTGGGAAATAATCTATTGGGAAAAAATATATTAAAAAATCTATTTTATATATGAAAAATTAATAAATGTTTGTATGTTTTTATTCGAAATTATTTATAAATAAAAATTGAAAATAAATATATATGATCATGAAATTTATTATATATCAATATATTTATATGAAAATAATATTTCAATATTTAAAATAATATATTTGAAATTCATATAATTAGATGCAAAAAATTATATGGAAACACATATTTGAATATAAATATAATTATATATAATTATATATAATCATATATAATTATATATAATTATATATAATTATATATAATTATATATAATTATATATAATTATATATAATTATATCTTTAATTATAAATATATAATATATAATATATAATATATAATATATAATATATAATATATAATATATAATATATAATATATAATAAAGAATATATAATATATAATATATAATATTTAATATTTAATATACAATATACAATATATAATATAATATATATATATAAATATAAGGGGGAAATATTGTTTAAATATAAATTATAATCTAAATAAAAATATATTATA
>CAMXCT020006599.1:7500-13840 GCA_947184155.2 Cladocopium goreaui
AGTTGCAAAAGACAATAGTATTGCGCATGCAGCCGCGGCACCAAGCAACCTTGACGCAGCCATTACAATGCGATCTGCAAAGACTGAGTTGCAAAACACAATAGAACTACGCGCAACTGGGTCGGAAATTGCAGCTCCAAAACCGGATCTCGACGCCAAAGCGAAAAAAAAAAGATTTTGAAGCACTTTTTAAAAGGATTTTTAAAAGAAAATTATTAGCGCCAAAATGGAGAAAATCTGCTGACAAATCACTGTCGCAGCCTTCATGCAGCCACTCCAATACGATTTACGAAGTCCAGCTGCAAAAGACAATCGTATTACGCATGCAGCCAAAGCATGAAGCAACCTTGACACAGCCATTACAATGCGATCTGCGGAGACTGAGTTGCAAAACACAATAGAACTACGCGCAACGGCGTCGGAAATTGTAGCTCCAAAACCGGATCTCGACGCCAGAGCAAAAAAAAGACGATTTTGAAGCACTTTTTAAAAGGATTTTCAGAAGGAAAATCACTAGCGCCAAAATGGAGAAAATCTGCTGACAAATCACTGTCGCAGCCTTCATGCAGCCACTCCAATACGATTTACGAAGTCCAGCTGCAAAAGACAATAGTATTACGCATGCAGCCAAAAGAGGAAGCAACACTTGCAATCCCATTTACACTGCGGGAACGATCCTACAGTTGCAAAGAACAATGGAATTCCATCGGCAACTCATCCACCAGCACCACTTGCAATGCCATTTGCATTGCGGGAACGATCCTACACTTCCAAATCACAATGGAATTCAATCGGCAACTCATCCACCAGCACCACTTGCAATCCCATTTACATTGCGGGAACGATCCTACAGTTGCAAATCACAATGGAATTCTGTCGACCGCACATGCACGAAAAACACTTGAAACCCCATTTACAATGCGGAACCGATCCGACCATGATCCGACCATGGTCCGAGAATGATCCGAGCATGATCCGACCACACACGAGACCGTCTCGCAACCGTCGCACCGCAGAGGTAGATCATCGAGGTTCTGGGACGGACTTTGTATGGAAAAACATAGGCTTTCGTGCATCTGCTATCTCTCAAAAACGCATTTCGTGCGAGACTTCCTCCAAAACTCCATCGGCAACTCCTCCACCAGCACCACTTGCAATCCCATTTACAGTGAGGGAACGATCCTAGAGTTGCAACTCACAATGGAATTCCATCGGCAACTCATCCACCAGCACCACTTGCAACCCCATTTACAATGCGGGAACGATCCTACAGTTGCAAATCACAATGGAATTCTGTCGACCGCGCATGCACGAAAAACACTTGAAACCCCATTTACAATGCGGAACCGATCCGACCATGGTCCGAGCATGATCCGAGAATGATCCGACCACGCACGAGACCGTCTCGCAACCGTCGCACCGCAGAGGTAGATCATCGAGGTTCGGGGACGGACTTTGTATGGAAAAACATAGGCTTTCGTGCATCTGCTATTTCTCACAAACGCATTTCGTGCGAGACTTCCTTCAAAACTCCATCGGCAACTCCTCCACCAGCACCACTTGCAATCCCATTTACAGTGAGGGAACAATTTCTTTGACTAACTCGTTCCCTAACGAACTCTTTCTTTGCTAACTCTTTCTTTGCTCTTTCTTTGACTAACTCTTTCTTTGCTAACTCTTTCTTTGACTAACTCTTTCCCTCACTAACTCTTTCTTTGACTGACTCTTTCCCTCACTAACTCTTTCTTTGACTAACTCTTTCCCTCACTGACTCTTTCTTTGACTAACTCTTTCCCTGACTAACTCTTTCTTTGACTAACTCTTTCCCTGACTAACTGTTTCTTTGCTAACTCTTTCCCTGACTAACTGTTTCTTTGACTAACTCTTTCTTTGACTAACTCTTTCCCTGACTAACTGTTTCTTTGCTAACTCTTTCTGTGACTAACTCTTTCCCTCACTAACTCTTTCTTTGACTAACTCTTTCCCTGACTAACTCTTTCTTTGACTAACTCTTTCCCTGACTAACTGTTTCTTTGCTAACTCTTTCTTTGACTAACTCTTTCCCTCACTAACTCTTTCTTTGACTAACTCTTTCCCTGACGAACTCTTTCTTTGCTAATTCTTTCTTTGACTAACTCTTTCCCTCACTAACTCTTTCTTTGACTAACTCTTTCCCTGACTAACTGTTTCCCTCACTAACTCTTTCTTTGACTAACTCTTTCCCTGACTAACTGTTTCCCTCACTAACTCTTTCTTTGACTAACTCTTCTTTGACTAACTCTTTCTTTGACTAACTCTTTCCCTCACTAACTCTTTCTTTGACTAACCCTTTCCCTGACGAACTCTTTCTTTGCTAACTCTTTCTTTGACTAACTCTTTCCCTGACATTCTAAAAGTCCGTAACACGGAAGTTTCTCCCCCTAAACTTCCTTTGATTATAGAAAATTCAGAGGAATCCAATATTCCATCCCATGAAAATATCATAGAATTCCCATTATCCCTACAGAAATCCCATAATATCCTCTAGAAATATCATAGACATATCATGGAAATTCCATAGGAATCCAATGGAATCCCATAGAAATCCAATAATAATTCCAACAAAAATATCATAGAAATCCAATAAAGAAAATTATTGAAATCTCACAGAAATCGCAGAATAATTCCATAAAATAATCATAAAAATATCGTAGAGATCCCAGAGAAATTTGATAGAAATCCAATGAAAATCCCATAGAACCGAGGGTTGCTGTGGATGCTTCCTTTGTCATCAATGTGTACAACAAGTTGCGTCGCTGTCCAAAGAAAATCCGTAACCCACATGGGGACCTACGGGGCCAACTTGTCACGCTGCTGGACAAGCAGGTGAACCTCACTAAAGTTAAGTCCCATATCACGCATGAGGAGCATGTTTCTCTTGGTAGAGTTGGTAGAGAAAGCTGGTCATGGCATGCCAATCAATGTGCTGACGAACTTGCTAGCATGAATGCTGCTGCTGTTGCGCCCTTTGAGGTGGAAGGTGTGAATGGTTGGATTCTTGCCAGGATTAAAAAATTGACCATGTGGATGATCCCTCGCATTAAGTATTGGCTTACTGTTGAAGCTGCTGTGCCTAAAAGGGTTCCTGGTGGCCCCCCACGCACTAAGCATGAGTTGTTTAATCAAGCTGAAGCTAAAGGTTTTGGTGGTCATGTTTGGAGACGGTGCCCAGAGGGCTTGCGTTACAACGCTTGCTGTAGTATCCTTAAAACCTATCGGACTTTGCCAGACTTGGAAGTCATGGCTGCCTTGCCCTGTTCGGGTGCTGGTGCCCAAGTGGGGTGTGGTCACCCTTTGCTTCGCAAAGTTCATTTTACTCATACCATGTATGGTACACAATCAACCCTTAAATGCTCCCAATGTGGTGGGCGATTAGCTGCTGGGTGCACCAAAGCTGTTAGCCGGAAGTTGCAATTTCCGTGTGGAACCTCAGGCGCGTGTTTGTACCGACGTCGAGGCTAATCTTGTAGGGAAAAAAAAATCCCATAGATACCCCTTTGAAATCCCAGAGAAATTCCAAAGAATTATGATGGAAATCCCATAGAAATCCCACAGGAATCCCCAAAAAATCTGTAATAACTCCATAGAAATACCATAGAAATTCCAAAAATATATATCACGGAAATCCCAAAGAAATCCTATAAAAATATGAAAGATATCCCATAGAAATTCAACAGAAATCCCGTAAGCAAAATAAATGAAAATTCCATAGATATCCTTTTGAATTCCCAAAGGAATTCCATAGAAATACCTTCGGTACCCTATAGAAATCCCATTATAATCCCATAGAAATCCCTAAGAAATTTCATGGAAATCCCATAGAATTCCCCAACAAATCCTCTTCTAGAAATATCATAGAATCTTTTTTTAATCCCATAATAATTTTATAGAAATATCGTAAAAATTCAAAAATAAATATAGAAATCTCATAGAAATATCACAGAACCCCCATAGGAATCCAAAGGAAATTCCATAGATATCCTTTTGAGACCCCAGAAAAATCCCACAAAATTACCATAAACACACCTTTAGAAACACCATAAAATATCATAAAAACACAATTAAAATTTCATAGAATCTCCAATATTTTTTTAAAAAATACCAAAGAAATACCATAGAAATCAAGGACATGATATCAAAAAATTGAACTAAAAAAACAAAAACTATAACAAAGGAAAGGAGAAAATAACTTTGCTTTGAAAAATATTTCAAAATAATGAATATAATAAAATATCAATATTAATATAATAAATATATTATTGAAAAATATGATCATTTATATATTTATTTTATTGATTGAAATTCAAAAAAATGAAATAAATTGAAAAATATCAATGATAATTAAAAAATATATATTTGATTTATTTATCTTAAATAATAATTAAATATTATAATAGATGACCCCCACAACAAATATATTATTAAGGATCAGAATTGTTCATGAACTAACCCCTTGAAAAATTATTTATTGTAGGTCTTGAAAAATTATTTCAATATTTTTTTTCAATTGGATTTTAATAACATATTTTACATATTGGAAATTCGATATTTTGAGAATATCAAACAATGAAATTAAGAAAATAAAAAGAACATATATTAACAAAGGAAAAAAAGAAAGGAAACAACTAATTTCGAAAAAAAAATCAAAAGAAAAAATATAAACAAGAAATCCCAAATTAAATATATTATTGATGATCAAATATATTTATAAATTATTTATTTGAATCATTTTGTAATTTTTTTTTTTTTTAATATTTCAAAAAAATATATATATTTTGAGAATATAGATAATATGAAAATTATCAAAAATATTAATAAGAAATATTAATTTAAAATATATTTCTTTATCATAATAACATATTTTATTTATTAATAATATATTTATTTATTATTATTTTTTAAATTAAAACAAAAATATATATATAATAATAATAAAAAATAAATTTTAATATAATAATTTTTTTTCCAAATATATTCCCAGATCATAAATTATTTTGCAAAAAATATTATAAAAATAAAATTCCTTATTAATCAATATCCAATATTAATTATATTTAAATTGAAATATTAATTTTAATATTATAATTTGAATTTATATATATAAATAAATTATAAAAAATCTTTTCTGAAATTAATTTCTTATTTGCAATCTATTTTTTGACCCGAATAAGAAAAAATATTTTTTTTCTATTTAATCCAAAATATCAATCTCAATAATAATCTAAATATATATATATATTTATTTGTTTCCTATATTTATTTCATAATATTTCTTCATATTTTTCCTTTAATTTCTTTTTATATATTTATTTTTCTTCCTTTAATTTCTTTATATGGCAATCGATCTAAAGATCCTTTAAAAAAAATTAATTATGAATTATTTGTTTTTTTCGAATTTATAAAAAAAAATAAATTATTATATTATATCCAGAATAAATAACGTAATTCAAAAATCAAAATATCCATAAGATGGCACCGCGCGGTGAAGAAGAAAACGGTACTATTTTAGCTCGAATATAAAATAAATTCCATTAATTAAAAGAAAAATAATACCCTATTAAAAAAAATATATATGATATAATTATTATTCCAATAAATAAATATAAAAATATATATTATTAATTAATTAAACTTATTATATTTCTAATTATATTTTATTTAATTATATTATAAATATGTTAACCAAAAAATATTAATTTGACCATTTATATTCCTTAAATCCCATTTAAATATCAGAAAAACAAATCGATGGGTTCAAAAATAAAATATATTATCTATATTCCTTAAACTAGATTTAATTTTTGAAAAATTTCATTTTAATATCTTGAATATGAATTATATTTCCCTTAAATCCCATTTAAATATCAAAAAAAAATCGATGGGCTCAAAAATGAGCCCTTCCCTTCCTTATATTATCCATGTGTATCCCAATAATGATAATTCAATAAATTGAGGGGAATAATAATTATCTTTATTATCAAATCGTTACCTGATTTGTGCCGGACATATATTTACTTCAGAAAAGGAGATGTATTATCTATGTGGCATATTTTGGTTAGATTGATTTATGGATATCGGGAGATATGAGGGAATTATGTTATTTATATGGTGATTTGTTGAGTTAATTTAGAGATTTTTATGGGTCAAATCCATGTATTTCCATTAGGTTCTTAGATAACAATATTATATAATGTTATATATTATTTAATGAGGTTGCTCCAGCATTGGACAAAATATCCCTTTCGTCATTCCTTTTACATACCTTTTTTGGATGGGAGGGAGGTTCATATTTTTTATTTGA
>CAMXCT020006599.1:17685-30185 GCA_947184155.2 Cladocopium goreaui
GTTGTGGTTGTGGTGGTTGTGGTGTGTTGTGTGTTGTGTGTGTTGTGTGTGGTGTGTGGTGTGTGTGGTGTGTGTTGTGTGTGTTGTGTGTGTTGTGGTGTGTGTGTGTGTTGTGTGTGTTGTGTGTGTTGTGTTGTGTGTTGTGTTGTGTGTTGTGTTGTGTGTTGTGTTGTGTGTTGTGTGTTGTGTTGTGTGTGTGTGTGTTGTGTTGTGTGTGTTGTGTTGTGTTGTGTGTTGTGTTGTGTGTGTGTTGTGTTGTGTGTGTGTTGTGTTGTGTGTGTTGTGTTGTGTTGTGTGTGTTGTGTGGTGTGTGGTGTGTGTGTTGTGTTGTGTGTGTGTTGTGTTGTGTGTGTTGTGTTGTGTGTGTTGTGTGGTGTGTGGTGTGTGTGTTGTGTTGTGTGTGTGTGTGTTGTGTTGTGTTGTGTGTGTTGTGTTGTGTTGTATGTGTGTGTGTTGTGTTGTGTGTTGTGTTGTGTGTTGTGTTGTGTTGTGTGTTGTGTGTTGTGTGTTGTGTTGTGTTGTGTGTTGTGTTGTGTGTTGTGTGTTGTGTTGTGTGTTGTGTTGTGTGTTGTGGTGTGTTGTGGTGTTGTGGTGTGTTGTGGTGTGTTGTGGTGTGTTGTGGTGTGTTGTGGTGTGTTGTGGTGTGGTGTTGTGTGGTGTTGTGGTTGTTGTGTTGTTGTGGTGTTGTTGTTGTTGTTGTTGTGTGTTGTGTGTTGTGTGTTGTTGTGTGTTGTTGTGTGTTGTTGTGTGTTGTTGTGTGTTGTTGTGTGTTGTTGTGTGTGTTGTTGTGTGTGTTGTTGTGTGTTGTTGTGTGTGTGTGTTGTTGTGTGTGTTGTTGTGTGTGTGTGTTGTGTGTGTTGTTGTGTGTGTTGTTGTGTGTTGTTGTTGTGTGTGTTGTTGTGTGTGTTGTTGTGTGTGTTGTTGTGTGTGTGTTGTTGTGTGTGTTGTTGTGTGTGTTGTTGTGTGTGTTGTTGTGTGTGTTGTTGTGTGTGTTGTTGTGTGTTGTTGTGTGTGTTGTTGTGTGTTGTTGTGTGTTGTTGTGTGTTGTTGTGTGTTGTTGTGTGTTGTTGTGTGTTGTTGTGTGTGTGTTGTTGTTGTGTTGTTGTTGTGTTGTTGTTGTGTTCTTGTGTGTTCTTGTGTGTTCTTGTGTGTTGTTGTTGTGTTGTTGTGTGTTCTTGTGTGTTCTTGTGTGTTCTTGTTGTGTTCTTGTTGTGTTCTTGTTGTGTTGTTTTGTGTTGTCGTGTTGTCCTGTTGTCCTGTTGTCCTGTTGTCCTGTTGTCCTGTTGTCTTGTGTGGTGTGTTTTGTGTTTCGTGTTGTCGTGTTGTCGTGTTGTCGTGTGTGTGTGTGTTGTGTGTTGTCGTGTTGTCCAGTTGTCGCGTTGTCGCGTTGTCGTGTGTGTGTGTGTGTTGTGTGTTGTCGTGTTGTCGTGTTGTCGTGTTGTCGTGTTGTCGTGTTGTCGCGTTGTCGTGTTGTCGTCTTGTCGTCTTGTCGTCTTGTCGTCTTGTCGTCTTGTCGTCTTGTCGTCTTGTCGTCTTGTCGTCTTGTCGTCTTGTCGTCTTGTCGTCTTGTCGTCTTGTCGTCTTGTCGTCTTGTCGTCTTGTCGTCTTGTGTCTTGTGTCTTGTGTCTTGTGTCTTGTGTCTGGTGTCTTGTGTCTTGTGTCTTGTGTCTTGTGTCTTGTTGGTGTTGTTGGTGTTGTTGGTGTTGTTGGTGTTGTTGGTGTTGTTGGTGTTGTTGGTGTTGTTGGTGTCGTTGGTGTTGTTGGTGTCGTTGGTGTCGTTGGTGTTGTTGGTGTTGTTGGTGTTGTTGGTGCTGTTGCTGTTGCTGTTGGTGTTACCCCTGCAGCGTTCCGTAGTGGCCGAAAATCGTCAAATAGGTGGTGTTTTCGCGTGTTTTTGCAACTCTTGGAGCAAAAAACACCGTAAATACCAATGTTTTTGGCGGGTCGGAAGCCCAAAACCACGGTATTTACGATGTTTTTTGCCTCTGGTAGCAAAAAGCACGGTATTTACAGTGTTTTTTGGCCAGCACCTAGCAAAAACACTGGTATTTACGGAGGTTTCACCATGTAACAAAATGTGGTTTCTTGATCCGAAAAGAACAAAAATACTGTAAATTACAATGTTTTGAGTCTGCTCTTAGGGTGCGTGGGAGGTGTGGAGGGGGGGGGGGGTACTAAAATGACTAGCAATCTCCTGAATAATCAGGTAACGGGGCTGGCCGCCCTCCCCTTTACTTCGTAAAGTAAAAACTCAAGGTAGCCCCTCTGGAGCTACCTTTCGTGATATGGAGTGTAAAATAGGAAGTGTACAATACGGATTATAAAGTATAAAGTGTAAAATATATAGTACGAAATATCTAAAGTGTGTAAAGCATAAATGGTATAGTGTAAAATATAAAATATAGTGTGGTTAAAATATAAGATATAAAATATTAAATGTAAAATATCAAATGTAAAATATAAAATATAAAGTAGTCCCCAAAAATCCCTAACAAAATTTATCCTTCCTAAATATATTTACGAAAATAAATAAATAAATCCATCTAATTACAATATCATATTTCAAATATAAATATATGTATATTATAACGAAATCATAATATTATATTTGTTCGAAATTACATCTAATCAAGGAAATAATTTATATACAAATTGGAATATATTATTTACATATAGATATATATTTAATAAGATATAAAGTATTTATATATCTATTTAAATTCTATTTACTATTTATTTACCATTGAGATCGTCCGCCAGCAAATGTTGCAAGCGGATTTGAAGCCTCGGCAGCACGACGTGGCAACGTGGCTGTGGCTGAGCCTTGCTGCTGGCCTCGCTGCTTCGTCAAGTCATTGAGCCGCGAACGGAAGGAACATTGGATATGAGAGATCCGCCGGGCCTCGAATGTCACTTACCATACGGAACCCGGAACTACCCTAGGGCCCTAGGGTTATGGCTAACATAAGCTATGGAAGCCATGGCCCATTTATAGATGAGACAAATCACAGTTGACCTATGAAAAATGGTGATTTTCGGAACGAATAGTGGATATTCCCTCTGGTAAACATAGAAAAAGCTAAGCCATGGCCGTTTCGTTCGTTGATTCAACGTTTTTAAACTGGGTGATTTTCCAAAACTTCTGTTCGTTTATCCAAGGTGATCCTCACAAGGTGACAGGTGAGGACCCCAGTTATTTTTGTTGGTGGATAAACCCCAGGAATAGTAATTATATTATATTATATATATAGTCTAATAGATTATATAGTCCCAGTGACACTTCCATTTATAGTGGATTTTCCAACAAACACTTCCATTCAGAGTGGATAATTCATGAATACTATTGTATCCCGCTACTCAACCAGAGTTAATTCACGCGTGGTGTAGGTCCCCGGGGGCCTCACCTTGCATGTTTCATGCTCAACTCCAAACGGGTCATTCCCATGATATTCCCATCATGATGTTTGGATAATCATATCCCCATGTTTTATGGTTACCCTCGTGTAAACTAACACAGATAAAGGGTATTTGACCCATCATTTGAACCGGATTTTCCGAGCGAAACCATGGGGTGTTCCGCATCTATGTCAAAGGCGCCTCGCGCAGCTGCCGAAGGGGTCGATGCCCTGGCCGGGCTGCTGCAAATATGAGGGAAGGTAAGTAAGGAAACACCTTAATATCATGGGGAATAATAATAAGAAGAAGAAGAACTACCATAAAAATCAGATTTTGTAAGAAACATATAAGAACCACATAAGATCATAAGGTATCTACATTAATAGTGTTTGTTCTTATGATATTATCTTCATGGGGATGTAATGCAATGGGAATGTACTGGGATTTTCTCTTTGTAGCGACAAATATGATGGATTTCTGCGAAAAAAATATGGGAAACCCGCCCTCCTAGGGGTGCAGCTCTAATTATAAGTGGATATATAAATATAGCTTATAGATGTTTATAGGGGCTCCATATCCCAACTCACAGTTATACCTATTAATAACCCTTGGCCGGCACCCCAGTATGATTTAATTTCTGCAATAGTATCTCCTCATCACATTTTTATCATCCTGGAATTATCATCATTTTTCCAATGAGGATGTCTTCCCCAACCGTTCACCTTGGATTTATTATTTTACTCTCTGAGACTCTGGTCATCAAACATGGCTAGAATCTCCCCCATTTACTTCGATTTTTTTCCCAGCGAACTAAACCTCCATTTTTCATGGGGGTGTCCTATGGTTTCCGATGCTTTCCGAAATCAGATTCTCCCAGGTTTTACCCACGCCTCCCAGGCTGCGGCGTGTTGCCTGGCTGCCTGGGAAACGTTCGTGCCGTTTTGATATAAGATATGATATATCTTTCATTTATAATACTATAGATATACCTACATGCATAAGTTTGTAACTACGTACATGTATGTAAAAAATGTGTCAATACATGTGTATTTATATACTATGTATATACATGTTCCTTGCAAGGTTGAAGCACCAAACTCTTACGGCTGGCTGCTTGACGGAAGATGATATACCTGCCAACCGGGATCACCCAGAAGAAAGAAGAAATCAAATATCAATAGAACCAACCAACTGGCATAGATATTGGATTTATGTTTCTATATCCCATTATACTGTCGACTAACATACATATTGTCAACTTGTAGCTATCTATATAGATGTTTGTATATTCCATTATATTCCATTAAAGATGTTGGTTCCATTATGGAATGAATATACATATATTTGGATAGACCATTGATATCTAGATGTTTGCATATTCCATTACATTCCAACTAGCGACGTAGATATCCAAGTTCCAACAAAAAGTGACATATACCAAATATTGAACACTGATTCTTCTAACCCCGGATGCAATCCCCCGGATAACAGGAACAAACCTTATATCTATCGATATATATATATAACACATTCCCTCCAACGAGCAGCCATCTTTTCCGTGTACGTGCTTGGTGACTACTTCCCCTTAAAAGGGAGATGCGTGTTGCGGGGGGATTGAATGGAATATCGCCCTAATCCCATAACAAATGCAGCCCATATGAGCCCAAAGTGATTTTCAACTGGGTTTTCAATTTCTAGGTGGAACGGGCTACAGTTGATTTTACATGTATATTCACTCCCCATTGTATTCAATAAAATTAATATCTATCCATCCAGCGCGCTACTCTAATCTAATCTTATCCAACCTCTCTCTCTCTATATATATTGGTTTGTCTGAAAATATGGTATCCAATTCCAATGGAATAAAGCAGTATTTCCCTAGTTTAAATGGCCACGCATGGGGGGTATATCCCATTTCCAGACACTCCCAACTGGATATATCTGGCCATCTATCCCGTTACAATCCGTTATATGCTCATTACACAAATCCCTACAATCTCATTTTTCCCGAATGCGTAGCAGGGGTTCCCGTTTATAATCTGGGGGTCTGGGGGCTGGACCCTTGTTCGCCTCCAGTTGCTCGTCGCGTCGTCGTGGCGTCGTCGTGGCGTCGTTAATTCCGTGTCTATAGGGGAAGCTGCAAAACCTCTCCTTTTTGAAGGTCACTAAGCAGGTTGTCATGTCGTTTTGTGTGGCAGGCGTGGCACTTTGTCACATTCCAACCTGTCTGACACCGTGTCGACAGTGTCAAAAGTGGAGGAAGTCTCGCACGAAATGCTCCTTTTGCTGTGTCCACGTGTCTCGTCTCGAGTCTCTGGTTTCCCTCTGGCGTCGCCGTGTCTATGGGGGAAGCTGCAAAAACCGTGTCTCGTCTCGAATTTCTGCTTTTCCTCTCAAGACCTCAGTCTCTGCTTGTCCTCTGGCGTCGCCGTGTCTTTGGGGGAAGCTGCAAAGCCGCGCTTGTTTTGCTGCGCTCACGTCGCCGTGTCTATGGGGGAAGCTGCCAAACCTCAGTCTCTGCTTGTCCTCTGGCGTCCCTGTGTCTTTGTCGTGCAAAGTACTTTGTGCCAGCTTTGTAGTACAAAGTCGTACTAGGAATCTTTTGCGCAAGCTTTGTAGTACAAAGTCACAAAATACTGGGAATTGTTTTATGCAAGTTTTGTAGTACAAAGCAGTACTGGGAACGACTTTGTGCAAGATTTGTAGTACAAAGTAGTACTGGAACGTGCTTTGTGCAAGCTTTGTGGTACACAGTAGTACTGGGAAGTGCTTTGTGCAAGCTTTGTAGTACAAAGTAGTACTGGGAAGTAGTTTGTGCAAGCTTTGTAGTACAAAGTAGTACTGCGAAGTGCTTCGTGCAAGCTTTCTAGTACCAGTAGTACCGCACAAGGCGGTGGCGGAAGTTTCAAAAATAGGAAACCTATAGGAGAGCTTGGTTGTTGTGAATCCGGGATGGGGGATAGGAGAGCTTGGTTGTTGTGAATCCGGGATGGCAGAGCGAAGCCACTGATGGACTGAAAGGTGCTTGATCTCTCTCACTCTTTCTCTCTCTCTCTTTCTCTGACTATATACCTACCTACCTACCTATCTATTTTCTATGTATCTATCTATCTATCGATCTTTCTAGTGTAGTGTAATGTAGTGTAGTGTAATTTGGTGTAGCGGTGTGTAGTGAAGTGTAGTGGAGTGTAGTTGTGTAGTTCTGTAGTTGTAGTTGTAGTGTTGTGGAGTGTAGCGTAGTGCAATGTACTGTAGTGTGTGGAGTGTATAGTGTAGTGTAATGTAGTGTAGTGTACTGGAGTGTATAGTGTAGTGTAATGTAGTGTAGTGTAGTGGAGTGTGGTGTAATGTGGCGTAGTGTATTGTAATTTAATGTAGTGGAGTGTAGTGGAGTGTAGTTGTGTAGTTCTGAAGTTGTAGTTGTAGTGTTGTGGAGTGTAGTGTAGTGTAATGTACTGTAGTGTAGTGTATAGTGTAGTGTAATGACCCGAAGCGAAGAAGCGACATCTGAACCTCCAAAAGTGGTCCGAACCCCTAGTGTTTTGTACATTTTGACTTCGAAATGTGCTTCGCGCCACAACGGCGTGCACTTTTTCGAGATCTGAACCTCCAAAAGTGGCGCGAACATGTGGTGTTTTGTACATTTTGACTTGGAAATGTGCTTCGCGCCACAACGGCGTGCACTTTTTCGACATCTCAACTTCCAAGAGTGGTCCGAACCTGGTGTGTTTTGTACATTTTGACTTGGAAATGTGCTTCGCGCCACAACGGCGTGCACTTTTTCGACATCGCAACTTCCAAAAGTGGTCCGAACCTGGTGTGCTTTGTACATTTTGACTTGGAAATGTGCTTCGCGCCACAACGGCGTGCACTTTTTTGACATCTCAACTTCCAAAAGTGGTCCGAAACCCTCAGTTTTTAACACATTTTACTTCCAAATGTGCTTCGCGCCACAACGGCGTGCAACTTTTCATCTCTCATCTCCCCAGATGTCTCCGCACCTGCCGCTTTAGCGAGCCTACTTTTTCAACCATCCGGAGCCACAAAACCACGAAAAAAAACAGTGTTTCGCGACTTTCCTACCTTTTCGCGCACCTGCATCTTCTTTCTTCTGATCTTTTCTCTTCTGACTCTTCTCCCTGCTGACTGCTTTTTCATCTCTCCATATTGTCGGAAGTTTGACTTCCAAACTTCCTTCGACAAAGTAGTACTGGAACGTGCTTTGTGCAAGCTGAAAGTAGTACTGGGAAGTAGTTTCTGCAAGCTTTGTAGTACACAGTAGTACTGGGAAGTGCTTTGTGCAAGCTTTGTAGTGCAATGTAGTACTGGGAAGTGCTTTGTGCAAGCTTTGTAGAACAAAGTAGTACTGGGAAGTGCTTTCAGCAAGCTGTGTAGTGCAAAGTACTGGGAAGTGCTGTGTGCAAGCTTTGTAGTACAAAGTAGTACTGGGAAGTGGTTTGTGCAAGCTTTGTAGTACAAAGTAGTACTGGGAAGTAGTTTGTGTAAACTTTGTGTAGAGTAAGGAGTGTGGAGTGTAAAGTGTGGAGTGGGGGGTGTAGAGTGTATAAAGTGTAGAGTGTGGAGTGTAGAGCGTAAAGTGTAGAGTGGAAAGTGGAAAGTGTAGAGTGTGGAGTGTGGAGTGTAAAGTGTAGAGTGTGGAGTGTGAAGCGGAAAGTGTCCAGTGTGGAGTGTGGAGTGCGGAGTGTAAAGTAAGGAGTGTGGAGTGTATAGTTTTGCGTGTGGAGTGTATAGTGTGGAGTGTGGAGTGAGGAGTGTGGTGTGTGTAGTGTAGAGTGTAGAGTGTGGTGGAGTGTGGAGTGTGGAGTAAGGAGTGTAGTGTGTGGAGTGTGGAGTGAGGAGTGAGGAGTGAGGAGTGTGGAGTGTGAAGTGGGTAAATGGTTGAGTGTGGAGTGTAGAATGTGGGAGTGTGGAGTGTAAAGTGTGTAGTGTAAAGTGCGGAGTGAGGAGTGTAAAGTGGAAAGTGGAAAGCGTGGAGTGTAAAGTGTAAAGTGTGGAGTCTAGAGTGTAAAGTGTAGAGTGTAAAGTGTAGAGTGTGGAGTGTAAAGTGTGGCGTGTGGAGTGTAAAGTGTGGAGTGAGGAGTGTAAAGTGCAAAGTGTAAAGTGTAAAGTGTGCAGTGTAAAGTGTTGAGTGTGGAGTGAGGAGTGAGGAGTGTAAAGTGTAAAGTGTGGAGTGAGGAGTGTAGAGTGTGGAGTGTGGAGTGGAAAGTGTAAAGTGCGGAGTGTAGAGTGTAGAGTGTAAAGTGTAGAGTGTAAAGTGTAGAGTGGAGTGTGGAGTGTGGAGTGTGGAGTGAGGAATGTGGTGTGTGTAGAGTGTAGAGTGTGGTGGAGTGCGAAGTGTTGTGGAGTGTTGTGGGGTGTGGAGTGTGGAGCGTAGTGTGCGGAATGAGGAGTGAGGAGTGTGGAGTGTAAAGTGTAGAGTGTGGAGTGTGCAGTGTGCAGTGTAGAGTTTAAAGTGTAGAGTGTAAAGTGTAGAGTGTGGAGTGTAGAGTGTAAAGTGTGGAGTGTAAAGTGTGGAGTGAGGAGTGTAAAGTGGAAAGCGGGGAGTGTAAAGTGTAAATTGTGGCGTGTAGAGTGCACAGTGTAGAGTTTAAAGTGTAGAGTGTAAAGTGTAGAGTGTGGAGTGTGGAGTGTAAAGTGTGGCGTGTGGAGTGTAAAGTGTGGAGTGAGGAGTGTAAAGTGTAAAGTGTGGAGTTTAAAGTGTAGAGTGTGATGTGAGGAGTGTAGAGTGTAAAGTGTGGAGTGTGGAGTGTAAAGTGTAGAGTGTGGAGTGGAAAGTGTGGAGTGTGGAGTGTAGAATGTAAAGTGTAGTGTGGAGTGTGGAGTGTAGAGTGTGGAGTGTGGAGTGTGCAGTGTGCAGTGGGTAAAGTGTGGAGTGCGGCAGGTGGTGGTCATCTCGATGTGCGGGTGATGTTGCTGTGCTAGTGATGCTGTTGTGCTGGTGATTTCGTTGTGCTGGTGATTTCGTTGTGCTAGTGATTTAGTTTGTGCTGGTGATTTTGTTGCGCTGGTCGACTTTGTGCAAACCTTGTAGTACACAGTAGTACTGGGAAGTAGTTTGTGCAAACTTTGTGTAAAGTAAGGAGTGTGGAGTGTAAAGTGTGGAGTGGGGAGTGTAGAGTGTGTAAAGTGTAGAGTGTGGAGTGTGGAGTGTAGAGTGTAAAGTGTAGAGTGTAAAGTGTAGAGTGTGGAGTGTGGAGTGCAAAGTGTAGAGTGTGGAGTGTGAAGTGGAAAGTGCAGAGTGTGGCGTGTGGAGCGCGGAGTGTAAATTAAGGAGTGTGGAGTGTAAAGTGTGGCGTGTGGAGTGTAAAGTGTGTTTGAGTGAGGAGTGTGGAATTTGGAGTGTAAAGTGTAGAGTATGGAGTGTGGAGTGAGGAGTGTAGTGCGTGGAGTGTGGAGTGTGGAGTGAGGAGTGAGGAGTGAGGAGTGTGCAGCGGGTAAAGTGTGGAGTGTAGAGTGTGGAGTGTGGAGAGAGTGTAGAGTGTGGAGTGTAAAGTGTGTATATAGTGTAAAGTGTGGAGTGAGGAGTGTAAAGTGGAAAGCGTGGAGTGTAAAGTGTGTAAAGTGTGGAGTGTAGTTTGTGAAGTGTGGCGTGTGGAGTGTAAAGTGTGGCGTGAGGAGTGTAAAGTGCACAGTGTAAAGTGTGGAGTGTAAAGTGTTGAGTGTGGAGTGTAAAGTGTAAAGTGTGGAGTGCGGAGTGTAAAGTGTAGAGTGTGGAGTGGAAAGTGTCGAGTGTGGAGTGTGGAGTGTAGAGTGTAAAGTATAGAGTGTGGAGTGTAAAGTGTGGAGTGTAAAGTGTGGCGTGTGGAGTGTAGTGTGTGGTGGAGTGAGGAATGTGGTGTGTGTAGAGTGTAGAGTGTGGTGGAGTGTGGTGGAGTGTGGAGAGTTTCAGTGTGGAGTGTGGAGCGTAGTGTGTCGAGTGAGGAGTGAGGAGTGTGGAGTGTAAAGTGTGGAGTGTGCAGTGGGTCAAGTGTGGAGTGTGCAGTGTAGAGTGTGGAGTGTGGAGTGTGGAGTGTAGTGTGTGGAGTGTGGAGTGTAAAGTTTGGAGTGTAAAGTGTGGAGTGTAAAGTGTGGAGTGAGGAGTGTAAAGTGGATTGCGTGGAGTGTAAAGTGTAAAGTGTGGAGTTTAGAGTGTAAAGTGTAGAGTGTAAAGTGTAGAGTGTGGAGTGTAAAGTGTGGAGTGAGGAGTGTAAAGTCCAAAGTGTAAAGCGTAAAGTGTGGAGTTTAAAGTGTAGCGTGTGGAGTGAGGAGTGTAAAGTGTAAAGTGTGGAGTGTGGAGTGTAAAGTGTAGAGTGTGGAGTGTGGAGTGGAAAGTGTCGAGTGTGGAGTGTAGAGTGTAAAGTGTAAAGTGTAGAGTCTGAAGTGTGGAGTGTAAAGTGTAGAGTGTGGTGTGTGCAGTGGGTGAAGTGTGGAGTGTGGCAGGTGGTGGTGATCTCGTTGTGCTGGTGATTTTGTTATGCTAGTGATTTCGTTTGTGCTGGTGATTTCGTTGTGCTAGTGATTTCGTTTGTGCTGGTGATTTTTTTGCGCTGGTGCTGTTCGCTGGTGATTTCGTTGTGCTGGTGCTTTCGTTGAGCTGGTGATGTTGTTGTGCTGGTGTTATCGTTGCGCTGGTGATTTCGTTGTACTGTTGATTTCGTTGTGCTGGTGATGTTGTTGCGCTGGTGCTGTTCGCTGGTGATTTCGTTGTGCTGGTGCTTTCGTTGCGCTGGTGATGTTGTTGTGCTGGTGATTTTGTTGCGCTGGTGATTTCATTGCGCTGGTGATTTCGTAGTGATTTCATTGCGCTGGTGATGTTGTTGTGCTGGTGGTGATTTCGTTGTGCTGGTGGTGATGTTGTTGTGCTGGTTAGTTGTCTCTTCGTGAACTGTTGATCAGGTGCCTTCGGTGAGACGATATGCGTGCACGATGCATAAAAAAAGTTTCGTTTTCCTATTGCAGAGGTTTTCACTCGTAGTCCAAGAACGTGCATACATTCGGGTTCGTGGCTTCCCTCTTGCTTAAAATAATTAAGCCATGTTCAAACAACCGATTCAATAAATAAATATACCCACAATGCTAATACATCTTGGTCGTCTTTGTCATTCTTTGTCCACGTGAAACCCCAAAGCTAGGATTTCAATCTATTGTTCCTCCTCATTTTAAGCATTCCGCAAAGACATAAGATATTCCAATCTCTGTAAAATGTCAATTCCCTACATCCACCATGGCTTGTGAGGGGTGCTTAATATGAAAGCACCACCCAAAAAGATAGAAGAGTGAGATATCTGGAAATACGGGGTAGTCATATAAAGTAAATATTATCTACAACATCCTGGTGTTCCTACTTTTCGGCATCTAGGGGTTATAGGGGGATGGGATTCTTCCCTCCGTCGCTTTCCACCTTGGACATGCCCAGGCCACCATGTGAGCTGCCTAGCAATGGAGGATTCAACCGCCCAACTGCTGATTGAAGCATCGAAAATTCGGGATTTCACCCTCCGACTTAGGCGATTTGTTCCACTGATTTAAGTAACAAACACAGAGATTCAACCAACCAACTTGGGGATTATGATTTAACGGTCAAACATGTGGAGGTTACAAGCCAGCATGGGGATTTAATGATCATATTGTGGGCATCAACGAGTGGACCATGGACATGGGCTTAGGCTTCACACAAAAATGGCGCATACCTACTGAAAAACCACTGGACTCCGGGGTTCTGACAAACTCAAATGATCTTTTCTAAGCACGTTTGTTTACTCAAAATGCAGAATGAGCGTTCACCAACAACCATGGCTGCTCTGATGTTCACTGGCAGCCGGACAGCTCCACCATTTTCGGGGCCACTGTGTGCTGATTTGCCAATGTTGGGTACAGCTGAGGCGAAAACATGGGTATAATCATGGAAATGAAACCCCCATAGTTATATTTCATAATTATATCCATAGTTAAGCATGGTTATACAATGTTATGCATCCGTTATGCCATATTATTGGGTTTGTTGGGATCTAACTAACCGCAGGACTATGGGGTGACAACCCGAAGTCGAACTCCTCACTGCTGCTCAAATCCGGCCGAGAAGACCAAACTCTCACCAGTTTTAG
>CAMXCT020006599.1:35185-152685 GCA_947184155.2 Cladocopium goreaui
GCACTTTCAGCCCCCGTTATCACTTATTGTTCAACACAGTTCATCAGTTAACCCTGCTTTATGTCAATTCATTCATCAATCACCATGTTCGTAGCTAAACATAAACGCTCAGAAACCAATCATCATCATGATCATTGGACACTCCAATGTCTAGACTCGAAGTCAAAAAAATACACATTCATCAGCAGGATCATTGGATATGACTTTGGTTAAACTATGAATGTTCAGACCACCGGAATGTTGCATATTTAGAAGTCAAAAAAACAAACTTTCACCTGGATAATCAGAAAACACCTGCAGAATGTTTCAAACCACCAATTTCTTTAATGGAATAATATATTCCAATTGGACATACTGTGACCCCAGAAACATGGGTTCAATATGGATTCTATGGTTAATATTCCCCCAAAATGGTTGATTTATAGGGGTAATGCCCCAACCTACCCTTTTAGCCGCCTGCAGGATATTCAGTACCTTGGGCCGGACCACCGTCCAGCGGTATCGCAAGTCCTGAGACCATGGTCACCAAGTGCTGACTTTTCACCAAGAAGAATAGATTTTAAAAAATAGTACCCTCTGATACCCTTTGGTGATTTAACATTGCTATGGAAAATGAATGAAAATGACCCATTTATAGATGATTTATGATGATTTACCCATTAAGAATGGTGTTTTCCATAGCTACATTAAATAACCAGAGGGTAACCCCCCAGAAAATATGCAGAAAAGTAAAATCCAGTCCTAAAATAGTGGCACATAAAATAGGACATGTTACTGCATATGTTTGCGGTCGCAACAATGGAGGTACAACATGGAAGTAACAAAAATAAACTTTGCACTGGCTATTCATTCCCAGATTCAGGTGGCATCTCCCTCTGCCATTTTTGTTGGAGCTAGAGCTACATAACAAATACCACGAATTCCTCTAGATTGTCTTCTCTAACCAACTTCCATAGTTTTCCATGATTCCAAGTTCCCAACGTTTCCACCCAAATGAAGGTCCCAGTCTGCCCCACAGCTGTTGCATGGGGACATGCAGTGAGTCCTCTGCTTCGTCATGGATGAACTTTTCATGGTAGACCTGATGGGAGAGTCGATTTGTCCACATTAATCCTAAGGGTCGTAAAATCTGGGGACACTGGGGGGTTCAATGGGGTTTCAATCTGTTCCAGAACATTAGAACATCACTCGTCCATTTTTCCAGGAGTCTACACCCATCTTTTCGGAAACCCCAAGGTCGAGCACTTAGTCGTTGATCAGCAATTGGGATCCTAAAAATCCCCTATTTTCGACGATCAACCGGTGGACTTCAAAGGAAACCAACAAAAATTGGACCCACATCCCCAACATCGCAGCTGTTTTGCTGGTGATTTCAGAAGCCTTCAGCATTTTTTTTCGGGCAACGTCTGAGAGGAGCACTTCTTCGAAGGAGCTATCCACGGTCAAATACAATTCTTTCTGTGACCTCGGCCAAGATTCTGGATCAAGTTATTGAAATATAGTATTTCTCGTACACCAAGTTGGGTGAGGTGAAGTCCAGTGATTTTTCAGTTAATATCTCTAGGACTTGATCTGAACATCCGATAGTTACCCGGTAAACTAACATAGATGTGGAAAATCAACCATTTGTATCCATTTGTTGACTATTTTTCTGGGGAAATCATGGGTTTTCCACATCTATGTTAGTTTACCCTGGGGTAAACCTGTCACAAAGTGGTGCACCATGCTGTTTTCATCGCGAGGATCGAACTGTGTGTAGTAGTCCCAGAAGAATTTCAGCACCTGGACATGTGGATTTTGGACGTGTCTTGGAATAATCACAGCCCGATGTATGAAATACATTAGTTCTACCATCAGTTTTTGGACCCTTAAAATCAATAGATCCACTACTAAACCAGGGCTTCGTTTGGGGATTACCTACAAGGATGAAGGGATTCTGTATGACAAAGGGTTCTGCCCTTAGCCTGGCACGCAGTCCATCCATTGGTTCATCATCATATTCTCATGATGGATATAAATGGATATAATATATATATATATACATAATGTGGTAAATCATCCATAGTCAATCGTTAATCATCATATTCTCCTTATCTGGCCAGTTATTTTTTTTCATGGCCAGTATCCTCGCCATTTTCGCAAAATGGACTCGTCGCCTTCGGTTCTGGTAAACATCGCTTAGGGATGGTCCAATATAACGAAAAAGCTCCAAGGTCTCAGAAGCGGACTCCGCTGCAAAACAGGAAGTACAAAGCAATCACCTTAGCAGCTTTAGCATTCGGAATGCTTCCTTTATGTTCATTGAAAAATGTGGTTTCCAATGTGGCCCAGGTTCGGAAGTATCAGGAAGTTCATTGAAAATTCATTTCGGATCATGCCAAAGAATTTGTGTTGAATATAAGCATAGTTCATAATAGTTCAACATGAGACAACTGAGATAACCAACCAGTGGACGCTCACTTTGCCTATTGCACGACTCTAAGTCTCAGGCCGTGAAATAAACCCAGAAGCCAAAAGGCGGACTCCTCAGCCGCCACTCCAATTCCCCATTTCTCAACAGCTGGGGGGTGTTTAATGCTGGGATGGGATTTTGTACTGATTGCTAGACATTGCTGTTGTGGATTATCAGGGGATACAGTATGTTATATAAACCATGAAAAAAAAACAATAACCATAATAAAAACCCATAAACCATTATAGACCAATATAAACCATTATAAACCATTACAGTATTGGATTTTATATAAACCATTATAAACCCCAATCTACATCAATAAACCACGTAGTATAACTCCCTTCCACAAATCAACAGGAGGGATTAATGAAACGAACCGACCTTTTCCCAGAACCTCACAATGTTTGGAAAATAACCCCCCTAAGCTTCCCAATATTGGGGATTAAGAAAAAAAACAAGCGCGATATTGGGCCTAATATGTTTTTGTTGATAGACCAACCTCTTTTCCGATACCTTGCTTTATGATACCCCGCCACATGGGAATGTTGGGGAAATGGAAGTATCGAGCCATGTCTGAAAACATGGATATACCTTGATTTACCCTCTGGTAATTCAACGTAGCTGTGGGACATCACCATTTTTGAGAGGGAAATCATCAGAAATAATCTATCAATGGGCGATTTCCATAATTTTCCACAATTTCCATAACAAAATCAAAATGAGGACAACCAGAGGGTACCATGGCCATTGAAATGGCGAACCACTACTGAATTCCAAGCACTTCTGCAGGTCACTCTGAGTCCATGACTCGTCAGCCCCTGTAGGCAAGGAAGATATAAAATACCGGAAATGGGAAATCCTGTGAAAGTAGAGGGTATTACAGTACTATATATACATAACTTTCTGAATTGAACATCATAATTGAACCATTTTCTGCTAGGGACATGTTCATTGCCTGGCTTAGCCCCAGCCCTTCGCTGGCCTCGCACCCGGATTCCAGAGACCATCTCATGATGGGGGAAAAACACGAAGATCACGAAGTAAATTGTACTAAAGTCGACTACATAGTACTATAGACTATAGATATAGGTATATGTATAAATTAAAGTATAGTCGATATAGTACTATACATGTACTATAGTACTATTTTAACTTATATAGAATTATATAGTCTTGCAGTGTTTCCAGCTGTTGCTTCGCTAATTTCCTTATCTGTTGTTTTTTGTTTTATTTTCAATGTGACTTGGCTGCATTGGAGGTGGGTGGAACACTGCGCAAGCAGAATTCATACGTTTCACATCGAGCGCTGTCCAATATGGACACCAACCATAGCTCATGAAAGAAAGAAAGAAAGATAGAAAGATGGTCAATCTTTGATAGTCCACAAAATCATTGCCTCTGGTTATGACTATTTAAAATTTTTAATTATAGCAAAAGCATGCAAAAGCAAAAGGACTAAACTACCTGTCCAGTTGGTTGGGGATGATGAATATAAAACTAGGTTCTAGTCTGTTTGAAAAAGAGAAACCAACGTGTCCTTACATCCTGCATTTCCGCAGCCAAACTCAATTGTATCTCGCCTTCGCTAAGGATTGGCTCCGGCTCTACATGACGACGAAAGAAACCTCAACCGTCAACGGCAGTCAATTGGGTAACCTTCTCAACAGAAACCAACTATGTCTGCAGGAAACCATAGGTTTTTACAAAGAAATATGATGGGGGTTCCTGCGGATTGTCACTTCATTGATCCAATTCTGAGGCTTTGTGGTCTCCACATGTCTCCACTGCATAAGCGGGATTGCAAAGTCTCAGCACCACGCGCCACCGGTGCTTGCCTTGAACAATTGCATCACTTGGCTTTGTCCACTGAATTTTTCGTTTTTTTGCCATGATTTACATCCAGTGAATTGTGGTCAACAAGCACATTACTTGGGTTTGTCCACTAAAATGAGGGATTTACCATGATGTACATCCAGTGAATTGTGGCCATTCAACAGGTGGGAACATCATATATTCTACTCTGAGATTGTGGCTTTTCTCTTCTGGGGATGAGCCGTCAAGATTTTCATAGATTAGACACCGTTGTTCTTATCGATGCCACAATCCCTTTCTGCTGGTCAAAGACATAAAGACTGTATCCTGAGTTTTTGGTTGAAAAATGTCTGACTCACTAAAAACGACATTTTTCTCATACATTGCTTGGAGGTTGAAGGTCCAATCCACCAAGTGGATCCAATTGGGGCACCAAATTGTTTCCGGAAGGACTCGACCCCCATTTTTGATCGCCCGTGTTTTTGATACCTAGAGGTCAATCCCCAATGTTCATGAATGTATCTTGCACATTGGGTACCCTCTGGTAAACTAACATAACTATGGAAAATCACCATTTTTAATGGACAAACTCACTATGAATGGCCATTTTCAATAGCTACGTTAGTCATTACCAGAGGGTACCAGTAGTGGCTGGTTTAAGCTTCCCATCCGGCAACGCGGCCATGGAACATCCACCATGGGAATTTTCCAGCGAGTGGATGACACCAGAGGGTATATCCTGTTCAAATCCCATCAATCCCACCAAATCCCATTAAAAAATCCAATTTGAAATACCATAAAATACCATCAACATCCTCCATGTTTGATGGCCCGTTTTCATCCCAAATTCGCCAAGATGCTCTCTGCTGCCAAGGCCGCAGCTGCCGCCTGTGCCGCTGACTCAGCGGCTTTTCGATTCATGTTGTCAGCGGCCTAGGTCAAATTGCAGATCTGAAAAGCGCAGGTGCATCCCACTTAGTAAATGGCTTATACACCCACTCATATATCTGGAATATTCCCACTTATATACGGGATTGTACTATGGGTTATATAATATTATATATATAGATTTATTTATACATGTATATTATGGATCATGAACCACTTACCAAGTGGGATGCACATTCAAGTATAAAATATCTATATAATGTACATAGATAATCATCCCGCTAACGCAGGTGGAAGTTGAGAGAGAAGATAACAACGTAGCTGCAAGATGTCGGAAAAAAGATGATAGCGTAGTTGGAAGTTGATAGAGAAGATAACAACATAGTTGGAATATGTTCAAATGTTAAAGAAATCAGTAACGTAGTTGGAAGTTCTTACTACAAAAGACGTTAATACCCCACCCCACCCCATCCCAAGATGTTAGAGAATTTGAAATAGTAACAACTACACGTTCGGTTGTCCACCCGTAAGCATAATCATAGATATACCATAATATAATATAATATAATATAGACATATAGAACATAAGTGGATCTACATTTCAAAGATTATCTCTGAAGATAGAACATAAGTAGAACATATATCCTATAAGTCTATAATGTACATAGATACATGGAAGGTAGTGTGTATGGATATGTATGCTGTATGGATCCATGCCTATGTCTATGGCTATGAAATGTCCATTCCAGTCTTCCATGATGTGGAATCTTAAAAGTGGTGGTTTCTTGCTGCCAAAAGTCTAAGGTGGGTCACGAAACAAGTCACACTCTACCCCCCAAAAAATGCTCAACAAATCTGGGTGTAACGGTGTAACGTGAAACAAAACCATCAAGATCTCCAAGATTTCTGACATTTCGATATCTGAAAACGTGGCTTTTCCGACCAACAAAAAATCCACGAGTCACTGAGGCACCCCACCAGCTGCATGAGCCTATGCAACATATATGCCTCGGATCAGGATACGGGTAGGAGGATATACTGAGGATGTATTGGAGATGGATGTTTTTTTTTTTTCTGGGATCACCATAGATTGTGGTTGTAATATGTCATAATCACAATAAAAGCCTCCGCAATTGCAGGAAATTTCTGGTCTCTCCGTCAGCAAAAGCTTTTTTTTGGCTTTGGCAGCATGACCATCCGTGATGATCCGCAAATAAGGAAAACTCGCCGTTCCCTTCAGTGCCACACAGGTGTGCCCAGACTTAGGATCACGGACACCTGGCAGGTTGGATTCATGGTTCCACTTCGCTTCAAACTCGGTACTTCTCATGTATCTGGCCCCCAAGAGTCCCCCCAACAAGGAATACCAAGAAACCATGGTTTCATAAGGCATGACATCACCATCATTTGGGACCACAGAATGTGAGTGTTTAATATGAATGAAATGGGAGATGGGGTTACTTTAAATGGAATAAAAGCACCCATGTATACATGATGATTTCACATGTTCCCATGAAACGTTGGGGGTGTTCCGTCGCCAATTTTAAATGACCTGAGAGATCCTATATATCTGACTGACAAGTGGGCTTAATCAATCTTCAACTTTTTTATGACCTGCGTGAGAAAGATGCATGTCTACTCCATCTATCCCCAGATATTTCCAGTTCCTCTCCAAAAAAGAACATCCTTTCCAACTTTCCAACTTTCCAAACATTCGACTTCTCACCTCAGCCACATCCTAAGTCATGGGGGTACCCCTAAATCATCCAAGTCATGACCATGGCTTAGTATTGAAACAACCACAATGTCACTTGGCATTTCCCCCCAAAACCTTTGGACGCCTCCAACATCTCCCCTCTCAATGGGTCACCAGATGCCTCTGGGCGGCCACACCAGCACCTTCCAATAGCTCCGACGGGCACTCCAGCGGACCCAATCGACGATGCGCGCCGTCATCTGCATCTGCCGTAGGGTCTCCTTTTTTAGGATTTTGCCAGCACATTGACCCCAGGGTAAACCAACATAGCCGTGGAGTTTACCGAACACGAAACCACATTGTTATAGGTGTTCCACATCTTTTCGTAACCCTAGGGTAACCATCAAAAATAGAGATTCAACTGATCATAAACATAGGAAACGATGATGAACCAGTGGATCTAGGGCCTATACAGATACCATATTTCCACGCAAACTCACTTGGGGTCATCATGCCAGTCGGATTGGGACATGTACAATCCTAAGGTCATCACAAATGAATATCTAATGACATGTTGGGTGAAAAACCAGCCAGGAATAAACAAAAAAAAACTACAGTATATCGGGTACAACTATGGTGATAACCTCAATGAATTAGGATCTAATCCCTAAAACTATAACTATGATTAATAGAAATAGATCGAAATATAATATGCATGTATTTACTGCTTTATATCATTGTATATCCACATAACCAACAATAAACACTACTATTAAACCAACAATGAATTCACCCAGTAACTCACCCAAATATGACCTGATATCTTGTGGCGATCACAGGTATTTTTTTTCAACTCTCCTCAAGTGAGGTGATCACATTGTCATTGTGACGCTCGCGCACCCGCAGCACTTCCTTGATGACCTGCCGACGATTGCAAAAGGCGATGTGTGACTGACAACATACACAGCGGAAGATATGTTTGATATCCGTTGTTCACGCAAATTAAAACAAGTCGACCCATAGTTACCCTATGTTACCACCAAAAGAATAGAACGTCGGTTCCACGATGGTAGTGGTATTTTGACGATATTTACCTCATATTGTATTTCCATGTATTTCCAGGTTTCTAAATCTCATGATTTGAAACTTCTTATGTAGACATTCATAAACCACCCAGAAAGTTTGAATAACATCCCCCGGTGGCGCCCATGGATGCGGCAAATGGCCAAAGGTCCTCACCAATTTGGTGGACATAGCATGATTTTGCCATCCCAGCCCATTTCATAAGACAAGGCAAAACTTGGTTGCTTAAGGAACCTCAAAACAACAAAACATCTATTCAATAAATTCTTCAAATAGTGAATTCTAACCATTGAGGAAATAGTCGCCAAATCATCAGCAAATCCAGGCCTCAGCACGCTTCTTCACGAACTTCTCCAATGGGAGGCTCTCGTGTCCTGCCACGCCACGTTGGCGGTGATGAAGGCAGAATAGTCACTGCTGAAGGGTGGAATGGTCTTTCTCATCACACGTTCTGAACAGCAAACTTGCTGAAAGTTTAAATCATCTTTGATCAGACTGTTGAATCCAGATAATCCAGTCTAACCATCTGGAAGCTCAAAAAAAATCTTTGGAGCGCGTACTAGTCTTGCCGTTTTGTCTGGCGAATAGAATTAAAGGATTAGACATGATTAATTAAACTATATGTGGAAGTGCAGTTCCAGCTATAAGTGGATATACCTATCTATATATCCTATCCTATCCTGTGACCGTCCAGTACCGACCCTCCTGCTGGAGCTTCCATGCCCTCGTTGAACATGGTGTAGATGGGTGGAATGTCCTGCAAAAATCACTGCAGCTCGACCTGATTGTGTGGTTTTATATGGGTTTATGGTTTTATATGGTGTTTTATGGATTTATATGGTTTTATCTAGTTTTATCGATGTTTGATCTCGAAATCTTCACCAAAGCAACATGAATCACCACATAGTCTCAACCCCGGATTAATAAACTCTGGTTGATTAATTGTGGTGCTTCCCAAATAATTAGTGATTTTATGGCTACTGAAATGATGCCCCCCAAAAAAACAGCGGTTTGGGGTTTATTAATCTGGGGCTGACATTATGTGGTGATTCATATGCCTTTGGTGAAAATTCCGAGATCAAACATCGATAAAACCATAAAACCGCACAATTTGATGATTGATTCATGTTACTGATCACTCAAAAAACATTGACACTACTATCACAACCAGGTTCTCTAGTAACCCCAGAACGAATAACCAGCCAATAAGGGTGTCTTTAATGGCTCATGCCCTTGAACAAAAAAAACCTGAGCAGTGTTCAAAACCCTGTAATGTCATACATTCCATTCTAATTATTGTGGTTGGTTGAGAACGGGATTCTTGCAGATTCCCAGTTCATGGATCGTGAGAATTGCGAAACCCCAATATTTTGGGTTGTATAACACCTGAACTAATTATCAACCAACCAATTTATACCAATTTATCATATTTCTGTGATCACCAGGCATTGAACGCAATGATATCCTCACAGATGTGATGGTCAAAACCCCATGGAAGACTCATAAAACCCCCCAAAAAAACCTACAACAACCCTTAAACCCCCTGTATTTTAGCCTTGTAAATTCCCCTGTCAAAGCCTGATCAAACCCGTCCGTCCTTCCGCTTGATGACCTTGGACAAGGCCCAACCCAAGGCGCCATAGGCCCGCGCGAAGTCGATACTGTTGTCCAATTTGTCCACCTCGAAAACAGTTAGGGTTTTCAAAAGCGGTGCGGCCAAAGTGCGGTAGTTGACGCACATAGCTTGGTGAACTAGGGTTTATGGGGGATATAACTAACTATAGTTAAGTATAGTTAATGGGTTAACTGAAATTCCTCTGAACATTCATGGGAATGGCAAACGAACCCAGTCCAAAGTCCAAAGTTTTGAAAACATCGTCGAACTTTTGGGATTAAGTCGTGACACCCTCACCGTATGAGAGGATACTTCCGTACTTTTACCAAATCCTTGTTGCCTGAAGCATCCACTGAATCCAACAGCTGCATGATGATCATCACAGCCTGCCTTGTTCAAGACCACAAGAAACTTGTGGTTCCTCAGCAGGGAGAGGTTTGGTGGAACAACAAAGGCAATCGCGGTGCGGATAAACAAATGATGTGGTAATTCACATCGCCAATGGATTGGTTTCAGAGAATTTCTATAGGAACATGTTTTTTTTCCCCAATAAAGTGTTCGTGAACAGTTTATCTTCAACCAATGCTGAGCATTGTGGTTGAATACACTTCACATCCACAGTTTTTCATGCCTGCCTTGCACATGATGATACTTTGGCATGTCAGGGCATGCTCTTCAGCAGAAAACCAACAGACGTACAGCGTTTAGGACGCGCAAAGGGCTGACGCCTTGGGCCATTTCTGGGACATCGCATACCTTTTTGGACCAAATCAGTCACCGGAACCGAACCGCTGGGCGCCAACGGCATGCCTTTGGGTTCCGATGCGAAAACTGGCTAGGACTGGCTATGACTGGCCATCATCTCGTATGTGCACAATGGAGCCGCACCAGAAGTTGGTCTGGTGCCAAGATCTTTGACAAATGTTGACCAACTTCCAAGCTCTTCCTAGCCTCATGTAGGGTTCGAGTTGGTGTTGGCATTGTACCTGGACTCCACCTGGTGGTTGCAAAGCCTGTGGCAGCCATAAATTTATAAACACTCTACTAAAGAATCCAGGAAACATCTAACACATCTATAAACACCTAAACAAACAACACGCATTTAACAATCACACCCAAAAAAAAAACCATACGAGCAACAAAAACATCCCAGCCACATAGATATCCAGCAAGACGTTCTTCACCAGCAATTGCCAGGCGTTTTTCAAACGTTCGCGGCGCTTGCTTCGCATCACTTCCTCCAGGCGCTGCCGTTCCTCCTCCGCCGCTGCACGCAACTCGGCTTCGTCCCGCGCCCAAATGACGCAGCCGGAGTAGACCTGAACGGCCCGGAACGGCCGCGAAGGCATAACGAAAAAGGCACCATCACGTACTAATCAACATTAATCAGCATTAATTAATATAAATCGACATCACATACAAAAGCTATAAAAACGATCAATTGACCAAAAGTACAACAATCAAGATCAAGTATTAAAAAACATCAAAAAACCTATAAATCAGCCAAACCATTAAAGAAATCATTCTATCCCCATAGCAATATATCAAAATTATTCCCATCAGAAAATGGCAATCTCTCCGAGCCACAGGTTTCAGCTGTCCCCTTTCCTTCCTGAAACTGGTCACTGCAGGCGCAAACTCCAGGCCCAGTTTCAGCGCCGCCACACGTGCCGCCTCGTCATCCACGTGGACGCAGCCTTGGGGTATACCGGAGGTCACCTCGATGTTGCCGTAGTTGTTCACACCTACCAAGGTGACCAAAAAAGGTGGAAAAGCAACCCACCAAAATATGGGAAAATCATAGGAACATCACCTATAAATGGAGGTTTATAGCTGGGAAAATCATCGAACCAAATGGTGGATTTTCCAGCAAGCCATGTGTGGAAAAATGGCATGGAAAACCATGGAAACATGGTGATCAATTGGGATACTGATAGATACTCATGGGGACGATCGTGATTTGTCCCAAACTAAACAACTATTGGCCATGTTCATTGATCGTTTCGTAGACAATGTTGAATGAACATGGGACATTTACCGCCAACATAACAAATGTGTTCTTTCAAGTAGTAGAAAGATGATGGCATAAGAGTTTTTCAAATAGTACCCTCTGGCAATTCAACAAAGCTATGGCCCAGACAATAGATGATTTACCCATCTAAAATTGTGGCTTTCATACGTATACAGTATATATATATATACATATTGTGCTAAATTACGAACTTGTAGCAATATAATGGCCATATCATGACTTTGTCATCATTTTCCCTAAACATAATGGCCACAGAATGGGAAGTTTTCTATTTAAAAAACTGGTCATATGAGGATATTGCTGGTACAAGCAAGTTCCCCCATTTTCATCCATTTTCAGCATATCAACCTATGAACATCCCATTTTCAGCATATTAACCCATATTTTGGGAAATGCATGGAACTGCAATATTTGTTTTTTGCTTCGGGAGCCTTTAGCCATTCAAAACCCGCCTGGTTAGACCCTGACCCGCGCCTGGTATGGGACCTCCAACCGTCACCAGCTTCACTTCCGGCAGTTCCTCTGTCTGCCACCTGAACCATGAAAGTTCTAACCTGTTTTCCCATCCCATTCTATTAGTTGATGTGTAAAGTGTAAATAATATACCAATGAAAGGTTAGAATATGTTAGGATAATCATGAAACATCATTGAATGATCTAGGTTACGGTAGGTTAATAACATTTCACAACCCCCTATCTATCTATTTCAGAACTTACACTTCAGAAGAATTCACAAGCCTTCAATTTGTATATCTTTTTTCGTCTCTCACCTTCCAAACAATTTGGAGCAATACATCGAATCTCGTCTCAGAACCTTCACCGGTCGTTCCTCCTGTCGCACCAAGCGGCCCTGCTGACGCCAACGCGAGGCCGTGCAGAGGTCCTTCACGTCCGCGCGGCGCCAGATGGCCTCCTTGCCCTGGAAGAGACCCACCGGTTTCGTGCTGGGATCCAGCACTTGATCCTGACGCACCTGGGACAAACTGGGCGGATGTGGCCGAAATTGGATGGAGAATGTGGGATGGTTAAAACATCTTAAAACTTTGAGGAATTAAACAAACAGCTTCATGATGTTCATTTTTGGAGTCTTTGGAATTGAAGCGCTGCTTGGTCATGTCTGGTGACATACATATCTAGTACTTGGAGATAGTTGGAGGACAATCCTCCAACCGTCTCCAACTATGACGCCCGAAAACACACAACGTTTCAGTCCAGAAGATGGTCAGGGATCCAAGCAGAAAAATCATCTTGCAAACCCAGTTTCACTGAGATTAAAGGCTAATATGGATAAGTATGTCAGTATGGTTAAGTTTCTTCACACACTTCGAATGGATTCAATTGGTCTAGTTTCAGCCGCAAGCAACAATCATTTCTCCCATTTTTCAGGGGTGAAGGCGTCAATGACCCCCACCCCCACACCGGTCCACCTGAGAATCCAAAACGAAAAGTCGGTGGAATTTGAACTGCGACCGCGATGTCGGCAGCGGTTCCTGTTCTGCCAACTGCTGGAGCCATTTTCGATCCAACTCATTGGCCTTGGAGTTCACCTGCGGTAGAGCTGGGTGATGAGTGTCTCATAAGGTTTTGGAGTTCATGGAGGCTTTCAAACATCCAATTTAAATCTTATAGCTTATGGATGCTTATGGTACATGTGAAAAGTGAAAACTATATCAGTTGTATACATTTGTGCTAATGGGCATGTTCTTTGACATATTAAGCCGATTCTCCCAACAATACAATCGACATAAAACAAACATATGCTGTAAACATGTTTCACCCACCCGCCTGTCGCCCATCCAGCAGTTCATTCCAAACCTTCACCAAGGATCCCCGGGCATCAAGGATCCCACTCCACCTGCCATAGCGACCAGTGACATCCCATAGGTCCCCTTCAGCTCCCATGGCCAGAATCCAATGGCTGGAATGACCAGCAGGTACTCCCAATGCTCTCCAGCGCTCTACCCTGAAATCGAAGATTTCGACCCAAAGCGATGGCTCCGGCAGTGCTTCACCCCTCAGCAGGTCGCCACATTTCTTGGCGCCTGGCAGGGGGAGGGACAGCACCAAGCGCGCCGGTTGCTGGGAACGGCAGCGCGCCACCAGCAACAGCAGTAGGTCCATGCTGCTTCCGCCCCCGCGGAGAGCATCGAAGAGGCGCAGGAGACTGGGGACTGCTTCGATCGAAGGCTTCGAGGCGAACTGGGCCTTGATCTTCCGGAAACTCAGCTTGACACCTTCATCCAGGATATGAGGTGCCAATGAAAGCACTGCAGCTTGTAATAGCTCTCGGTTACACATCTGGTTCAACCAACTCAGGCGAGCAATGAAGGATAAAACCAGAATCCGGTAGCGTGCTACTGCTTGCTCACGTAAGGCTTTCCATTGCTTCCTTACTTTGGCATTCTGTTCCTTACCGCTTGTCGAGGGCTTTGCATTCGCCTCCTCTTTCTGTGGCTGCACCGGCTGCACCTGGGATTTCTGTGCCCCTTCAGGGGTTGGCTCGGATGCGGATGCTGAAGCAGAATTCGAATCCACAACCGGGGCATCAAAATCTTCGTTCAAGGCATCGCCAATGTCACACCAATCGATATCACCAAACTCATCCTCCGCATCCGCGGAAGCTTCGACTTTCGTGGCTGGAACCTCTTCCAGCAGAAACGATTCCAGATCATTGCCACGGTCGGAAGTCCAATTCATGGCTCAAGCAATCAGCCCTCACATTTCTGTTCTCGTTTTTATGTCATGTTTATTCATTTTATGTGCTCTTATCATTTCTTATCATTTCTTATCATTTCTTATCATTTCTTATCATTTATTATCATTTCTTATCATTTCTTATCATTTCTTATCATGTTTGATTCTATTTACATTGCCATTCAGGGTTTGACAACCTCCCTCCCTTGACTCATTCGCAAGTCTTCCAAGTCTTTGAAGAAGTGTTTGTGTTGCGCTGCTGTTAAATTGACCACGCTTTTGACATGATATGCAATTTTTTTAGCCATCACTCACTTTGAGACATTCAAAACAAACCATTGAACAGTCACAATTAGTCACTATGAAATATATTATGCCTATAATATCCTATAATTATATAATCAAATGGGAAACTCTATTGCAATGCCATGCAATGCCCATAAATTAGAAGAATATCATCGCAATTCATCGCCATCACTGTGGTTTCATGTTCCAAAATTTGTGTTTCTTCAAGCAGAACTCCATGGCTGGGACAAGGGGTGGAAGATCATCTACTGGAGAGCCTAGCAGAACTTGCTGGAAGAACATCTGCGGGGGTGTTGGATATTGGCACCAGAGTGTCTCGAATTCTCGCAGCAAAATGCTGTCGCAAATCCAACCAAAGGATTTGCTAAAGGAATATGTAACTTACCATAAAAACATCAAATGACTTATTTTACCCACCAGTTTGTAGTCAACATCCACAATTTACACAGGGGTCAAATGAGTCATTGTGTTCTTTTTGCTGATCTCATGAGTTTGAACACCATGGCCTGTTACACGAAAAAATCTGGCTTACCACGAACTGATCATTGGCTGCCCCTCCAAATATCGCCCAGCGGCAGTCCAGACAAAGCTTTCGTGAGCACATCTAATGTCTCTCCTGTGGTCCTGGTGCTGCGCTGAAATCAACTGGGGACTTTGACCTTGAACCAATGGAAAACATGGAAGTAGAACCATGGAAATTCAAACCCCCATATGTTTGTTGGGAGATGGGGCCTTTATAATTATGGTGAAATACGTATATCAATTTATAACTGGAACTGCACTTCCAAGTATAATGGGATGATAATGGGAATATTTCATAGAATATGAATGGGGATATCATGGGACAAGAATTGGGATATTGCTTGTTACCCTCCGGTGTTATTGCTAGAAAATCCCCCAGCTATAGTTCGATGATTTTCGCAGATATCAACCTCCATTTTTACGGGATTTCCAAATTGCCATGTTAGATTACCGGAGGCTATTCGTTTTGGGAACCTCAACATCCACCAACTAATTTCGGGGTGGCAAATCCTTGTGGATCCTTGTGGGGTCTACAGCCTTCCAAGATAGACTGATGGTAGATGAATGGGGCTTTCATGTGCAAAACTTAGATATCCAGAGGATTTCAGCAGCACATATATTTCTGATGATAGTTGGTTCATGTTGGTTCATGTTGCCCGACAATATCCTACTTCCCACTATATCCCCATTATCCCATGAAATCACCATTTTTGGTGGCTGAATCCAAAATCTTCACGGTTCCAGGCAGAAGCCCCACAGGTGCCCCAGGTCTCCCAGGTCTCCCAGGTGCCCCCAACCCAGGCTTGTCGGGGTCGAACAACAGCAGAATGAGATCTGCTCGTTTCGCCCACCACCGCACCACCTGTCTTCGGCCATTGGAATGGGAAGGAGTGCCATGAAATCATGAGAAGATGTGGGAAAATCATGAGAAATCACCAAGTGTTGGCCATATTTTTGTGCAAAAGAGGGTGGCAAAAAACCATCATTTCAGTGGATGTTTAACATGTTTAACCATCAAAAAAACAAGGGTTAACAGAGTTAACAGTATTTAAACATATGAACCCACCCAAACAGGATGATCACTGACTGGTGGTTCCAACACACCTGAAACATGACATCATGACCTCTTCTCGGGATCGGGTCGCCATGTGGCGATCTAATTGATCAAAGGCTTTGTCGCTCCGACAGAAGACTGGGGTTACCACAATCCTTATCTGATTGGTCATGAGTCATTAAATAAATGTCCCCATTGAACATCACCCAACCATTAGGTATATGGTCTATAATGGCTACTATAAGGTGATGTCCAATATTCCCAAAATGGGACAGTTACCAACCCCTGTTGGTGGTTGACTTACCCCTCTGAAAAATGATGGACTTCGTCAGTTCGGATGATTTTCCATTCCCAATATGATGGGAAAAAAGAAAAAATCATGTTCCAAACCACCAATAAGTTATATAAATCATAAACACCAATTAAACACCATAACTTGGGTTGTGATTTACAGCTGTGGGAATTGACCAACTATTGACCAACGTGAATCTCTTTTACGGTTGTAGATCTGCCATGATCCCGCCTCAACGAAGTTGTAACCTCGACCCCGAGCTTCACTCCTCGCAACATATCAATGGCCATTATTTGGCTACCCTCTGGTAAACTAACATAGCTATTGAACATGTCCATTTATTGTTGATTTACCTAGTAAACATGGTGATTTTCTATAGCTATGTTAGTTTACCAGAGGGTATATTCATGGTTATAAAATAAGGCTTATGGACATGTTTATAATATTTTATAAACATGGCTATGAAAATGGATCAAATCAGTAGTATCATTTCCGGGACTTAAATTGGAGGCACCTACAGGGAAGTACTAGAATCTAAGGCCTATGTTTTGGGGCTATGTAAGGGGAATATGTTCCCAAAGTATGGCTTTACATGGTACAGTACATCTAGTTTAGGTACATGATTTAAATTGGACATTGAATGTAAGCCATAAGCAACATCACCAAACATCACTATATAAGGTGTAAAATGCTGTGTCTGAAAATCAGGGTACCCCCGGTAATTTAACATAGCTATTGAAAATGGCCATAGAAATAGTGGATTTTCCCATTGAAAATTGTGATTTTCCATAGTTATGTAAACGTTTACCAAAGGGTATACCATGCTATACCCCCCTTATAAGTGGCCATTTCAATTTGCACATTTGAGCTGGACAATCCCACTAGAAATTTGTCGATGACACCGCAGTATCGGATAGTATCCCAATGATTATCCCATCATATCTCCATTAAGATTCCATTTGGTTGGTGGTTTTAACCATCTTGAACAATATTAGTCAATGGGAAGGATTATCCCATCATATATCCATATATGAAATGGAAAATAAAAAATCTTCCAAACCACCAACCAGCCATTATATAATATCCCCTATCATGGTTATGTTCCCGCTACATTCCCATGATTATCCCAAGAAATCCGCCATGGCAGCCATGGCAGCCATATCTCCAACTCCCCAACTTCCCTGCGCCATTTCTGGCGAAGCTCAGAGTATTCTCGTTCACCGGGAGGTCGATCATTCCTGGCCTCAGAAACCATGGAAGCATTGGAAGCATTGAAGAAACAACTGGGAATTGCTTCGTCCAAAAGTATTCATCCATCTTGGAAAGCCAGTTTTAGATATCACTGATTTCAAATAACACTTTTGTTCTACAAGTGTCGACATGTCTCAACAGTCACTAGTCTCGCCCGAATCAGTCAGCAGAAATTTCAGTGCTGCACGTGTCTACGATCTGCAGCTTGAAGGGCATCTGAGAAGTTTGAGGCAGGATTAAGCGCTTCCTGGCGTGGCAGCTGTTCCACTGGTGGATGTGGCTGGCCAGAATTCGAAGGTTTATCCCAGTGGGAGAAGACTTGAAGCTCAAAGAAATGGGCCCCAATATCCACCAGAAAAAATATATTCGTGGGAAACATCTGAACACTGAACCTTTTATTGATATCTACATCATATCACTACGCATCAATATTCCAAGAAGGTCTACAATCCATCTTCCAAAAAAAACATATGGAGGTTACCATGAATCGGGGTACCTGGGTACCTTTAAATTATCCATTTTTGTTCGGGATTTTCCAGTATAACCATCCAGCTACTGGGATACCCCCATGACTCCACTAAACCCCCGTGGGTGACTGGGATGTCTTCAGCGACAGGCGCCTTCTGAGCACTCCTGCGAAGATCTGTCCAAATCGCTGCAACCTGATGATCTTTTAAGGTGGAGCCCCCAAGTCCTGTACCCAGAAAAACATAGAAAAACCATAGCTTCTACCTTAAACGTTCCAAAAAACCATATTTAATCCAGTTATAAACCCCAACAAAAACATGAAAAAACTCTCAAGGGGGTCCCACCTTGGATCCAAGTGATTTTAACCTCACTCGCTCGGATCTCAGGGTTGGGCTCCGCATAGGGCCGATTCTCCGGACAGCCCAGAACTGTGGGCCCGTCCTCACGAAAAAATGCAGATCATTTTCCCAGGGAAACCATGGGTTTTCCACATCTATTTCAAGTCTTAAAGCCTGGTTTTTTGCGGTGCAGTTAGAAGCTACTAGGAAGATGTCTGAAGCAGCTAGTAGAGGGGTTAGCGAATGGCTTTAAGCCCAAAACAGCTCAGATTACAGGGGGTTGAATAGCTAAATTCTCCAGTTGCTAACTGCAAACACGATGACCGGGCATACAACTTCATACAGGCCACACCAATCTGCACATCAAAGGAGTGTGCTGTTGAGAATAAGCCTCTAGTTTGTAGGATTTTGGTTTATACCATTCATTTCAGTCAAATTTGGGGATGGTTCATTGGGTTTACCACATTCATGATTCTAGATTATGACTACAATTAGATAATGAATATCTTTATCCATAGTACATAATGATTATAGATGATGATTGACTAACCATTCAATATACCCCCAAATCATAATCTATCACGGGTTGATTATCCAAATATTGATCATCCAAATATAAGATAGATATATAGAATCTAAAATCCCCATGTTGATAGTATATTGGTTAGACTGTAGTCTATTGAATTTTTCATGATCCGCCTTTTTTTTGTCGATTATAATGGTAGAAGCCCCATATTTATCATTATATATCCCATATGAATCCATATGATAGATATATGGATATGGATTCTATAATCCCCATAGTTAGATTAGATTAGATTAGATTAGATTCTAGTTTAATATATGGTGGTTTCCTAAAATAGAGGTACCCCCAAATAATCCATTTTTGTTTGGGATTTTCCATGATAAACGATCCAGCTGTTGGGGTAGCCCCATTCCAGGAAAGCCCCATATCCCCAGATCTAAAATCTAGTTTAATAATATCCATATAATCTATTATAGAATCCCATATATTCCCATCTATTCCCATACAATCCCATATAATCCCATATATTTCCATATATTCCCATATATTCCCACATATTCCCATCTATTCCCGTACAATCCCATATAATCCCATATATTCCCATATATTCCCATCTATTCCCATATAATCCTATATAATCCAATATAATCCCATATAATCCCATATAATCTGTTTTAATGTATCCCCAACTAACATTGGGGATTCGGGATCGATCCCCCTTTGGTCATGCCAGAAATCCACTGGCTCTCCTCGGTTTCGCTGCTGGTCCGTCGCTCCAAAATGGTGAAGCCATCATCCGTGGGGGCCACACCTGTGTCCTGAACCTCCACGCGGCTGGGAGTCCCGAAAAGGTGGACATCAATTTTGATGTGATCTATATATTCTAGGGATATCTGATTTGGATGCGAATTTTCAGATTTAAGGATGGGATTTATGTGGGATTTATATACGGGATGTTTATGTGGCTTATATATAGTTATCTGATGTTATCTGATTGTTAAATATAGGTATAGGGATTATAACCCCCATAAGTTTCGGATATGGGGCCCCTATGGTGAAATCTATCCACGAACAGTTCACTGGAACTGCACCTCCACGGTTGCCGAGATAACATGAAAAATGTGCATGGCTTGTATATATTCAATTATATGCATGTATGTACCCCGTGGTTATATGATGTTATGGGCTCTTTGCCCATGGTTATCTTCTGAGTCAGAATGTACCAGTGTTTGTGCGTGTAATGCATCTGCAAACGGTATGTGTATATATATATATATGTGTGTGTTATGTGTATGTATGTATATATATATGTATATATATATTATATTGTATACGTACAACCAATGGTTTTGCTACAAGATTCCATTGGACAGTGTGTAAGATTGCATGGAGTAGAGCAACGCGTAAATACATACCCCATGGTTGTGGACAAGTACATTGATTTACCAATTTAACTATTGGATTTGTCGTCATAGACCCATAGTATATTTGGCTGAGTACATGCCTCCAATGATACCACTTTGGGAGGAACTGACGGGACAGGTTGGAACAACAATTGCCCAGTGATCTTGAAACATTGGGGGGTACCCTCTATCAAGCAAAGGACATCTGCCTATGAAAGAGTAGTCTGGATACAATGAAACCTGGGCCCTCCCAAGAAAAATATATCACGGGAAATTATCCAGATGTTTAAGTTTGTGTTTTTGGCCTATACTACTACTATAGAGTCTTATAGATGCCTGACCCAATTTGGACAGTGGTCATCAGGTCATCATTGTTCCATCAGATTTGCCCCGGACACGCGAAACACGCCTCTTTCCCCAGCAATTTGTTGATGAAAGTCGACTTCCCCGAGGAGTGATTGCCAATGACCAGCACCTCGTTTTTTTTTTTTACCACGGCACACCGTGTTTGGCTCCGGAAATCTGTTACGATTCCAGTTTGAAGCACGGAGAATATGATGATTAAATATGATTAAGTATCAACTATGATTGAATATGTTTATATATAATACGATTAAATGTGATTAAACATGCTTCAATCTGATTTGTACAACTACAGTGAATATGATTAAATATGATTAAGTATGATTAAATGTGATTAAATCGATTAAACATGATTAAATATGATTAGATATGATCAAATATGATCAAATATGATTAACATATATCATTAATATGCATGGCATTCTATGCCGCCTTGCAATGCAGTGTAGCACAATGCAATTCAACGCAATGCACTGTATAAATATACGCGTATGTCAAACGTATGTCTGTATGTGCATATATATATATATATGTATATATATCTATGTGTATAGATGATTATATTAGAGTATTGACGCAAAATCATCCCCAAACATTTCCAAAAAGTGGCAACAGTAGCAACCAGTTGACACTAGAGTGACACAATTGGAGCCAAGTCCCTGACCATGGGCGTAAATGGAAACGAGTGCATATCGTACCTGGAGAATTTGAAGTGTCAACAGTCATGCTCTCTGGTTATTTCCAGAAATGCGAGAAATGGGGCATAGAAATTGCCATCATTTTGACGCGGAAAGTGATGATAGACCATCAGTTTTTTGGGGTACACTGTTTTTCGGCAAACCCTCCATCTGCCAATCATGTCCAATGATTTCTAAACCAACAAACAATTTATCTGGGCCATTTTCATCGATGTTTTCATCCAGTTTCCATATGTTAAGTCACCGGAGGATGCTGGATCGCACTTCCCCCCCCCCGCGCTCACTCGAAGGGTCTGCCCGGCATGCGTTTGTCGATGGGGATCAATAGCTCGTCCTGAGGTCGGTTGAAAACGGGCGTTGGTTACTGCTGGGTAACCCGCCAAAAAAACAACTACACCAGCTGTGGGACCCCTCATGATTTTGCTGGCTTTTGTTGGAGAAATTTATGACTTTTTGACGACCCTGAATGAAGGTGAACAGATCTTCCATGGTAACCAGCTGGCCCTTGCAGCTGCAGCCCTCAGTTGTCACGGTCACCCTGCCTGCAAGAAGCAAACGATTCTCCGAAACTCTGCCTGAGCAGTGGGGCCAGCTTTCCACTCCTATCTGCAGTACCCTTTTGTCCTTTGGAAATTCAACAGTTTACATTAGTTTACCATCGAAAATGGCACAGAAATGTCGATGTTTTTTTTTCACAAATGGCGACTTTCCATAGCTTTGTTGAATTTCCAAAGGGAATGTCTTCACAAAATATGAACCAATCTCCTGAAACATGCTCTTTGCTGTCCTAATCCTAAATTGGGGTAATGCCAACTGTCAAAAACACAAACATGTCTTAAGCATGTCCAAACATCGCAACTGTCAATAGGTTGCTTTCGTTGCCACTAGTTGGATATATCTACACCCAGCAGTTGAACTACTTGCAGCAACTTGGCTAAATACTGAAATACCGTATGTGTTCAATGTTTTTCCTGTTTTACCCTCCGGTAATTTATCATAGCTATCGAAGCCATGGCCCAGAAAGCATATAGATAAATATAAATATAATTTATCTATCAAAAATGGTGGTGTTCCATAGCAAACTATGATAGATTACCAGAGGCCAGGTGAGATTCTGCAATCTTAGATCTTAGGACCCTCCGAACATCCGAAAACGACCTCAGCATCCGCCACTTGTCCTCCCTTCGAAGGCGATAGGTCCTCTTCAGAGCTTGGCTACCATATGTATCACCAGATTCTTGATGGATAAAGTTGAAAATGATAAAGTTGATTGTTAAATTGTCACTCTGGTTATTTGACATATAGATAATTTACGATGATGTCCTATCAAATATGAACGATTTTCCAAAGCTTTGCTAATTGGCAGAGGGGAATTAGTTTTTATAAGCAACCACCCCAAGATCCTATTAGAATGATGATGAGTTTCTTTCCTGTCTATTGGGAGGTACTAGGCATATATGTATCTGTATATTTATAGGTTTCAATTATCACGATCTTAGTATAGGATTTTACTTTCACACTAAAAATGGATGGATGGTGCTTTCGACCAGCCTATCCCTCATATTCACGGTTATCATATATATATATTATTTATCGCAATCCGACTTTTAGATGGTCATATCCCTGATGAATTGACTTTTATATCCCCATCAAAGTTTGGCTATAGTGACCAAAAAAAAAATAAAAAAATAATTAAGAACGATAAGACCAATTGAATGACCACTATTTTGGGATTTAAGTTGGTTTTCTGCATCTTTTTGGGAAATCGGGATCGAACTTTACTTCTTCGCATCTTTTTTTGGGTGCTTTGCTTTGCACCAAAATTGGTTGGTGGTTTCAATCTATCCCAGAAAGATTGGTCAATTTGCATCTGCATCATCATCATCATCATCATCCTCCTCCTCCTCCTCAGCACAGTTTGGATGGAACATTCAGAAAAAGTCATGGTGTCACACCGTGCCCCTAAACGAAGGCGCTCCGGCAGTCTGTAGGGTCGTCGCAAGCTTTTCCTGCGTGCCTAGGCAGCAGCTGTGACATGGCTGTCGCAATATATATATATATATACACATACTGTCACATACATATAATATTATATATATTACAATGTATATATATATATATATTATTGTAATATATAAATAATAATATATATTATAATATATAAATAATAAAAATAATATATATATATATATATATTATAAAATATAATATAATATAATTTAATTTAATAAAATAAAATAAAATAAAATAAAATATAATATTATAAAATATAATATTATAAAATATAATATTATAAAATATAATATTATAAAATATAATAAACTATAGTAACATAATATAACATAATATACCATAATATAACATAATATAACATAATATAACATAATATAACATAATATAATTTAATATAATATAACATAATATAATATAATATAATATAATATAGTATAACATAATATAATATAGTATAATATAATATAATAAAATATAATATAATATAACATAATATAATAAAATATAATATAAAAAAAAAAATATATAATATAATATAATATAATACAATATCATATAATATAATATAATATATAAATAATATACAGTATATATATATATTCAATATACCCACCAGGAATCAACCATGGCTGGGGAATCTCCCTATAAGTTGGAGAAATCATCGAACTAACTGGGAATTTCCACAAGGCCATGGAACTGATTCATCAGAAAATTCTTGGGAATCCTTATGCAGGCCACTCTACTTCCCTAATCGTGGTATGACCATCCCAAATTTAGGCACATGCAATCCAAGTTTTGACCATGGCATATGGGAAAGAGTGTGTTACAGTGTAAATTCCTTGGCGCATATCGCAGTTTGAAACATGAGTACAGGGGTACGTGCCAGAACATGTTTCGAGGATCATCCCACTTAGTAAATTGTTACTAACTGGATGTAGCTTGGGTTGCAACTACAACCCACTTATATATATATATATATTATATGCCACAGGAATCGGGGACTTACTAACCAGGGTTACTAGCCACTTACTGACTGGAATGGAATGATCCTCCAAGTGCTTCCCCCCAATTTCACAGCTGCTGTTTGTCCCTTGTTCTCCCGAGTGACGCAGTACCACATCACGGCTAGGACCAACAAAGCTCCTGCGAGATCTAGGGTGAGCTACAACTAATCCGGTCCCCCTTACATTCTCCTCCAGAAGCCATGGTTTAGTGGGGAATTTACAGATTTACACGTATTTGGAACCATACCATAGGGGTGTCAAATATTAGGCTGGGATTATTCGCGGGATGGGACCACGTTGACATCCAACAGTACCTGGAGGATCATCTGGATGTCACTGGTGAGCTCCTGCTCCATAGCTGCAACTCAAGGGATATTCTTCATAGAAGGGCAGCGGCGCTGGTGGCTCAATCGGGAGCTCGTCCGGCACCTTTTGCCTGTGACCCAGCTGACAAACATCTGCAACGACTGGCGGTTTTCGTGGTGAAAACAAAAGGTTTTGATGCCCTGAAAACGCCTGAACAAACACTTGGGGACACTAGAATCATTCCATTTCAGTTTGGGATGGAGCACAAAATAAATATGCGAAGACCACTTCCCCCCAGTTCAAAGCTGGTTCAAATCCCAGCGAATTAGTTGGATATATCGCTAAGTATCATGATATATCCATGATGACATTATGAATATATATATATATATAATCCCACCTCTTCAAGCCAAAGGCCTCATGGCCTGTCGCGATGTCGGCAGAACTTCGCCCCGCGCTGGAGTGGAAAAGTCATGGTGGGAACATCTTCACCGGAAACAATGTTTTTTCCCATTCAAATCCATTAAAGATAGCGGTTTCCATGGGTTCCTGAAAACGTTCCCTTATACCAATCGATTGTTAAAGATTATAGGTGGAAAGAAACATCCATTAATTAATAATAATAAAATCCAGTAGTAGGGTATGAGTTATAGATCAAAAGAGTAACCTATTCCAGTAAAGGGCTTGTTACACTTGCAAGACTATAGATAGATCAACGAAAGGATACTTCATATCATTGTCATCACTAGTTATCAACTAATTTATTGACAATATATATATATATGTAAATATGTAAATGTATATATATATATATATGTATGCATATGTGTATTCATATGTATGGTCCAGTGTTCCAACCCCCCTCCCCCCCCCGGCCATGGTCATGGGTCAGCCATAGTACTGTCCCGTTCCCCCTGTGGTGTGGTGGGGGTGTGGTCCCCCCCTGTGGTGTGGTGAGGGTGTGGTACTGTATGGATGGTAGGTATGGTATGTAAGTCTGTTGGGTTTGGTATGTTTGATATGACTCGACAGTATGTATGGTTTGTATGGTATGTATGGTTACTATGATGGGTATGGAATGTTTGCTATGTAAGGTAGGTATGGTATGGATGGCATGTATGTTTGGTATTGTATGTATGGGAGGTGTGGTAATTATATTTCATATGTATGGTATCTGTGGTATGCATGATAGGTATGATAGGTTTTGTATGTATGGTCAAAGTTCGTATGGTCAAAGTTCGTATGGTATGTATGGTATGTATGGTATCATTGGAATGTATGGTAGGTACGGTATATCTTAAACACATGTAGTGTTGTGAGAGTACACAGGTAGCAAATAGGAAGTAGATACATAGCACATGTATATATGACTATAGGTAGCACGTAGGTGGGAGTATGTTTGCTACGTAGGTCGTCTAAAAGGTAGCATGTACCTAGTAAATGCGAGGCTGGTAGTCAGAAATGCTGCAAAGACCTAGCAAATACGAGGCTGGACCTCAGAAATGCTGCCAATAACTTGCAAATACCATTGGGGGGGGGGTGTGGCAGATTACTATTCAGGGTCTGCGTTAATTTCCTGGAGGGTATCATCATGTATCCGCCCCTTTTTTGAACAGAAACCGTTCTCCAAAAAAAATGCACAGTTAGATATCTCGCAACAAAATAAGAAAGAACCTACGTTATAGTTATCATGATTACACAGGAATAAACCATCCCTTTTCCAGATTCTTTTCATGATTTTGTGTATATATATATATATATATCCCATATCGAATCCCATATCCCCCAATAAACCTCGATTCGTGAGGACGAATGCCAACACTCCCAAGACCTGGAGCATGAGGCAATGATGAAAGAACTATATTGATATATGAACTAATATTTGACAATATGATAAGTATTATAGTATCTAACTATTGTATACATACTATATATATAGATAATACATAGTCTTTATGATATATGACAATATTATATGAACATGTATGGTAATATATCATATTCTATCATAATATCTGATAATATTATATGAAAATGTATGATAATATGGTAATCCATGGCAATACCATTGATATTATATTACAATATCGTAATAACAACAATATACACATAACAGTAACAATGATAACCACCATGAATCAGAAAAATAAATAAAACTTTGGATTTGAGAATAGTTGTGTGAGAAGAAAACCAATCGAAAACCTTCATCATCCCTGAAAGAAAACAATCATCTCCATCCCCAAGCATTTGAGCAGTGTTACAAAAACCTTCTGTCATTCCATCATACTGGTTAGTTAATGATGTTAATGGGAAATCCCGTAATGGATGAAGGTAAAATCCGTGATAATCTCCAACATATTGGGTAGTATCATCCCGTATAAAATAGGAGTAGGTCGCAGCCAGTGCTCAATTGACAATCAAATATTATTATATATTATCATACATTATCAAAACCATGCATATAGGAATGTCCTCTTCGAGCACTCAATAATCATCATATTTATTACCAGTCTCATCATCCAAATCATATAACATTCTATATCATCAATTATCATCATATTTTATAATATTTTATGTATGATCATCATCATCATCTATAATATTCTATAAACATCTACATAATATTACATAATCATATTTTGAGAATCTCAGTCGAAAAAGCCTGGAAACCCCGCCGGATCTCCACCCGAAACCCGAAACAACGACTGCTCTGTCGGGCGCACGAAAAACCGCGCCGCCACAGGATCAGCGCTGCGGGAACCTGTGGCTGTCACGGGCTTTTTCTGAGATTTGACCATGAAAAGTGGGGATTTCATGGGATTTCATGGGATTTCATATGGACTTGAATAGGGATTTAGATGATTTTATAAATCATTTTATATAAATGGATGTTTTTCTGCTTCAAAAAAGGTTGTTTCGATGTTCTTTTTAATCATCATGAATTAATCATCATAACATCAACCAAGCCTCGCCGCGGAGCCATGGCACCCACAGCCATGGCGACAGCGACAGGATTGCGAACCGACCTAGAGGGTGGCGCCATTGCGACAACTTGTTGGGATCCAGTGTTGTCAAGGACATCTCATGAAACTGCAAGATACTATGGAAAGCTCTCCATTGCCAATCTTGAAACTTGGCAGGTCATGCCTACATGCCCGGCGAAAGGCATCGTTATCTGGTGGAGCGCATCAATTTGCGAAGGCACACAAAGATACGACTCATTCATTCGCTGGCATCATCCACGTTCATTTACAGTACTTTGGAGCTATTGTTTCTTGAACCCAAGCGCTTGCAGAGACATGCTGGCAATGGCTTCCGATACTTCCATACCCAGTCGCCTGGAAATCAGCAAGAAAGTTGTACAGTGAGATCCCGAAAGACTTCCTGTGGGGTGCCACTGAGCAACGCACCTAGTTATGGGCTCTCCAGTTATGAGTTGGTTTGTAACCTCCATGAACAATAGAATTCACCTACCGTCGTTGTAAACCAACTTAGCAAAGAAAATCCCATCCCGCGCCTCGCGCTTTTGCGGCAGCTTCTCCAAGTTTCGAACCTAGGCCAACCAAGCAGGACTGATTGGGGGGTTGAGCCACCTTTAAATCATGAAACATCTTATGAGACGTCTTATGAAACATCTCATGAGACATCTTATAAAACATCATAAGACAGACATCTAGCGAATTGGGATCCTGTCAGATTCTCCCTGGAATTCTGCATGATCGTCTCATCAGTCGGAGATGACCATCATCCTGCAGGACAATCACTATGTTTTTTTACCGGTAATTTTGTTCATCAGTAAATGGGCCATATTTTCCATGGCTGCGTTCATGAAACCAGAGGTTCAATTTCGAGGTTCAAACATATCTAAACTCTCAACATCATGGTAATCCAACCATAAATCTAGCTGATCTACTATATATTCAATAATTATTCAATATCTCAACATATCTAAACATTTTTGACATAAATTTGTTAGATCAGGCATGATCTCCCATGATCCATGGAGATGATGACACCGATCATATCCCAACGATGATCACATGATACCAGTGTTATATCACTGTGATATCCATATGCAGAAAATATATAAATATTCCATTCATTATACTACATTATATATTATATCCATTATATTATATTCATTATTTATATACACATAATATCCATCATCTATATATATAATATCCATTATATATAATATCCATTATATATAATATCCATTATATATAATATCCATTATATATATATATATAATCCATTATATATATAATATGAATTATAAATATATATATATATATTTATCTACCATTGGAACCAACTCAGGGCCTGAAAACCTCTGAGTTCAAAGTCCAGGGACCCCCACGGCTGACTGTGACTTCTGACCTGGCTGGTTCAAAAACATCCGCAGGAGTTGACTGGGGGAGTTCCCTTACCCTGTGGTAATGACTAACATAGCTATTGAAAATGACCATAGAAATAGTGGATTTTCCCATTGAAAATGGTGATTTTCGATAGTTATGTAAACGTTTACCAGAGGGTAAGTTTAGGATGCCTTTTGGGATGACTTTTAGGATTTGAAGATTTCTTGTGATCGTTGCCTGAAAATATTCGGATCATGCTTCAGTGGTGAGCCGCCACCAAACCTGAAAAAATTGAAGCCGTTGGATTTGAATTTTGGGGGATTATAGCCTCATAAAAACATCAGCTGCGCCTCGAAGCACCGTGGGGGTTTGGACCCGTTCTGGACGCGTCCTGGCCGGTTCCCGGAATATCTGTGACTTTCCTGGAAATCTCATGTGCTTTGAGTAGCACCTGGGAGTTCAGTTACTATCCCACACGCCAGCATCCAACCCGGAAAGTGTGTTGAAGTTTCCGTGCACTCCAGTAATCCAACCCGGCAAATGAACATCTCTGCATGTACCCTCCCAGCAATCAAGGCATTGCAATTTGGGACACATTTCGACCGATGATTTTCGCTACAAACCCTCCATTTATAGGGGATTTCCATGGATTTCCCATCTACAGTATATAACCATGTTTAATTACCAAAGGGTATAGATCTTGGCGTTTCGCAAAATGGATCTTCCACGGCCAAGTCGCTTGCAACATCTGACGGCCTCTGGGTAAATGGTTGAAAGCAACTAATAAAGCCGTCTGAGAACTTGCTAAAATCTTGATAAATGATCTACAGTAGCTGTATTACTTCAGACCCTAGGAAATTCACTCCCCAACCCCCAGTACTAGACCTTGAGTAGTTGAGGGTATATATCTTTAGCATCAAGCAATAATTAAAGCCTGCTATCGGAAAAATCCTGATGTTTGAGGAGTAACCCACCATCTTTTAACCCACATTTTTTCACAAGCCGGGAATAAGGCCATTTCGGGATAGCGACCCTCTGGAGATCAAAACATGGCTGGAAAATCATCCTCTAGAACTTCCCATTGGATTGATTGAGTTTGGGATAGTTACCCCACTAGTTATCCCATAAGTTACGCTTATTATTCATTGAGGTTAATGAACATGAACCTCCGCAAGAAACCCAGCTCAATGAATTGGTCTGAACAAAAAACAAGTTGTCAGACGTTGATCATGATACCCTGCAGAACGACATGGTTTTGGCTGGTTGGGCTACGAGATCGCCATCAAAACGACCAAAAAAACAAGGTCGTGTGAACATGCCCATCCAGTTGTTTGACCAACTATGGCTACTGTTCCATGTTTGGGGTGCAAGTTAGCCTGTAAGTGGCTATGATCGGGTTATGACCCGCTTGGTAAGTGGGATGCACATCTAACCCACCGCAGCTGCAGGGTGCAGTTCCAACATGTTCCAAGGCGAAACGGCTGTCCGGCTGTCCTGATACTTGGCCGCGTGCCTGCGTGGCGAGTCCGCAACCCGGATGATGGAATCCAGTGGACTGGAAGAGTTCTATAAACTGGTTGGCTGTAAACACCTGACATCTCAAAAGTTAGGGACCAAACATGCAATCACCAAAGAACTCAGTGAGGTCAGAATGCCCAAGCATCACATGACACCAGGGAGGGTACCTGTGTGAATCAATGTTTAACCAGTTTCTATGTGGACTGGAATTGATTTCTGGGGACTTAAAGGACTGAGTCATACCTTGGCAACAAGGATTTGCCCCGACGCATTTGGAGAATGTATCATCTGGCTGCCTCTTCACAGTGACAAATCAACAAAAAAATGAGCTTTTCCCAGCCTCAAACAGTTGAGGGCTTGGGCCAATTTGGGTGTGTTCAACCGATCAAAAAGATTGATCAACCGATGTTTGAAAATTTGTTGACATCCTACATTCCCACTTGGAGGATCATCTCACCTACTAAGTGGTTGGTAACCCTAGTTAGAAAGTCCCCGATTCGTGGTTTTTCCATGCTTTTCCCATACAAATGGGTTGTAACATGCTATAACTATGGTTACTACCCAGTTACTTCGTTGTGCCATCCCCTTTTTCAGTCGCTCTCGTTCAGGCGTTCAGCTCGTTCAGCTTCATCGATCTTGGCAGCGCACCAGTCCTGCCATCCGGCCGCTGCCCTCTGAACACCTACCATTTCTGGCCCATTTGTGGATGATTTATAGGATGTTATAACATAGCATTCTAGTATGTTATAGCCCATATATAAATGAACATAAATGATGATATGGAAATCTGATTATATGAAACTATGATTTCCCTATGAACAAATGGTGCAATGGGATATGATACAATGCGATAATGATGGAACAATGATGGGACAATGATGGGAATGTCAACCCTAAATTGGGATATGAAAGGAATATATGAATGGGGATATTGATGAATCTTCACTGGGAGATATATATATATAATTTATATTTATTTACTGTATATGTATATGATACTGGGATAATGTTGGGATTGCAACGGGAATATAATGGGAATTAACTGTGATGGGATATTGCCCATAGTGCCAACCCCGATTTGTATTCACCCTTGAACATTGTGGGGGAGATCGAAGGCATGTGATTGCATGATCTGATCACATGAAAACTGCACCACTTGTGAACTGAGTAATTCCTTTAGTATTGGGTTTGTTCATATTTGGTTGGGTATATATGGGATGAATTTCGATTGAGCAATTTATCTCTGGTGCATCTAGGGTTTAACCGTTGATTTTCTGCTCCGGAAACCCATATTTTTTGGTCGCTTGAAATCCCCATTTTTTGGTGCATGAATCAATACCCATATGGCGAAGCGCCTGAAAATGTTGGGAGAACCCCAAAATCCACAGGTTGATCAATTTCCATTGCCATTTGGGGTCTATACCACCTTTTTGATCCACACACACACTCTTGAAAGACATGATTCTTCAGTGTAAATCCAATTGTCCATGGTCAAATCCCTGGAAAATCGGAAAATCATGGGCGTACAAATCGCTATGGATTGATGACTGTTGATGGACTGCAATTTACCCTAATTTTGACCTTGGGAATCTGGCACAAAAAAACCCTAAAGGTTTACATAGACGTGGAAAAGCCATGGTTTTTATTAGGGAAATTGTCTTCAAATGGTGGGTATTTTCGACATCGAACTGAGTAATTCATGCCATGATCAGATGACAAACCTCAGCTTCAGGTTTTGCTTCCAAGGGTTTCACGCCCCATGCACGTCTCGAATCGGCTTCTGGTTGCCGATGCGGCTTGGATGACACTTGAGAGTGTCATGTGAGCCACTGACATCTGACTCACTGACATGACATAATATATATATATATATATGTATATATTATATTATATGATTTATAAATATTGTATCTATATATGTATGTATGTATGGATGGATGGATGCATGTATGGATGTATCTATGGATGTATCTATGGATGTATGTATGTATAGGTATGTATATTTATGTATATGTATGTAAATGTGTGTGTATGTGTATATGTATGTATTTGTATGTATATGTATGTAATATGTGTATGTATATGTATGTAAATGTATGTAAATGTATGTATATGTATGTATATGTATGTATATGTATATGTATGTGTATGTGTATGTGTATATGTATGTATGTGTATATGCATGCATGCATGCATGCATGTATGCATGCATGCATGCATGCATGTATGCATATATGCATGTATGCATGTATGCATGTATGCATGTATGTATGTATGTATGTATCTATCTATGTATCTATGTATGGGTAAATATATATATATATACCCATACATATTATAACTTGGGACAGAGCCTTTGCGGACGACATCCTCTGAGCGTGTCAGACTCCGATGTCACTGGCTCGATGGAAATGAAAACTGGGTGTGTCTGAAAATTGGGGATTGACGGATATTGATGGACATTGACGGATATTGACGGATATTGATCATATTCCATGGATTCCATGGGATTGTTCTGGTGAACCAAAATTTTCAGACAAAACCAATTCAAAAATGCGATGTGTCTTTGGCAACTTTACCATGAGGGCAATGCTGGCAACCAAAGAGATCCACCAACTTTGCACTGGCTTTACCAGTGGCAAACTTGGCGTGACAACGGTCGCCAGCACGGAAATGTCAAAAATCTCCTGAAACCTCAAAGTGGTTTCCACTTTTCATCTCCACTATATGTATTTTTACTTATATCCCCATTGTGTATCATTGATTATATCACATAAAATCCTATTAAATAATGGTTGATAGATCCTAATGAAGCTTCAGCGATGAAGTTGTGCGCAGCCGTGGCCGCTGAGGGCTACTCTGGCCTCACATTCCGGAAATGGTCAAAACACACCTTTCTGGTTACTGGTTTCAACCCTCCTGAAGTACTCAGTTGGATATCCCAAATAGGCTGGAAGATAAAACTTGTTTGAAACCACAAACAGGTTTTAATATGTTTTAATCTGGAAATGGAGGGATACATAGTGATCTGGAGGGGCACGATAAATCGAGGCCAAAAAAAAAAAACAGGGGATGTTTCTTAGAAGTGCCAATTCAAACTAGAAATGCTGGGTATTGATTCGCTTTCTAAGCATGGGGTATACTGATACTGGTAATACATATCCCAAAATTGTCTGACTAAAAACTGGAAACATGATGATAAACCATGATAAACCAAGATAACCATGTTCATCCAACTAAGAGGTATAGAACCCCCTAGAAATGGGAGGGCCATCTTGGCCCTCCTCAATGCCTGGCTTAGACTGGTTTAAGTGGAAAAGTTTACCGGAAACTCAGGTTTTGACAAACAACTAAAGGAACTTGCGGTCAATTTTACTAATCACTGGTTTAAGGGAAATTTTAAAACTACTCGGTACTCGTTTTAAACTACACCTACCAAATGTCCTTGGGAATCCTGCTGCGCATATATATATATATCTTGGATTTCCTTGACAGGCCCCAAAACAACACATATTCACAATGGATTCCCCAAATGGTGGATGTCCTATTGAGAAAACAAAACGTCACCTCAAACTAACCAAGGTCAGCTTTAAACTTTTATTACCCTCCGGTGTCATCAAACGTGGCTTGCTGGAAAGTACACCATTTAGTTCGATGGTTCTCCATGGTTCTCCCATTCAAACACCAAACGAAACATTGGAAACCTGGAAAATATGTGGGCAGCATCATTCTTTTAGCATCCTTGCTTATCCTGGTGGCACACTTTTTGGCATCGGGGGCTCGAGGATCTCCCAGCCAAGCTCGACCCATCTCAAGCACCAAAGTCCCGGACCTTGTAGCGGCAGAAAGCACCATGAGCCACACCAGCGCGGCACAGCCCAGTGTCCTTGGGAAAAGCAATAGTTTGAAAACTGGAAAGCCATGGCCCATAACATCCCATCACTAGTTCGATGATTTCCCGCTTCAAAATGGTGATTTCCAGTTCGCAAACTGTTCAATTACCAGAAGGATCCAATAATTTACAACAGAAAAGCGGAATTCATTGCATTCAACGGCTTTCCATGGGTTTCCTACTTTTCTTCATCTTTCCCTATGATCAGAACGTACGACGTCCACGTCTGAGTTCATGAAAATCTACGATGCCAAAGTCATCAGGGACCCAGCGTTCCGCGCGAAACTTGATGTGGGCATGCACTGCAGGTAGAACGACGCGTGCCAATTCAATGGGCTTCGAACATTCTGAATTGTCCATCCATTGCAATAATCGACATAATAATAAATAATAATAATATACAATAATCATCAATAATCCATGCTTCGATGGGCAACTCGCTTGCTGTGCGCTGGCAGTGTGGCATTTGGATCTTGTTGTGAAAATCCCAAGAGAACCGTTGCCCGCTGCTAGAGTCCATTTTAAATACAAGGGTTCAAGAGTTGGGTGGATGAGAGTTTCTATGCACACCACAAGCTGCAAGTGTTGTGATCCCAAGTTGATGTTGTGATGACCCAACCTGAGGAACCCGCATCTCTCCCAACTGTCTTGCTGCAGCATTGGCCCTGGCCATCAGGCTTTTCAAGAGACTTGCTTGAAGCTCCATTCCTTTGAACTCTAAACATGTTGGAACTCTCCAAACGCAGTGTCCATCTGAGGACAGCACCACGTACCACTTTCAAATTCATCTGTTGTGGTCGGCTGTTCATCTGTCGTCCTAGAGGGGCTGGTTTCAGGCGGGTTCAGGCTGTGGTTTGGTCCTTGGGGTAACCTGTTCCCATTTGAGGACGCTGCGCTGACCCTCCCGCAGTTGAGCTTGCTGGGGCGGAGCTTGTTTGTCCCAAGCCAGTCGTCCTCGGCAATGGCAATGCTTGAAGTCTTGTCGATTTTGAGTGCGCGAAAACCACCGCAACCTGAGGATACTACCTGCTTGTCTCCCCCATTGTGGTTGTCCTCAGGCTAATTTCTTGCCGGGTTTTATGGGCACGCTGGGCGAGGTGTACACGCAACGCGACACGTGACCCAGCGAATTCCGTGCTCGGTCCATTTTTAAGGCTTCCACGAGGATCCACTCAGTGTGGCGCTTGGACCAGCAGTGGTAGTTCCAGCGTTGGTTGTCCTGAAACAGGACATCACTACATATCACTACGATGTTTGTATATGATTGTCCATTAATATACACACAGTATCATTTATATTTATTAATTCATGGCGTTCAGAAAATCGTTCATACATTATGTACATAGATCATATAACATCCAACTGAATTCAACTTGTTCACATCTAATCTACCAATGTTTCACACTCTGAACGTTTCAGGATCACTGAGGGCCCCGCCCAGAATCATCTCCGCTTGTAGTCTGCCCATCAACGCTCGATGACCTCGGTGGGAGAATTGGCAGCGATATCCCTCTGCAAAAATGTATAAATATCTGGTTATACAAAACCTGAGACATTGGTTTCATCATGTTTCATTCCTGTGCTTGAATTTCTGAGGGATTTTCTCAACGCTTCCTATCTCTTCACTCAATCTTCACTCCAGATTTTCCGGATCGCAGGCCTCATCTATTCATCCCATCTAGATCCACCATTTCATCAGCCCCTGAGACTCAGCCCCTCACGTGCCATCGCTGCTGCTGCTGCTGCTGGTGGTGGTGGTGGTGGTGGTGGTGGTGGTCATCAGCTGCTCCACCACCTCCGCCGAGGCCCCGTCCACGGCCGAGAGGTTGCCGGTGACGCTCACGGAGAGGCTGCTTTCGCCCAGGGCACTGGACGCCTGGGCAAGGTATATAAAAACCATGGAAACAACGTGAAAAAACCATGCAACTTGTGTTTTTTTTTCCTCAAAAAAGGTGACTTCCAAAAAATCCCAAAAAAATGGAAAAATGGGGGTTTCAGGGCGTATATGTTTGTATGTTGCTTGTTATGATTTTGTGTTGGGGTTCAATGTTTCATCTTCGCCTTTGATGTTTTTTCAGGTGGGGTTTTGGGGGTAATTTTGTTGCTAAAGTGATGTGTCAATGTTTGGATTGAATGGGGGTAGGATTTGTTTAGGCTGTTGGGTTTTTTGTTTGTGTTTGGGTGGGTGATTACTTCATAATATGTGTTGTTAAGATATTATGAATTAATCATTTATGCTTTCCACTTTCCTATTCCATCCCACCAGTGTTCAATCACTCTCATTTGTGTTAAGCAGGGTTTGTTTGTATCATTCAGTTCATCCATCGCTATTGATAAAAGAGTTATGTTAATAATCATTGCGTTGAATTCACCATCACGGTTGAGTTCCTTTCCACAATCAATGATGACTTTTTTATCAGTCAGGTTTTCATACATCTTTTTCATAATGTCAAAATTTACAAACATATATATCGTCATATCCTTTACCCCTTCCCCGGATTTCATCCTATCAATTACTTTCTTCCAAAACTTTTCTCCTTCCTCATCATCTGGTGAAGGCATAGGATGGCACTTTACAAAGTCTCTAATCTCTTCATCTTCTTTTTCTATTTGTTTTCTTTCCCAATCATCGTCCTCACTATCACTACCAAAGTCAGCATATATACCAATATTCCCTGTATCTGTAACCTCAATTTTTGCTCTACTCATTTTCTCTTACTATATATAGATATTTTCTTTAAGTATTTATCACTTTTTGTAGGTGCTCTTTTATTTCTTCTATGTTCAAATATTTCTCATAACCGTTGAACAGTTCTTCAACATATTCACGCAAGAAAATTTGCAAAATGTCTTTTATCTTGAACTCCCTGTTTCTAAACATAAAAGTTCGTTCAACATTAGGAAACCACCAGCATCTTCGTTGCTTACTGTAATTGATGAAATTAAGGTCGTGAAAGTTCTTTAGAATATGATAAGTGTATTTCCAATGGTTTTTGACATAAGACTTAATCGCTTGAAGATATATCTGATCTTTTTGAAATTCTACCTTCAGTTTATAGGTGTCCATTAAAGCGTCTATTTCTCTCTTCATTACTCTTACATTTGTTCGGTCGGTGTTGGATAAATAGATGGGTGATTTTTCCATCCTTGTTTTAAAGAAATGTATTTGTTTTTCAACTCTTGTTAGTTCTTTCTCTTCAAAATGGTCAAAATGATAGTTGAATGTTATATATCTGCGTTCCTTATCATTCAACTCTTTACATTTTGAACAGTGAAGGTTGTAATCACATATCTCATCACAAATTCCAGCAGGAAAAATGTGGTTCAATAAAACCTTAATGTCAGTCATTTCTTTTTTACAACATCCACAGTTTTTATAGGTAAATAGCATCCTCTTACTATATATAGGTAATTTTTCTTTAAGTAGTTTTTGGGGGGCTCGTTCAGTTTTCGGGCTCGGGTTGGTTTTTATTTTCCCTTTCCTCCTCTTCCAGTTCTCTTATGACCATATCTATTTCACTCATTCCTTCGTTGGGGTCTTGTCCATTGGCGAGGTTTCTTAACCTCTCAAAATCCTTCACTTTATGTCTTCATTGGGTGGGAGGGTTTTGAGATGTTCCTTCAACTCTGTCAGGTCAAAGTATGTGTCTTCCTCCTCATCCTCATTTTCCAAAAACATTTCCATTCTTTGCTTTTCCATTTCCATAAGTTTGTTTTCCATATATTGGAATTTCATTTGCTTCTTGTAGCACTTGCCACACACATTCACGAAGGTTTTGAGCAAGTAGTTCCAATTAGGTTGGTTTCTATCGTTCAGGGTTATAACATCTGTCATTATACGACATCCACAGTCAAATTTAGTCATCTTATTTAGTCTTACTATATATAGGTATTTTTTCTTTATGTATATTTTTTATTGTTGATAATTTAAAAAATCTAATATTATAATATATGGCAAGGAGACTATCAAGAGATGACATCATAAGCAATGTCTATTATAATCTTGAAACGGGCTTCGGTTCAATCAATGAGACCCTTAAGAAAGCCAAGGAGCAAGACCAGACCATCAACAGGGTGGATGTGGAAAACTCTATGAGGAAACAGCCCAACAAACAGATTAGAAAATACAGGGGGTCAAACTCCTACACCGCACCCTTCGCAAGGCTTGAATATCAGATTGACATAATGGATATGAAACCCCTTACCAAAGAACCAGAGACGAAAATTCCCATCAAGAACGATGAACCGAGATATGGGTTGGTGGTCATTGACATCTTCAGCAAGTTGGCAAACGTCGTCCCCATGAAAGAAAAATCCGGACCAATCACATTGTCGGCGATGAAAGAGAGTTTCAACAAAATGGGTTTTCCAATGTCCGTTTATAGTGATAATGACCGTGCCTTCCAAGCAGGGGTAAAAGAGTTCTTTGAGAAAGAAGGCATCACTCACGTCGTCACCCTAACTCACGCCAATGTTGTGGAGCGTTTCATAAGGACAATGAAGAATATGATACACGACAGGGTGAGGTTTAATCGCGGTAGTTGGACTGTAATGTTGTCCAAAGCGTTAGACAAATACAACGACACCGTCCATTCATCCACCAAAATGAAACCCAAGGATGCCCACGACGACAAGAACCATATGGACGTCAGGGTGAATTTGACAAGGAGGGAAAAGAACACTCGCAAATATCCAGAGGTCAAAGTGAATGATATGGTCAAGGTCTTTGAGAAGAAAAAAGACAACTACACCGAGAGGAAGGAGTATAACTCAAAATGGAGCAATCAATCCTACAAAATTGTCAAGATAGAATACGATGATGTCGGAAACAGAACCTTCAAACTGGAAGGATTGAACAAACCGTATTTGAGGCACGAGATTTTGAAAGTATAAAAAATTATCTATAATATTAATATATGACAGAGGTAGTCGTAAAAGAGATTGATAATGAAGAACCCAAGGAAGAAACAATACCAGAACCAATACAGGAAGAAGCACGGCAAAGCCCTGCTTCCTATCGGGAAGCACCGAAAGAAGAGGAGAAACCAGAAGAAACAATTGAACCACCCGTTGAAAAGAAACCGCAACCAGCGCCAAAGCCCAAAAGGGTAAGACCGTCAAGGGCGAAACCACCTTTTGACCCAGAAGCATTCAAAAACGACCTTGTAAAGCAACTGAAGGAAGAACTACAGAGTGCAATGACCGCCAGAGACACCTACAACAAAGCCAAAGAGGAAAAGAACAAAGCGACTAGAGAGAAATTGAAATCTTTAGCATCAAAAATTTTATAAAGTATTATATATAAAAATGAACATCAAGGAACAGAAAACGGAACTCAACAAAACTGACATCTACGAAAACGTCCGCAAGGACATCAACAGAAGACAAACCGTCCATTCAAACAAAAGTGCCAACTACAGGAGCGGAACGCCCGAAATGCCAGACAGAAGAAAAAAGTGTATAGTAGTTATGACCACTACTACCACAACGACAGCAACACGGCAAGGATGCCAACTCACAACCATCATCTTTACCTAAAGCGTCTTCTTGAATATCACAACACCGAGCACGACTACAAGGTCTTACAAGTAAAGCAGAGGGTGAAGGAAGAGAATGAGATGCTACAGAACGAAATGACAAGGTTGAGGGAGGTGAGGAAAAATCACAGATTGGAAGATTACGGGGCGAACGTCCAGAATATGAAACAGAGAATTGATGAGTATAAGCAGTGGTTGAGAGGCGATACACAAGATTAATATAAAAATCTAGAGTATTAATATATAGCAATGACAGCAGAAGTAATCAACGCAAAACAGGGATTGACACGAATACCCACTTACGCAGAACTCATCAAGGAAATAGACAGGGAAAAGTTCAAAACCAATGACATCAGAAAAATCTTTGATAGGAACGCTTGGTATTTTCACGAAAGTCCGCAGGGTCAAGCACTGAACACAAACAACATCCACCCAGCAGACTTACAGCAAATGAACTTCAACAAGATGGCAGAGGAAGCGACCGCAAGGAAGGAAGAAGAAACACCCAACCTTGACTTTGAAGATATGACCAACTTGAGGGACGACGCCATCAGCGACTTTGAGATGTCCTTTGACAGAGAGGCAGAGTTGAGGGAAGAGAACGAAAGGAGAGTAGCAGAACAGGCAAACTTAAGTCATTCTCAAGACCACTATATGGCAAACAAAGGAACATACGACGCCGTTGGAGCAACAGCATCGGCAGGGATACAAGAAGACGCAGAACCACCTTCAAGCAGTAGAAGCATCTTAAAGAAATTCCTTAAATCATCCAAACCAGTCATCAAAGCAGTCGCCACAGCAGGAGGAGCAGCAAAGGGAGGGTCAGTAGGAGGAATAGCATCAAAACTGACAGACGCCATCATACCCGATGAGGACGAGAATGAGAAACCACCAAAGATGAAACCAACGAAGAAGACCATAAAAGACCAAGTCAATAAAATCATCAAACCCAAAAAACTCAAAGACCCATCAACCAAAATGAATGTAGATGTAGCGAGAGAAGAAGACAAAGCACCGATGGATACATCAAGCAAGTTGGTAGAGAAAAGGAGACCGACGGGAAACAGGACGTCAGCATTCAAGAGACAGAAACAAAAACCGCCAACGCAGGATAAGAGAGAGTTTCAGGAAGACCCATCCACAACCACTAAACCGCCCAAAGCAAGACGAGTAAGAGGAAAGCAACCACAACCACAAGCATTAGGAGCAACCATCAACATCCCCAAAGACAACAAGACACCCAACGTAGATGAAGCAGAGACAGCACAGGAAGAAACAGGGGCGTCATCTTCATCAAAAGCACCAGTCAGGAAACCAACATTGAACAAAGCAATATCACCAAGCAGGGTAGGAATACAAGTGGTGATACGAGAGAAGTTTGAAGAGATGAACAACAGCGAAAGCATAGACACAGCGGTCTATCAAAAGTTTCAAGAAGTCTATGGTAAATGGAAATCAAGCAAAGGAGAGGAAAAGAAACAGCATCTAAAGGAAGCGAAGGAACTTTACAAGTCAATCATCTATCCAAAATTGAAATCAAAATAATTAATAAAATTATTCGTTATAATTTTATTAATTATCCAGTTTAATCATAGAAAATGACACTTTGTGCTTTTATCTCCAAGATACATTCGTGTTCAATAACGATATACATTTTGTCAGGCATCAGTCCAGTATCAGTTCCGTTGTCAGTTGTGTATAGGTCTGTTCCATACAATGGCTTAACACGGACGACCATATTTGAATTGTTCTTCAAATTCAGTCCAGTGTAATTGGCACTGTTGAGTTTCTTGAGGTTGAACCCTGCTAAAAAGGAATTCGTCCTATACATATGAGGTTTGATTGAAACGTGATTGTTTCGTGTTTCTTGAAGATGCTTGTAGTTGTCAGCAACCCCCATCGTTGGCATTTCGGGTATGACGGTATTACCAATACTCAACTGAAAGGACAAATCAATATTTTCATAGTATCTTTGAGCAATTGATGTTCCGCTTTCCCACGAAAGGGGATGATAAAGAAGATTATGAGGTTTCAGCACTTCTTGGAAACCACCCTTATAACCAAAATTTGAATAGAAAAATATGAATATGTTGTCTGCTTTACTGACATTTCTAACTATGGTCGTGAAGATGTCGGTGCTTCTACTTGTTGTTTGGGTTTGGACGGAAACGCTGTTGAAGGTTATAGGTAAAGATTGCTTTTCCAAAATTTCAGCATACTCCGCAAATAATCCATCATCAAGTCGGTGAATATCACAGGTGATGATGGGTTGCTCTATGTTCCATAAGAATGAAGTATTCGTTGTGGTAAAATCACCACTTAAATTAACAAGGGGTTCATTAGCATCACTGACCAAAGTTAGTTCAATGACAATCGGACAGTATGATAAAGGAATGAAGTTTGATACATTGAAGAAGGGACAAGAAGGTCGGTATAATAAACGGTCTTTTTGTTTTTAAACCCTCCGAAATTGTCAGGTTTGGCTTGGTCAATGACATTCTGAACTGTGTTTGAAACTGGGTTCGTTGCCAACTGCGTATATGTCAAAAATCTATTCCCTTCATTGTAAAAGGTCTCGCCAAAACCAAGATTGTCAGTGTAGTTTCTTGAACCGTCATCTTGTAAAATATCCATCATTGCTTCATATCGGTTTAAGTCTGGTATTTCAGCAACAACATTTGAACCCGCCATCACTCGCATTCGTTGAAAAATTGAAGATGGTTTATAGGCAGGTCTCAACTCTTTTGTTCCGTCATTGTCGGCATTGATGAGGGTAAAACCTATCAAAAGACTTCGTAGATTTATCCATTCGTTCGCCCCACCCGTTAGGTTAAAGCGGATGACACTGTTTGAGTTGGATGAGTAAGTAGAGACCGAAGAAGGGTAAAATGTTTTGATACGCTTGTCTCTAATGTAAGACGCTCCACCTTTTAGTCTATACCGAAGGACATTTTCATTAAGAACATCTGTAATTTCCAATGCTTCCATACTTGTATATATTCTATATAGAAAATATTTTAAATAACCGATATATCTAATCAAGTTATATCAAAATTATATTTTTTAAATGTATTTTTGCTTTTCTTCCTTTGTTTTGGGCTTTGTTTTCTATGGTTTATTTTCGTTGTTATTTATCTCTTTTCCGCTCTCTATGACCTTCTTGATTTCATTGTATGTTAGGTGTTTTTTGTCCTTGGTATTCTCGTTCTTCAACTTCTTCATTTCCTGTCTGTTGTTCTTCAAATATTCCCTTACGATGTCTTCCATATAATATGACTTATATAAAATAAAATCACATTATCTTGTTGATTGGTTAGGTTGAAAAAATATGACAGATAATTTTCTCAACCCAAGCGATTAGACAATAATGTTTCACATTATTGCTCTAATCGGTTCCGCAACATTCTTTTCTGACTTTCCCATATCTCCATAATGGACGGCGTGAAAGCCGTGATTGTATAAAGGGTTATAACTGTTCTTATTGACTGTTATATCCACGCCTCTGTCAAACATACTGACTGGGTCGCCTACTGCCCTGAACCTCGTGTTCTTACTGTCAGTGTTGTCATTATAACTTACAGTTGGCGTTCCGTAGGTTCTGGTGGTAAATCTCTTGTTGTAGTCTTGGTTTAGTTTCATCGTTGTTGCTGAACCCAAGGAATGACTGACGATAGTATCAACATTGTCAATGTTGTTTCTGATGAAGTCGTTTGCGGTCTTATACCGCTTTGACCTATGAACCATATGAAAAGGAATGAGTGTGTCGTCCAAAATGTCTCTTGGAAAATCTTTCGTCCCCGCTATGTAAAGGGTTTTGTTCTCTGGGTGGTGGTAAAGTCCTAAATCTGTTCTGTTGTTGTATGCCCTCTTCAGTCCCGTCTCGTCGTTGATGTTGCTGAACTCCTCCAAGTATTTGTTTCCCTGTTGTATCTCCTTACTGAACTTTTCCAACAATTCCTTCTGTTTGTTGTTGTGTTTCTTGTTGTATTCTTTACCGTCAATCTCTTTAAAGGGATTTATTCTTTGTAGTCGTCCCTGTGTTTTCATATCATCCATTAACTTTTTTTGAAGCATATATAATAATGTATAGATTAAAAATATTTTCTAAAGTTATTATATCATAAAAAATGAGTAGATTTAAAAAGATATACATAGACAGCCACCAGCGAACCCAGAACTCCAACAGTAGTAGTGATTTTGAAATCTACCTACCCGAAAGTCAAGAATGCGGAAACGACACCAAACTATACATCCACGAAATCACCATACCTAATTCCATTTATCCAGTTCAAGCGGGGTTAAACAGCAACCTATACTTAAGACTGACGGACTTTTCAAACACCACGGATGTTATAATTGAACTGTTGAGTGCTTCCTATGTCGGTGCTACATTAGCATCAAATCTACAAACAAAGATGAACGAAGCAACAAATGGGTTTCAAGCCAACAACGACTATTTTAGTGTGTCTTACGACTATCACACCAACAAAATAACAATCGCTTTGAACTATGTAGATTTTTCGTTTAAGATAATGACCGACTATGAGATGGAATATAATACCATCCAATGGACGGGAGCATCTTATGACAGAAATAACCTAAAATCCATCAATCAGGTTTTAGGAAATTACACCCTCGTCGTTGAACTACCTGGAAAGCCTGGTGCCCGAAGTTTTGGTCACTTTCCAAAGTGCCCGAAATTTTGGTCACTACGGTTTTGGGTTTTTTTAACACCTGTTTGCGTTATTCAGTTTTGGCTTAGATACTGCAATGGATGAATCAACACATATCAAAACAACAGAATTCCATCATACTCCATGAGAAAATCACCGCTCCCACCACAAAACAATCGTATGAGTTGAGATTTCAAATTCGACCCAGCCAAATGCCCTGACACCACCAGCTTTTCCATCTCCGTTGGGCTTTGCGATGCTGTTCGTGCTCAGCAGCTTGGCAAGGACACCGGCACCAGGGAACCAGGGCATTGAAATCATATCAATGTAGCCAAAGCTATTTGATAGCGGCTCAAAGTTCGCACATGGATTGTACGGATTGATACAGAACGGCTGTAAGTACATATGCGACCTACATAGTCTTCATCTTGCTGCGTGCTATACACTAAAGGGTTGGGGCTGGGCAAGTTCTGGCACTCCTGAACTTGCAGTTCGAAAACCAGCTCCCCAAACATATGCTGTTTGGGTTGCAGTTTGAATCTGGTCAAATCTGCCCAGTAGCAGTGGTCCGCACAAACCCTGAAAGCAGTGGTGAACTTGGTGCCAGAAACATCCATGTGTAAATTAGGGGTGGAACCTGGGTAGCTGCCATTTTATAATGCTAAAATGGTTTGTCAGGGGGGTACTCCCTCTATAAAGTACTCCTTGGGGTACACTTGTAGAATCACAGGCCTATAAACTGGAAGGTACCCAGGTTTCATTTTTGCAAGCCACACTTCTCAGCAAGGCTTCCAAAATCATCTCTATAAAATGCTCCTTGCCCAAGCCAGTCGCAAAAACCATTTTCCAGCTTGATGGAACTTATGCATTTCATTGCACTTCTGTCTCTGGTTGGATTCTACTTTATAGAGGTGAAAGTGGCAAATCACAAGTCTGCAGCAGGCTCCAGCCAATTTTTTCTTCCCGTGTTCTCAGGCTGTATATATCCCACTTCTCTGTCTATAAAATGGAAGTTTGTTGGCTGGACTGCTCCCAGTACCCTACATATCTCTACATAATGGATTTACTTTTTGGATCATCCTTTATTCTGTTGGATTCTTTTCAACTGGATTTGGCTGTCTACCCCGGCATTTCCCTGATCTCTCCCCGTCTAAGGCTACCTGCCCAAGAACCGTTCCCTTCAGATCCAGTTTTCTATTCTATAGTGGTCCTGGTTGAAAAGAGAGGTTGTTCTACCATTTTATAAAGACATATAGTGCAGTTTTCTATTCTATAGTGGTCCTGGTTGAAAAGAGAGGTTCTTCTACCATTTTACAAAGACATATAGTGCAGTTTTGAGCTTGCTGGCATTGCTGCAACGGACGGCATACCGCTTTATACCGCTGCAATCAAATTGTGTTGATACATGTTGATACAAAACCTTGAAAAAACAATGCAAACGGGCACTCTATAAAGTGGAAGTTCAGCCACACCACACATGGAAATACCCTATCTATAAAATAGCACCACAACATTGCACAGCCAACATTGTCCTATAAAGTGGAGGCCTGTGCCACCCCTACTAAATGAACAGCTTTCCTGCAGTAAGACCCCAAGTGGCCTCTATAAAGTAGTACTTGCCCAAAAAGAAAATAGAAAACATATCCTGATAAAACATTCAAAAACCACTCCAAACATTTTTTTTCCATTTTATAGTGCCTAAAAAAATGGTTTAGCAGGGTACCCGGGTTCGACCATTTTATAGAGGAAATGGCCTACATGTGAATCCGCGTAGTACAAACCTATGATATACGTAGTTTCGTCTCCTTATGCTGAACACTGATCGTGTACTGAGCCACACGATAATCATGCGTGTCATGGTGATACACAAATCAGTCTGTCATGATATGCCTATTGGGGCTTCTCTTATGTGGTGCTATATCCATACAACCAATCTGGATAATGTACAAAAGTGTGTTGGTTACGTGCACAACTTTCGGATTGAGACACAAACTCACACTGCTAACGACGTCCACAATATCTCGTACCAGTAGTGTACAATACCATCCTGGTGATATTTATCAATCCTACTCCAAGTCGTCAAACTATTGTGTCAGCACCTTTGAACCAATTCCTGGGCAGTCCGCTGAATCACACATAAAAACCATAAAATCGAAAACACATTTATAGCATGTCAAGAAAAATGTTTGAATTCTTGAGCAACCAAGAATCCCAATCGGGTACTCACTGGATTTTGTAAAACCAAGCAATTGTCGCGATAGGTGCATCATGTGCAGTTGCAATGAGTTCCGTGCGCAAAATTGTTTCAGCTCAGCAAATACGGTTGACAGATGCTCCTCAAAAGAGTTGCACCCGAAGATTCCGTAGTCATAGCAACATACCTGGGATGACTGGGCATCATGAGTTTTTACTTTTTCCCCACCTGCCAGGTGAGGGTTGTTAGATTTTATGTCAGTTGCCTGCTCCTCTCCTCTCCTCCTCTCCTCTCCTCCTCCCCTCTCCTCCTCCTCCTGCTCAACCGCGACCCTCGACGCACAGTGTTCTCTGTCGGACCTCAACCACGACCATCCACGCCCAGTGTTCCCTGCCGGACCTCAACCACCACCATCCCCGCCCAGTGTTCCCTGCCGGACCTCAACCACGACCATCCACGCCCAGTGTTCCCTGCCGGACCTCAACCGCGAGTATCCCCGCCCAGTGTTCCCTGCCGGACCTCAACCGCGACCATCCACGCCCAGTGTTCCTGCCGGACCTCAACCGCGAGTATCCACGCCAAAAGATATGCCACATAGAGTGCCAGAAGATATGCCAGATAGAATGTTAGAAGATATGCCAGATAGAATGCCAGAAGGTATGCCAGATAGAATGCCAGATAGAATGTCAGATAGATTGCCAGAAGATATGCCAGATAAAGTGCCAGAATGTTTGCCAGATAGAATGCCAGCAGATTTGCCAGATAATATGCCAGAAGATATGCGAGATAGAATGCCAGATGGAATGCCAGAAGATTTGCCAGATAATATGCCAGAAGATATGCCAGATAGAATGCCAGATGGAATGCCAGAAAATTTGCCAGAACATATGCCAGAAGATATGCCAGAAGATATGCCAGAACATCTGCCAGAAGATATGCCAGAACATCTGCCAGAAGATATGCCAGGTAGAATGCCAGAAGATATGCCAGATAGAATGCCAGATCGAATGCCCGAAAATATGTCAGATAGAATGCCAGAAGATTTGCCAGTAACAAAATGTATAAATGTCATGGTGGGGATCACACGAAGTAAAGTAATTTGATTGCTTTTTCTAGTAAAAACGCGGTAATAAGATGATTAGCTGAGGCGCAATAATATTCGCTGCCAAATCTGCCATGACCCCTTTGTGGCATGTATGGAAGACATCGATCCGAAAGAACTTCGCTTTGGACTGAGGGTCCATTGGAATATTCAAAGTCAAGTCAGATTCTTTGGTCCATGGAACTGGAACATCCTTGTGCATTGCCGCCATGTTCTCGTAAGTGGTATCATGCCAATCAGACCCATCAACCATACCTCCTCGGCACAGATGACAGATGCCTGCGCCTTTTTCTTTGCTTTTGGGGTTTCTTCCATGATGCCTGGATAACCGACCCAGCTTTGATAGGGCAGGCCAATCACCCTTAAGGGCCAGGGCAATGACATAGATGTGTTGCACCTTGCCATCAATCTTGACCCTGCACCCATGGTAAAACAAATCCCGGAGTTGCAGACTCAAGTGGCGCACCAATGCCAAAAGAGGTTTGTTCTTGTGTTTCTTTCCAGAGTACATGCGTCCAAGCATAACTGAGAATAAAAATCTTGTTTGCAAACTGTTGCCCACGAAGTTGAGCCCATGCGTCATAGAGTCAGCTTTGCGCTTTCGACTACCTCTACCCAGAAGGGGTTGGGTTTGAAGCACCATTAAGGCTTTTTTTTTAACAGAAGTCCCTTCATCGGCATGAATAGCTACTGGAATACATCTTCCCAGGTGGTCATGGTGAACGTGAAAGATAGGATGGCCAGGTTCAAGTTGCCGCCAATAATTCCAGAACTCTTCATATTGTTGAGCCCGGTTGCCCATCAATAGAGTGTCCATTTTGTTGTCGGCATCCAATGTCTTGATGAAGTCGGAAACCGCTAAGATTGGGTGTGTTTCGGACAGGCCCACATCAACAAAACTCACTGGGATGTTGGTGCATAGCCCAAATTTGGGAAGGTGGCTGGACAAACGGTTCTCATGGTCTGTTCTGGCCAGCCTGGATGCTAATGCACAAAAGTTTCCACTTGGGACTATGGAATCGGGTTTCAGCAAGGGTTCGAACTCCTCCCAAAATGCCTGCACCAAATGGCAAGCCTCTTTTTCGGTAACCTCAGATGATGAGTCTAAAAACAATTCATAAGAACAATCTGTTTTAACATGGTAACATCAGATGTTGGTGGGGGTTGGACTTACAGCACCCCAAAAAAAGACAAAAAAAATATAGAGGCATAAAATAGAGATATAGCAGGACAAAGTATAACAAACCTTACACCAAAGGTCCCCCTTGGCGATCGCCCGTGCCACCGCTTTGGCTGCAGGACCCACGGGGCCGTGATGCGAAGATGCAATTGCTTGAGGAGTGGAACCTGCGCATGGGTAGCTAACTAACTGAGGGTATAGTGGGCAGAAAATATTTTGGAGATCTTTGGAGTAACGTCGGCACAAAGGGCAACATTTTCCCCAAGTTTGAAGCTCTTCCGCAAGTTTCTTGAACTACAGCTCATGCTGCGAAGACTCAGCAAAGTCAAAAGAAGATTTGTCCATAGGACACGGACAGGGCCCCCTGCAATTCAAATGTTCCAATGCGTATGGGAAAAGTTTTCAGATAAAACCTGGCATGTTTCACACTGCTGGGGCTACCCTGCCAACCCGACAAAAGCGCGTGCAATCACACGCCAGCGACCCAAAGTACATATAGATTGGCGCCAAATCAGATTGGCTCCTTGAAGCCTCAGCCAAAGACATGATCTATTTCAAGATTCAATCGTAGCATGAAACATCTTGGGGCCTGGCTTTGATCTTGCCAAGCTCAGGATCGAATATTCTCCATTGTCCTCACCAATAATTCCATGCAATCATTGATGCAGAGACAAATGTCGGCTGCCTCAAACTTTTTTGTCTAGATATGGCAAACTTAGAGATACCTGGCCTCAAATCAGTTGGCTGCCTTCTTCTTCTTAATCTTAGGTTTCTTTGCCGGCTCGGATGGTTCTGCCACGGCAGCCTTACGTTTCTTGGCAGGAGCTTTGGCCCTGGGCCTTTTGCCGCTGCCGCTGGGCGCATTGGCACCAGGCTCATCCCCTTTCGGGGGCTTGGTGGACTTCAAGATCGTCCTGAGAGATACCAACATGATCATGCACTTTTTGGGGGGTCAGACTATATTTGTTTTCCAATGTAGTGTGTGGACTGAGCTTTCATTAATATACCAAGGGCTGGACTTCTTCAGCTTTGTATCTTCCATCAAAGCGCGGGATGTCCTGCAAGTAGGGAAGATGTAAATAAGAAACCACCTCCATGGACAAGCTGAATGTCTGGGGCATGCACTCCACTTCGATGCTTCGCAGCAGGGTCTGCAATTGGCTCACCTTCCTAAGTCCGTGGTAGATAAGATCAAAGACTGGGCCTGAACAGAAGCTACCAATGAATGATTCGGTTGAATATGACAAGGTTCGCTTTATCAAATTGTTCTTCCCCATCAGATGCCTTCATATGCCCATCGAAATAAGACTTGAGATCGGCAAGCTCATCATGTCGCTTTTCAAGCTTGGAACGGTAGGCATCCACCTTCGGGAGGCACCTTAGTTCATCAACCAAAAAGATGGGTTCATCAACCAAAAAGATGGGATAGAACAATTGTTCTTCGGTTATAATATATATATAATATACTGTAAAGTCTGTGGGTCTTGGTGGGATGGATATATATATAAAGTCAATATCATGGGCGTCACTTTACATTCAAGGGACTGCTGGCTTTCAGAAGTGTTCAGGGCTGTCAGCGTCTCACGGAGGGTATCCAATCGGCTCTGAACTCGAAGCAAATTGTCAACAACGGTTTTGATGTTCTCAACTGCCTCAAGGTGGCTCCAAGAATCTAAGTGGGACTAGTAAAGAGGATCAGGCTTAAATACTCTATACACCAAACTTCACATCGTCTCTTTGAAGGGTGCCTCAAAGACTGGCTCATTCTCAAGGTCATCCGGCTTGGGAACTTTCGAACGGACACTGGGAGCTTCATTTCCAGAAGTAGACTCGGCCTCAGACTCGTCACCTTGGTCCTCGATGCCATCTGGCGCAGCAGGGAGCCCAAGGTCAAAGCTGCTGGCAATCCCTTCAGTTGACGTTCGGTCAACCAAAGACTCTTCGTGTTCATTCTCGAATGTGCCCGTGGTGGCTGTGTCAACCCAGTACTCTTTGAGGTCCCGCTCATACTTGTCACGCCTATACTTCAGGGACATGTTCCAGGGAGGTTGCATGCAATTTTGTGACATCAATCGCTATCAAATATACAAATATTGAGCGCCAAAACCCAGTGCCTCACATGCGTTTTCACCCTTGACTTCACAGTGCAGTACCTGACCGCATCCTTGATTCGCTTCCTGAGTGCACAGGCTGACAGATAGGAAAGGGAGGGAGAAGGGGATCAACAGGACACAAAGCTGCAGCATGGGAGAAAACAGAACATGTTGAACATAATATAATTCCAACAAGTTTCGCATTCCATCCCAAAACTTTGCGCATGTTTTCCTTTGTGTAAAAACCTTTCTCCACCTTGAGTGTGTTCTTTCGAGACTTCTTGCTAAGGTGTTCCACCTCCTTCTTGAAGACAGCCTCTTGCAAATCACCAACGTCACAAACACAAAAACCACTCAGAGAGGAATGGGATCAATGGCAACAGTCACACCAACAAAAGAAAGAAAAACTGACCGAAAGAATTGGGATTAACCTGCCTTGTCCCCTTTGGCTCTGACCAGAACCTGCAACAAGACCTTGCGCTGCTGGCCTCGGGCGCCCATTGTTTGTGAATCTCAGGGCTCACTTCCAACTTACCAGACAACGGTTTGGGACAGCAGAGACGACGAAGCTTCGCATCTAAGGCTGCCATCTTCTTGATCTCGTCAGTGGCCTGCATGGCCAAATATATCACTATATGGTGGAAATTTGATAGTTTGTCCTCTCCACACGCTGTTTGGTCAGAAACAAAAGAACCCAAAAGAATGTTGAGAACATGGCTGGGGTACACCAAGCCTTCTTGCGTTCGTCAACCGTAGTCTCATCAGCTGGTTCCTTCCAGACCAGGGCCCATCACTGGATACCCCAGATTTTGGTGGGAAGGGATTGGACAAATCCACTCACATACATATATATATATGTGTGTGTGTGTGTATATATATATATGTATATATATATAGAATTATATAATATGTGTTTACATATAGATACATAAAACATAATTTCCATTGGAAAGGGTCCTCGGTGTGAAAGGGGTCGGTCCCAAAATTGAAGCCATTTGGGGGCGCGCGCGCGGACCCCATTCACCTGGAGGACCCCTTTCAAGGGAAATCTTGTTATAAACACACATACATACATACAATACAGTACAGTACATTACATTACAGTACATTACATTACATACAAACATACATACATACATACATACACATACATACACTTAAATATGTATATATACAATTATATACATACAGATATGACTGATGTTTGTGGAGCCTCCTCATCATCTGTGTGCTCATCAAGGTCGCTTCGGGCAGCCACCTGCTCTTCGGGATCCTGGACATCCTGCACATGTTGCATGCATAGGCAAGGGGGTGAACCAAGAGGAATGCTTACAAAACATCATCTAAAAGTAGACAAGGTTTCAATTGTTTTTCAACGATATCAGTCCTTGTCAAACTTTGGACTTTTGTCTAGTGGTGTTGCCAATCTCTGGGGTGTATCAGCTGAAGCACATGCTGGAGACCCATGGCTTTGAACTGGGGAATGTGTCTTCCCACCAGCTGCAGGTGTCCCTGGGGCAGCTGAGCTCTCATTCTTCAACTTCTCCAGGCGCGCCTTGGCAACCTTGGCAGTGGGTTGGACTGAATGGTTGTAAATTGGGGAATGGCCAAAAAAAAATATATGGGCAGCTTAGGAACGGCAAGGATATCTCCGTACTCAAGTTTTTCCTTCTCCTTCTGGTCATTCAAGAAAGATAAGCCACGCATGAGTGAACCAGAGGACCATTGCTTGGAAAGGAATGGCCCCTTTTCAGGGAAACGTGCAGGGGATGATGACATGATCTACTGAATCTATATCCCTAAATGACGCTTCTCCACCCTGTTGAACCAGCCACATTGCCAGAAACAAGAGTGAATGAACAATGATTGATAAATCACCGATCGACAAAATTTTCCTGAAGTTCAATTTTTCTGCAATTTCCTTTTGTCATGCCACATGAGCCGTTCACCTGTGGCTGCACCTCAAAAAACACGTTCTATGGTCAACGTGCTGAAGTTGCCATTGCCACTGCCTCAGTGCATAATCGTAGATTTACGATCATTTACGAATTAAAAGCCGATTGGGACAGAATTTTTGGCAATGCCCTGACCCATGAAAGTAGCCTATTTTAGGAGTAGATTTCCTATGGTTTTTTACGGCACTAGTATGGGTATTTATGGCACTTTACATCATTTTGGTCACAGTGCCCATAATCAGGGGTTTTTTCAAAAAACACCCATAAACGTAAATTCAAAACCCGTAAACGTATATTTTTCAAAAACACCCATAAACGTAAATTCAAAACCCGTAAACGTATATTTTCCTGGGCCTACAGCAAAGCCTGCAATCGTAAATTGAATTGGTCAAACCCTATTTGACCTCACTGGGGAAAAGACACTTCCACTCCTCTGGAAGTTTCAAATGGGAATTCCCGTAGAGGTAGCGTAGCACCTCCTCCATCTGGGCATCGGCCCACAGGTCGGCGATGGCATTGTAGGGCATGGTCGATGCATCGAAAGGTTGGAGGAGCTCTGGAGAAGGAACCTGCAGTCAGTTGGAACATGCTTTTTCCCAGGGGACATATGAACAAATGAACTTGTATGAGTAAGAACATGCCATATTTCATTCCTTTGTATATATAGTTCAACTCTTTTTGACCAGGGGTGACAAGTTTATTTGGAGCGAGGTGCATACTTTGGGTGCAGTGGAGGCCCCCTTTCCTTCTTAAGGTGCTTAACTGAAGCAGCAAATTGCCTTCCATATCCCATAGGATATTGCCTCAGATTGGCAAAATACTGAGGAGAAATCAAAAGATCAAAAGAATCAAATCATTGCGACTTAAAATTGACTAAGTATAGGGCTGACTTGATTTGAGCTTGGCATTTCCCTTATACCTCTTCCGACCATGTCGGTCGAAATAGACATCTGCCAGCTTCTGCTTGGCACTGCGTGCTTTCATGCGGGCATACTTCTTGGCAGTGGCAAAATAGCGAATGCCAGAACTGTTGGACCATAAAGTTGTTCGTTTTGGTGATTTCCCTCCCCATCGAGACATCCAAAAGGATTGCCGGAACACCTCAAATTTCAACAAGTTGCCCAGGTGTCCAAAACCAATAACCATATATTACAGGTGTCCAAAACCAGTATAGACACATTTTGCCCATGATCGATTCCAACAAAAATGTTCTGTAAGTGCCATGGCACTTTCACATACCTGAGTATCATCTGGAATCTGGGGTGCCGAAACACCAAAGAGGAATGTGGTTGTTCCAGAACCCATGTTCCACCTTTGGCCATGATGAGGAGGATCGCCAAGCATGTCCTGCCAGAGCGCTTGGGCAGGCAAAGCAGCGGGGGTGGCAAGTGGCTATTCTAAGTGCAAAAAAGCAACACATAAGAAATCAACACAAGATTCGTTTTACATTTTTTTCGATTGAGATTTTGGTTTGTGATACTCACAAATCAACATTCACCCTTCCCATGACTTGTAAAGAAATAAGGAACTGCATGGGTCCTTGCTGTCAATAAATTTGATATCGCAACTGATGGGCTGTCGGGATCTCCAAGAGGTAAGAAATAATGTCGTCGTGTTGAACCACGTGAAATTGCTACCCATGTGGCGCATAGCAAAGCAATGGATACAACCAAATCGTCGTCCTTGCCTGACATCAATGTCACCAAAAGTAACCTGAGCAGATAAGGTTGTTACCAATTACTGGCATGTTGAACTTATGACAATCCTATATATATATATAATTATACATATATATATATATACACATACAAGAACCACAGAGGAAAAACAGCAACATTATATAAGGGACGCAAATCCACTTGGCGTCGTTAAATCCAGAGGGTTGCCCTTGCACATGCGTTTGTTGGGCTGAAGCATTCGAGCTTGGATCCAAGGGTTCCAATCTACGATGTCCAGGCTGCATGTGGATAATCCAGATGCCCGGAGTGCACGGCTAAGAGTTCCAACACCCGAAAACATCTCAATAGCTTCATACTCCTGAAAAAAGGGATTTCTGCAAAGTTAAATCACTCCTTTTTGGAAACAGGTTAGCTGTTTGAACCAATAATTGTTCCCGACTGCAATCCCTGCCAAGCCTGACCCCAATCAATGCCCTCAGTGAAAGACAATAAGATCACGGCAAAGATAAGCACCTGGGCCACAAGAATTCCAAATTAAGCTGATCAATCTTCAATAATAGATTCGTTTCTGAATTGTGCTACACACCATGTCAGGCGAGTTTCTTCTGGGACACCCCAATGAAGAAGGCGGTGCATCAAGCGCATCAGCGAGGCTCGTTCCATCACCGGCATCCCAGCTACAGTTGAGGCCAATTTTAGATGACCTCTATAGAATCCGAAAGGTTTGTGCAAGAGGCCAGCACTGAGAAAATTAAAGAAAGTCGACATCATTCTGAAAGTTAGGACTACAACAATTCGATCGTAATTTGTTTCACAATGTTTAGAAGATTTTTCGACACCCTCTTTCAGACGGGAACTGGCTGCAATGGAAGTCATGGGGGTCATGGCGAATTGCATGCTGTCACAATCTGGTGAATACTGTCCCACACTCACACCCAAGGGCAGCATACCCCACCCCAATGCACAGAGAGGGGGAAGCGCACCGACAGGTTGTGGAGGACGACGTTTGATCCTTGCACCATACATCTCCTGGCATGTCCAGGTGCGCTGGGCCGGTGAGACACCTTCCAGGGTTGATATATATATATATATATTTATTTATTTATATATATATATATCAACATGTAACACTTGGATTTGGACGTGTATACATATATATATATATCGATCTATCTATCTATCTGTCGATCTACCTATATACATGTATATCGATCTATATATCTGAAAGAGAGAAAGAGAGAGAGAGAGAGAGGAGAGAGATTATCCATGCATGTGTTGCAACATGTAGTGCAAATCCTTTGAGGCAAAATCAAGTGCAGGCGAACTATATCTGTTTTTCCAATGTGCCTGCGAATGGTGCATCGCATGTCACGGAAACACGGCCTGCCTCCCTACTCAAAGGCCTTTTCAAATGACAGATTCTGCCAATAACGGCACCCAATCGGATTTTGCTAAAGCTTTCAGGGCAGTGACGCCAGCGCACATGAGAGAACACAGAATGAGATATATTGATGATTTCAATGCATTTAAAATCTTACAGGCTCACACCCCGCATGTGGCATGTTCAACTGCCAACACCCCCAAAAGTTGGCAAGGGTATCCCTGCCAAAATGACATCCCGCTGGAAATGTCATGAACATCACTGCCATCAGCACAGGGAAGAAGCTGCCAAAGATCTCGGTGGACCATACCTGGGCCAAGGAACGGATGCGGAGGGGAGGGGCTCGGCAGACTCCAACAAGTTTGGGTATTTTGGCATGTCTTTTATATTGTATTAGATTGTTGATCATGCGTGATGTCTATAAAACATGCGGCATAAAAAAAAGGCTGATTCAGATGAGTTTCCTGGATGTGTTCACCTTTTACTTTGACAACTTGGATCTTTTGACCTTCTTTTTGCAAGACTTCGTGGGCTTGCGCTTCTTCTCAATCCCACCCGGACCCCCTGCCACAGCAGGCTCCACCTCATTACTGCCAGCACTGTTGCTGGCGGCCCCCTCCTCAGCACGGACTTGCGCTGCGTTCCGTCCACGAAACTTTGGGTTCTGACAAGTCTTGCAGCCACCGAAGATGAATCGGCAGGCCGCACACCCAAACACCTGGTCTGCCAAGATTTCATAGCGCCATTTTCGTTTTCCAAGATCCACCCTCTCCTGGTAGACCTTGCCATGGCTAGCCCCACCTTCATCTGGCTGATGCGTCTCGCTGGTTTTCAACGAGTCAGACTTTGAAGTCCTCTTTCGTTTGTTTCCAGTCTTAGGCTCAGATTCTGTGTTTCTGGTGACTTTCTTTGTTGGGCTTCCCAATTTCTTAGATTTCCCCAACTTGCTCCTACGTCGGGATAGTGTCACCGGTTCAGAAACTTTCTCATGCCCTGCCCTCCTTTTCTTGGCACCTGGCTTGCGGCCTTTCTTCAAAGTCTTGCGCTTGCCAGTCCTCATAGAATTCTGCATGAAAGGTGTCACCCGCGGTTTCTCCACCTCAATCGGACCCCATTGTTGGAAACAAAATGTTTTTCCACCCATGCTACCTCTATATTTATATTATATATATTACAATATATGTTATCTTATATATAAGTTATCATCTTTTATGCTCATGTGCGTGTGTGTGTATTGTATCGCTCATGTGTTCAGAGGAACTTTTGTTATTTTTGTGACATTGATGCATGGTGCAATGATGCAAATGCCGATGTCCTTTATGTTGACATGTATAAAGACAAACATCCGGGTGACTGACATGGAACTTTGTGCCTTCTCCGGGGTCACCTCTACTGGCTTCGTTGCTGTCGGGCTTGGAGTCATAACCTCCTCCAATGGCTGGGTGTCCACCTGCCCAGAGAGCGGCAATACAATAATACCACACCATCATTTTGGAAAATCTATTGCATGGAACAATTGACCCCCACCCAGCCAAAAACCTTGCCTGGTCAGGATTCACCGAAGGGGGCAAGGCTTGAAGAGCACCTGAAGAGGAGCGGACGGGGGAGGAACTGCGGGAATGTTTGGCTGGAGTGCAGGTGAGTTGCAAGGTGGCTTTTTCTCCGGCTTCTTATCCACAGGCTTGCCAGGGTCGTCAACCCTTAGTGGATGTTGGGCAGGATGACCGGTATAATTAACTTGAAGCTATCCCCTATCCTTCCAGATATTTTTGAAAAATCTGGGATCCGAGCGTCAGCTCATTGATCTGCTTGATGATGTCATGCAGCTCCTTCTCCTGATCCGTCGTCATCACCACATCGATGCCCATGCCTTTGAGCAAAGCATTGGGCGGGCTCAGGGTATCCACAGACGTGGTCGATTCAGCTCTAGCCAAGGAAGCATTGGCACCCTTTCTCTCAAGCTTTGACCCCTTGGGTGGATCAACATGGTTTTCATCCTCATAGCAGTCGGAATCATGGTTGACTTCACCTTCGATGTTCAAAGGGGGTGGCTCTGTGAGAGAGTCAGCAAAGGCCCATTCTGAGCGAAGCTTTTCGATGATGGAAAAGAGTTCTCGCACCTTCTTGTCCTGCAAGTGGTTTTGAAGGTGCATATATATATATAAACATATATTATCATGTTATATAAAGACTCTTTCGTCGCTGAACTGCAGATTTAAAAAGATAAACCGTTTTCATGATATTTTTGAGAACCCTGGTCCCGGGGCTTCTGCCCGCGTCTGACACTGTCCCGCTGCCTCTTGAATGCGAATGTGTAAAGTCGCCTTAAATCCCAAGCATCTTGATAAGCTTCATGCTTCCTGCTGCTGGGCTCATGCTGGCAAAGCTTGAACAGCTTGGTCACCTTCCAAGGGCCGATGTCCCAAAAGTATTTAAAAACTTGGGGATACAGGGCAACTACATGGAGTGTATTTCCCCACCTGCCAGGTGAGGGTTGTTACATTTTATGTCAGTTGCCTGCTCCTCTCCTCTCCTCCTCTCCTCTCCTCCTCCTCCTGCTCAACCGCGACCCTCGACGCACAGTGTTCTCTGTCGGACCTCAACCACGACCATCCACGCCCAGTGTTCCCTGCCGGACCTCAACCCGCCCAGTGTTCCCTGCCGGACCTCAACCACGACCATCCACGCCCAGTGTTCCCTGCCGGACCTCAACCGCGAGTATCCACGCCAAGTGTTCCCTGCCGGACCCCATGTAGGAAGATATGGGACAAAGAATGTGCAGAAGAAAGTTAGAAAGAATGTCAGAAAGAATGTCAGAAGATATGCCAGAAGATATGCCAGAAGATATGCCAGATAGAAAGCCAGATAATATGCCAGAAGATATGCCAGATAGAATGCCAGATAGAATGCCAGAAGATTTGCCAGATAGAATGCCAGAAAATATGCCAGAAGATATGCCAGATAGATATGCCAGAAGATATGCCAGAAGATATGCCAGAAGATATGCCAGAAGATATGCCAGAATAAATGCCCGAACATCTGCCAGAAGATATGCCAGAACATCTGCCAGAAGATATGCCAGGTAGAATGCCAGAAGATATGCCAGATAGAATGCCAGATCGAATGCCAGAAAATATGTCAGATAGAATGCCAGAAGATTTGCCAGTAACAAAATGTATAAATGTCATGGTGGGGATCACACGAAGTAAAGTAATTTGGTGCATTTTGGAATGTATTCATGTGCAACCCATTGGCAGCAACACAAAAAAAATCACAGGGGCCTGTGCAGATAGCTGGTGGATATCCACGAAAGCCCCATGGTAGAAATTAACCATCTCACGGACACTGTCAACATTGAGCTCAAGGCTTTTGGTGCAAATAGGGTGGCGTTCCACCTCCCCCTCTTCCACATCAATGGCCGCAATTGGCCACTGAAGCCAGGAGAATTGCTTCCTAAAGCGCTTGCGAAGCATTTCACAGCGTTCCAACATGGTTGCAAGCTCAGGAGCCTCATCATCACTCATGATTGCAATCCGGGAAAATGACTGCACTACAAACAACCCTTCTTGAGAAAAATGCAGCGCAATTCCAAGAGTCAACCCGTCAAGGGAGGCCACAAAACTGTTCACCATGTCCCAATCAAGTTCTTCCTGCCTGTGCAGGACAAAAGGGCTTAAGCTTGAAGCAGGCCGGGGAGACATGCAGCGCAGAGTAGGAAAGTGCCAGTCCTTGGCAGGCCATTGGTTTGAAGTTTGAAAGCCACAAAAAATATACAAAAAATCATCTCTTGTCCATATACTTATGTTTCCTTTTGATCTTTTGGGTAATGCGCAGCTGATAAAAAAAATGCTGCTAAGATTCATCACGAGTTTGCCAAATCTCTTCAGCCCAAGTTCCTGCATGAAAACGAAACCCATGGAGCATTGTTTTCATGTGTCCGAACGAAACTGTCGGGGTCCTTTGCCCCAGCTGGAGGCCAATGATGGCAGTGAGCGCCATGGCAAGCTTAGCTGCAGGGATCCGCTTTGATCGGGTTTTATGAAACATATCCTGATGTATATATAAATGTGTTTACTGTATGCATATGTAAATATAAATATACAGATAGAGATATAGATATATAGATATAGATAAATAAATATAGATATATAGATATAGATATAGAGATATAGTATAGATATAGATATATATATATATATGGGATGGATCCCCAAAAAAATAGTGGTGTCTCACCTGTCACCACCAAATGCGTCATGGTGCAGCCAGAAATGGCCTCGAGATTGCGCAGGTGGAATGGGAAAGGTGTTGGTGAGGTATAAAAGTGTATAATATAATGATTTTATTGCTATAAACAAATGGAATTACTGTAATATATCTGTATATCACATATATGCCAAAGTAGCCTATTTTAGGAGTAGAAACCTGAAAGTCGCTAGATAAATGGTCACTGGCCCAAAGTAGCCTGAAACTTTAGGCTACTACGGCTTTGCAGGTATCCAGATTGGAAAAGCGGATATTTGACATTATTAGCGTTGAGAAACTTATACCTTACTTGTAGTGAGTTGAGCGATGCTAAACAATTAGGTTCTACGGGTGCTTACAACATCATTAAGAAAATCCCCATTAACGCCCCTTTCGGTTCAGTCATCTATGACAACGAAATAATAAGCGTAGATTACATCAATGTTTCAAACAGAGTGTTGAGAACACTACACTTCAAATTAGTCAATAGTTATGGTAATGTGGTTGATTTGAACAATGTGAATTGTTCATTCTCCCTGACCTTCATTGAGGACGATTGATGTAAAAATTTCATTGATTAACTCACTGGGTATTCTATATAATTCATCTTGACGATGGATTATAGGATTATCACCCCATTCACTCTTTTTACCCGACGGCATCCGTTGGGCTGTTTCTTTATGTTTGTTGTTGATGATGTTTCCACAGTCTTTTTTACATAGTGGTCTCGGTTTCCAAGTTTTTAGGTTCGTCCATATCCTCGTTCTTTTTCTGTATGGAAAGCCGTATTTACAATAATCAAGGTCAAAGTAATCAAAGTCTTTCATAAATTCCTGATGTTTCAATAAGCCAGTCTGTGGATTTTCTATGAACCATACCGAAGGGTTGAAGTAGTTGATTATTTCAATGGTTTTCTTTACGATGCTGTTGGCATAATCTATTTTTCTAACACCAGTGGTTTTAGCAATGCTATATTCAACACAAGGGGGAGAAGCCCAAATGATATTAAACTCATTTTGTTTGAAAACTTTGTAGTTCCAATTAAGGATGTCAGTATTGATGTTGGCATCCTTCAAGTCCAACGAGACAACATCATAACCTAACTCTTTGGCGACTTTCCCTACACTGCCCGTTCCAGAAAACAGTTCAAGTAATTTCATATTATAAATCTATAGATTTAAAATATGAAACTACGACAGCAACACATAGGAGTTGTTGGTTGGGTCTTTATTGATTTTGTAGTATGTTAAAGTCTCTTCTTTGGGTTGTGTGATTTTACCCGTTGTAATCCACTCAAAGTATTGTTTCCTTTTATCTTCCCACGAACCGACGGGTCTGCCTATCTGCTTCTTTTCAAAGGCTTTGTTTATTCTTTCTTTGTCTTTGTCGTTGGTATTTTCTTTGTTCTCTTCCTTCTTGTTGTTCAGGTTATATTCTATGTTCTTAACAGTGTTCATTATGGTTATGAGGTTCTTATTCATTTTGCTCACCTTGTTCTTCAGTTCTTCCAGTTCTGATTGCTTTACGGGGTTGTCGCTCTCAACATCCACCATACTATTATATATATTTATATATATATATAATTATTTATTTAGATATATATTTATTTAGATATTTATTTATCAGTTTGCTTTCACGCAAAATCTACTCTTTACACCATTTTGGGAGAAACTTTTTAATCCATATCATTCATTGACTTTCTACCGCTACTTCTTGGAGTGCTCATTACATCGCTTATCATCTTGTTAGTGCTCTCTACTTTCTTATCTTCGGGTGTGATTTGTCTGTTCCAACTGAACGAGATACTGTGGTCTTCGCTGTCCAACTTTATATCCCCGTTGTCATCTCTACTTACATTCATCGTTTTGTCGTTTTTGGTAATTTTGAAGGAGCAAGGATTACAAGAACACTTTATCCCTTTCGGATTGATAATAATTTCGTTTCTCAATTGTAATTTACCCTTACAAATGGGACAATCAAAGGTAATGAATTTACTTGACAGTTTTTGTTCCTCGTTCAGATTGACAACAGCGGGTTCTTCATCTTCAAGTTCAAAGTCCTCGGGGATTGGTTGTTTTTTGATTGGGTTAGTTTTCTTTTTCGTCATCTATTTTATATTTGAGAAAATTTAAAACAATTTTAATCAGTTCCAATGTGTGCCTACAGCATCTCTTCACCCTGTTGTCGGTGATGACTAGATATTTCGTGTCATCAATGACCCTATTTTCAATCTCTTCTATTGTATCAATGTAGGTTTCATACTCGTTCATCCTGATTATATATAAGGACGCAGAGTTCAAAACTAATTAACGTCTTATGCGGACTGAAAAGCAACTGTCCCATTTTCACCCGACACCCTTTCAAGGTAAAAACGGTTTCCTTTTCAATATCATATATCGGAAATTTATTTCTAAATACTTTTAATATGATAAATATAAAGCCTTACAAACAAAGAATATAATTGTAAGCAGTCATCCTATGGGTATATGGCTTGTCTTCCAGCAAGGATTTTACTGAACGCTCCGTCGGGAACGGGTAAAACGGTTGCTTTGACAAACTTGGTCTTGGACATCTACAAGGGATGTTTTGAGAAAATCTACATTTTTTCACCAACCATCTTCATTGATGACAACTGGACGGTTGTGAAAAAATACATTGACAAAGAAATGGACATCAAACACACGGATGAAGACCCCATTTACTTTGACACCTTTGAGGAGAAGGACTTGAAGAACGTGATAGACACGCAGGAAGGAATAATAAAGTATATGAAGGAGAAGGATTACAAACACCTATATAACATCTGTATCATCATAGACGACTGGGCTGACAACGAAAAGGTGGTCAGGAAGAACAAGGAGTTAATCAAACTCTTCACCAAAGGTCGGCATTGGTATATCTCAACTTTTATCACATCGCAATCATACACACAAATATCGCCAGTCGTTAGGAAGAATGCCACGCAACTTTTCATCTTCAGGCTTCGTAATCAAAAAGATTTAGATGCCATTTTGGAAGAATTGAGCGGGTTGTATGACAAGAAAACTTTAGACAAGATATACCGAGTTGCCACGAATGACAGGCACGGTTTTTTATACATAGATTTGATGGAAAGCGACAAGAAGAAAATGTTTTACAAAAACCTCAATCAAAGAATTCAAGTGGAATAATAATGCTACAAAATTATTTTATCATCTAATAATATATATGGCAAATTATTATAATATAAATAGGAGCGTGGAGGCATACGAGTTTAGAACAATAGACCCAAATAACGGACAGTTAAGGAACATTCTTGACATCGCAGGAAGTGGTGGTGGAGGGGGTGGTAGTGTTGATTTATCCAATTACTATACAAAAGCGGAAACAAACAACCTATTCACCCCTTATTATGATAGTGGTGAAGTTGATGGTTTATTCACAAGTTATTATACAAAAGTTGAAACCGATGGTTTACCCCTTACTACACAAAAGTTGAAACCGATGGTTTATTCACCCCTACACAAAAGTTGAAACCGATGGTTTATTCACCCCTTACTATACAAAAGTTGAAACCGATGGTTTATTCACCCCTTACTATACAAAAGTTGAAACCGATGGTTTATTCACCCCTTACTATACAAAAGTTGAAACCGATGGTTTATTAAACAATAAATTGAATGTCAGCAATCCCGAAATAACAGGCGTTTTGAAGAGTAATGACTTTGATAGTAAAAATATTCTGTCTAACATACTGTTTAAACACAACAATGCTGTTTATTTAGAATATGATTATGATTACGATACTAACGGTGGTTTAGTTTTAGGAAAACCATTGGCTTTAGCATCAAGTTTAGATATACCATTGAATAGTAAATTACTTTTTCAACATACCGACAGTTATATAAATGAAACTTTAAACACTGGAAACTTTTTGAATTTTGTAATGAAAGAACAGACAGGTCAAATTGACTTTTATGTAGGCGACCCCGCTACTGCTTCTAATTTAGTTATGACATTAGCAAATGATTTAATAACATTTCATAAAACAACATCACCCGCTATTGGAGGTGGCGGTGTTGATGATACTAATTTAGTAAAATATACAGGTGAAACATTACAAACAATAGAAGGCGATTTGGTCATAGGTGGTGGTTCTCAATTTTCTACTTATGACTTAACGGTTAATGGTGCTACTTATTTTAACGCAACCATAGAATTTCCATTAGGAGGTGCGATTAATTTAGGAACTGGTAAAGGTTATATCCGTTCTATCAATATAGGAAGTGGCACTGCCGCGTATGATTATTGTATTTTTGGTTCTGCTGGATTACATCGGTTCTATGTTGGAGGAAGTCCATTTCCTCAATATTTAAGATTTCAACTATCAAACACACAGGCATATTTTAATGTAGATGTCGTATGTCATACTGAATTACAAACCGATGTCATCAATACAAAAAATGCTGGTAATGTTGATTTAGTCTTTAAAAGGGGTGATGTTGAATATATGAAGTTTGAAGGAACGCTACAAGCAGTGGAACTAACAAAAGGTGCTAAATCAAACACCTATGATAGTATCGGTAATGCTGATGTCAGTTTTAGAAGGAACACCATAGATTTTATGTATTTCAGAAATGGTAATGTAGAAGTAAATACAGGTATATCATTAGTTGCTGAAAGTGGTAAGTTTGATGTAATTGATAGTGCCACTCCTACTAATGTAGTATTTAAAAGGGGCGGTGTTAATTTCTTTACATTAGACGGCACTAAAAATATAATTGATGTTTCAACAGGTAGGGCGTTGTCATCTCAATATATTTACGGAGACTATTTTATCCACAGAAATGTTGGTGCTGATATGGTTTTTCAAGGCAGTAATACAACAGATGACGGTTCAGTAGAATATATGAGATACAGAAAAGCAGATGAAGATGTTAATTTTTCAAAAGACATATATGTCAATCAAGACAAAAGGGCATATTTTCATAAAGAAACTGGTAAGAATAGTTATATATTTAATGAAAATACAGCAGGTGTTAATCATTTCAGGTTCATCAATGAAGACCCTAACGGGGACATAAGATTTTATGCTAATAACAGCATAAGACTTTTCGTCACGCCAAAAGTTTCTGTTCCAGCACCTTATACATTAGAAGGGCATTTAGTAGATACATCCGATTTTACTAAAAAATATGACATTAAAAGTATTGAGCATAATTTCACTGACATAGTTAAACAAATTGAACCTAAAACTTTCAAAATGAAGGAAGAAAAAGAAATAGGAATAACTAAAAACCATTTTGGATTTATTGCTGATGATTTAATGAATGTAATACCTCCTGAATGGGAAGATATTGTTAGGGTTGATGATGAAGGCATTAAGAAGTTAAGTTATATAAAATTATCAGGTATATTGTGGGGGGTATGTAGAGAGCAACAAACAAAGATAGAGCATTTAGAAACCCGCTTGTTTGAAGTTGAAAACTTCATCAAAGATTTTGTCAAGCCTAAAGCAAAGGCGAAATCCAAATCAAAGAATTAAAAATCTAAAACCATATATATAGGTAATGGGCAATTCAAACAGCAGTGTTGAAAACGACTACCTTGAACAAATCAAAAAGATAGACGAAGACGAAAAGACCCGAACAGATGTTTTACTCATCAAGAGCGTAAAAGAGTTGGTGGGAAGAGTGGAGAAACTGGAAAAGGAGAAACAAAACAAACTGATATATCAACTACCGAAACTACAACTCTGTAATTGGAGTTTGATATGAACAATTGATAATATTATTGTTAAATAATATTATTAATTGGAAAGTGAGTAGTGCCCATAGGGGAGACTGTCAGTATCGTTGAACCAATACCTTTTGTTGTCATAAGATGTTAAACCGACCTTGCTTTGGTTTATACTGTAGATTTGGTGGTTCTTACTTCTGATGGCATTGAAATTTACATTCTTTGGTATGTGTTCGTGGAGTGTTGCCTCATAGTCTTTCATATCTAAATCCCTTTTGACTTTCAGTTTTGGAACACCCTTTGCTTTCTTTTCTGCTTTCTGTTCGTTGAATACTTTTAGACAATACATCTTCGGTCTCAACGCTATGAAGTTTGTGATGATTTTTCCATCCATCTCGTCCTTGAATTTGCCAAGGACTTTTTTGTTAGTGGCATCATAGCAAGGGTGGTTTTTATCATAACCGCTGAAGTCCATATAATCCTTTATCCCTTTCCAGTCTTCATAGATGTCTTCGGTGAAAGTTTGTATAACATAACTGTCGGTGTCAGTGTATATCAGTCTTACATCATCCTTATACCTTGCTTTTAAGACATCATAGTAGAACGAATACATATGAACCTTTGAAAGGTCTAAAATGGTCATTCCTAAATAGATTGGTTTGTTTAAAACCAGTTTTGCTTTAACCTTTGAAACTCCTACCAGTTCTTCATTGATTATGTGGCATCCTTGATAGGTTGGACTGTTGATACATTTTTGTAGTCTTACCTGTGATGAGACTAACTCAAAGTCCATATGTTTTCTCACATTCTCCATCGTTTTTCCATAAACAGCGTTGTTCATCAATTTAAACATATCTTTCTCAAAGTCGCTCTTTGCCACTTTTCGCTTTTCAGTGTTAAAATCAATCCAAGTCTTTAACCACGCCCTTTGTTGGAACTTCACCCCTCTATGAATGTGTTTAAGTTTCATTCCTTTTTGAAGATAAAACTGTAATGCCTTGATATGGACTACATACCTGTTCTTGTCTTGAAGGTTCAAAATGAGTTTTGGTGTCTTCTCATCTCTTGCTTCCTTTCCATTGTAGTAGTGTCTGTGTAGTTCCCTCTGGTGATTTGAAAGTAGGTTTTCGGTGATGTTCATATTCTCCGGTGCTAATGGGTAATCACTATGTTCGTCGTGTATCTCCTTTGGATACTCTAAATCAACTTCAAGAATGTAGGCATTGTCGTCGTTCTCATTCCAGTCCACTATCATCTGTTCCGTCAGCATCTTCTTTATCCATTTGAGTTTTCCTATGGGTAGTTTCATTGACATTGCCAGTCCATAAAGGTTGTTGGCATCTAAATAGTTGATGTAGTTAGATGGTTTTGTTTCATCATATTCGTCTTTCATATACTTATTGTTTGCCTTTGCCTCCTTATGACCCACTTGACACATTCCACCTCTCAAACCTCTCTCAATCATTTCATAAATCTCTTGGTCGGTAATCGGTTCTAACACCACTCCAGTTTTTAGAAGCATAGCATCCCAAGCAAAGTTAGGAAGTGTAAAATAATGTACGGGGTCTAAACCGTAGTATTCCAAACAAAGGTCTCTAAAATTTTCAAAGACATCAGTAAGCAATAAAACATCAGTTCTCAAATATAAGTCGTGATATTGACCAAGATTTCTTATACCGAAATGTTTCCATATCTTAAGTTCTCTTTCATACTCATCATCTTCAATATGACTTTCGGTGAGATTACTGTAAAACGCTTTCTTCGGTGGTAATTGTTTTCTCTAAACTTGTCAAATGAAGTGAAGTAATCGTATGGATAGACACCTTTGTCAGTGAGTAAGTCTAAATCAATGTCATTACTTACATAGGGGTTTCTTTTACTGAACTTGAAGTTGTTTTGCCAGTTTTCTTTCTTCTGTCCATCTTCATACTTGCTCAACTTGACCAACTTGTCCAATGAGGACGATAAGAATGAAAAACTGTCTTTGAAACACATATTCTTGAATGCGAAGGTTATGAACTTCTCACTGTTCTGTGCTATTACATCTATCTTGGCATTTTCAGATAGTTGATTGGCTCTTTCAATGACTAAATGACTGTCATAGTTCTTCAAGTTATGAAGGAAGACTGGAATTTTGTAATAACGCATTGAAAACTGTAAATTACAGTCATCGTGGGCACATCCCCTATACTTACCTGTAAAATGGCAATGGTCTCTACACTTTTTGTCTCCTTCCTTGAAGTCCTCACCACAAATGAAACATTTAGTGGCGGTTTTAAAGTCCCTCCAGTCTTCGTCCTTCATAATGATGTCCTTGTTTTCTTTCATCTTCTCCATTATCTTATCTTTTACTTCAATCATCTTTTTCACGAAGACATCCATACAATCCTCACCCCTATATAGGAATGGTTCATTTGAAGCATCAATTGAATTGACAACATTTATCATAAAACCGCAGGGTCTGTGATGTTGGTATTTGTCAGTCTTGATTGGTTTGGTGCTTACTGTTCCTGTTTTGGTAGTCAAACATTCAAAATCAGCATATATAACGAATGGTGCTTTTAGTTTCTTAAAGTGGTTCTTGAATTTAACGAAGAACTTGTCAGGGTTCTCTGGGTCAAACTTTGGCATCTCTATAGTTTGCCCTTCCACTGCCATACATCCCTTTTCCTTATGATTGGTTAAATCATCCTCTGAATGAAACACACCCGAACAATGATGACAAATAAACTTCTTTGCTTTCCGCTTACCAGCCTGTTGATACATCAATTTGTTAAAATCTTTGATATAAACATAGTGGTGATTGTCTCCATCAGTTATTTTCAATAGGTCTATGTGGTGAGTTGCTTTGACAACTGTAGTCCTCTTATACAGTAGGATTGATTGCTTACCATCTTCATCATCAATGTAATAGACATTGACTGATACTTTACCTTCGTTGTTCTGTTCTAAAATGTCTATGTCAAAATTTGATGCTGGAAAATTGACATTATCCCAGTTGAGGTCGTCCTTTAAATTTTTGTATCTGTAAATTCTGTTTGGATGGTCTTTCTCATAAACTTTACAAACACCACACTGAATGGAATACATAAAACATTTGTCATCTTGATTTTGAATATTGATACAGGCTCGTTTCAGTTTCAACCATTCAGGTAGTTCAATGTATGAACCTCCACGAGTAGGATTGTATTTGTCATAGTTGAATTTCAACTTATCAATATGCTTTAACACCAATCCACTCTCCGACATCTCCATCTTATCTAACTGAAACTCTATGTCAGTTGCCATTTGATTTAACTTTTGGGGGATTTCATCTTCATTGGTGATGTTATATCTTCTACTTCTGATGCTCTCCCTTATCTCTTCGTTAGTTTTCTTGCTCTTCATAGTGGCGGAAACCTGTAAAATAACTTTCATACCCTTGTGTTTCATCAAATACTCTTTCAACCTTAAATCTTGGTATTTGAGATACTGTAGCGCCTTGATGCCTCTAACTCTGACATTTGTGATGGCAAATGAATTGACATAACCCTTGAAAGCAGATTGTTCGTTGGTGGTGGTTGCTTTGTATCTCATTTGGATGCCTGTGAGTGCTTTGTTCTTGTCTAAATTTATCCATCTAATGTCTCTCTTCTCTTTCAATTCGTATCTTTTGTAGTCCATAGTCTGCCTTATCTTGTTGAACTTGGTTTTCAATCTGTTCGTGATGGGTTTGTTTCTTTCAAAGTTGTAGGTCTTATCACCTATCTTCAGTTTCTTAAGTTCCCGTCCATTCTGTTTCAATATCTCGCCTGTCTCACTTGATAAAATGTAATCTAAAACAATCTGGTCTGAGCGTTCCATTATATTATATTCTATATTATTATTAGATGGTGTTTCTTTAAGTAGTTTTTCAGTTTCCATTCTTTGTTGAGGATGTTGCGGTGGATTGGATTGTTGTTGGATTAAGTTTTGAGATAAAATTTCACTTTTTAACCTTACACCCTCTCCCATTCTCTCCTTAATATATAAGGTGCCATTTCTTTAAGTAGTTTTCGGGTCTCGTTCAGTTTTCAGGTAATTTGGTTCTGGGTTGAAGTCCAACGCGAGAACCTCACGGTTGGTTTTGAAAAACTGGTTTAAAGAAATGGCAACTTATAGTAAATATAGGTATGAACAGGTATGAAAACGGAAAGATTTACAAAATAACTGACATTGGATACAACAAAACCTATGTAGGGAGCACTTGCGAAAGTTTGAGTAAAAGAATTGAGAGGCATAGAGCAAAATACAACAACTATAAGACAGGAAAGACAAACAGCAAGATTTCAGTGTTTGATATCTTTGATGAGTTCGGTATTGAAAATTGTAAGATTGAATTGATTGAGAACTACCCGTGTAATTGTAAGGAAGAACTATTGAGACGAGAAGGACACTACATCAAAAACACTGATTGTGTCAATAAGGTCGTTCCGCATAGGACGGAAGAAGAGAGAAAAGAGGCGTCGCGGGAATACTACTACAAACATAGAGACAAAATATTAGCGAAACACCTTGAAAAGATTGAGTGTCCTTTTTGTAAGCGTGTAATGTCTCAATATTATGTTCCGATACATCAAGGGTCGAAAAATTGTGTCAAACAAACAGGAATAAGTAGCGAATAAAACGTTCTTGTTATTGAGAAGGTTTGAGTTCAACAGTTCATCAATGACATCTGCTGTTAATACAAATGTTGGTTTGACGATGTTTTGATACATTGGATTTGGACGAAATGGTGCGTCCGCAGTCGGCACACTTGAAGGGTGTTGATAATTTCTTTTGGTAGCATTTGGAAAAGTATTCGGGGTCTAATGGTTTTCTGTCATAAGTTCCATCGGGTTTCCATCTGGTGGATGCTTGGATTGGGGGTTCTTGGACTGTTTCTGGATTGAGTGCTTCAACCATTTGGTCAAAGATGTCCTCATCCATTTCTTGCTTCTTTCCGTCAACTACTAAATAGCAGGGCATATCAAATCTTAATTACATAAGGCGACTTGTCTTTAAGTATCTTTGGGGTGTTCTGTGTTCGCAAATGAGGCCAACCCGTTGGATGCTCCCAACGTCAAGTGCTGGAGACTGCTTGGAAATGTCATGCCAGCAAATATTTGGTTGGATTTTCCTCGAAACAATCAGGTTTTGAAGGCTGTTTCAATAGTTCATTGCTTCAAGGCTTTGATAGAACCCGTTTCCAAAATCTTGCATTATGACAAATGCTGGGATTGACCTGCTAATAGATGGTGTCCCTGATGTCTTCACAACCTTGGCGTGGGACGCATTCGGCAAGTGGAAAAGGGCAATTGGATGCAATTTTCATGCTGTAAAGCAGTGAAAAGTGGTTGATATCATCACCAAACTTCTGGGCCTGAAGAATGCTACATTTGAGAGTGCCAATCCAACAACTGCGAAACAAACCAACCTTCAATCTCTGCCATTTCATTTCACTTTTGCTCATCCAGTCTTGGAACACTGTGCGGTCTGTCCCACCGGTCAATTGTGCAGTGCAGATAGAGTGCATCCCGGATTGAAGGGTAGGTGCAACCCCAATAAAAATCATCACCTTTCTGTGTTTTGCCAGTCTGGTTGGACACAATGCGGATTGCACCATCCATGCAATCCAAAAGTCCTACAAGGAACCAAGCACTCTCATTCACATGCCACTGCCACTTCCGCCTTCAGACCTTCTTCAAAAGGTCATGCACTGTGCGAGAAACTGCGCAGTAGCGTCGCTCCTCTGCCCGCGCATCCACATAGATGCAATGAGCGCTTCGGTTCCGCACCGCTCTCGCCACGTCCGCAGGCGTGAAGTGCTGCCTGAACCTCTCAGCATCAACACACTGCTCGAAGGAGCTATGCGCCACGGCCTTGGCCAAGGTGCGTGCCATCCTCACCTTTTCTGGGCCAAAGCCACCTTGGTTGTCAATGCCCAAGAAGTTCTGGACCTGACTTCTTTGCACCGCAAGCCGTTTGGACTTTGCTTCTTCCCATGATGTCTCTTTGGCATTTTGCGCCACGTCCTGCAGGAGATGTGGGCAAGTTTCAAGGTTTCACGGTTCGTTGATGTTTCGGGTTGTTGTCCCATGGTTTCATGACCCTTGTCCTCCATTACACCGATGTTGCCACCTGTGAGTTGAATCATGTCGCTCTTGTGCGTGGAGGCCTCTTCACCGCCATGATGACGTAGGAATTCCTCAACCTGACAAGGAGACGTCCATCTGCAAACATCCCAACCCATGCCAGAAGTAGCACCAACAAAACTGAAGGCGACTGAACAATTACCACATGAACTGAAGCTCTTCATTCTGGCCTCCTTCTGCGAGAGTTCTTCACTCATCAGTGGTGGAACGAAGAATCGGCGCTCACGACCGTCTGCGTCAAAAGCCGTGGCTGACACTGCAGAACTGACCATCACCAGCACTTTGGCAACCTCGTCATCAAAGCCCCATGACTTCGCAAAGGCGGAGACGCTGCTCATCACATCTGGATTAAAGACACCACGAGGAACTTCAAGGATGATGATGGGTTGCCGTCCCATTTCTTGTTTGGCATCTCTCAAGCCACGCATCATCTCCTCTTCATGGAGCACTGCCAACCTGCTCCTCAATGCGTCCTTGGCCAAGTCGTTGTTCTGCATGAGCTTGATGTGGAGCACTCCATTGTTCCACTGCTTCTCCTGCAAGACTTTCCAAAGGATGGTGCTCTTGCCCACTTCATGATTCCCCCAGATGAGGATTGGGCGGGGGTCGTCCAAGTCCAACAACTGGTGCAGTTCGTCCTGCTACAGTGCATAGTGAGCATAGTGCATCAAATTCAAAATGCCAATATGACATGGAATAACACCATCTCAATAACAAATCCCTTCTGTCAAGAAACACACAGGCAAACACAACAAAAAAAAAGGTGGTGCTTGGACGCCTTGATTATCTTCCGTTCAATCTTGACACGTGGCTCGCGTGCTTTGAAAGAGGCATTCACAATGATATTCTTGACGATGCCGTTCTTGTTCTTGACGATGCCGTTCTTGTTCTTGACGATGCCGCCACATATCCCATCCAAAGGTCACGATGGCCAACGAGCCACCACCACCAACCAACCACTTTCCAATCTGCTGTTTCGTGGTCGGCTCCTTCTCTGGAGCGTTGTTTGAGAAGCAACGGTGGTTTCGTCGGCCTGACATGAGAAGCCGAAAACCACAACATCGGGCAATGAGGCAACGCGACATACCCATGGCGGAAATCTCCAGAACTGGGACTGTGCTGGAGCTCAAGCACTTTACGATTTCTTGATGCGTTGACTTGTTCATAGTGCAACACATGCCGCAAGTAGAACTCATCTTATCTTGTGAGCATTTGTGAGCCTGTCTGCTGCGGGAGAAAGCAATCAACATCTCTGGGTGTAGTGTAATGCCACAATGTGTACATAGAGTGTACATAGTGCCTCAAGAAACGCAATATGTCCTCAAAAGTGATGCTTCCATGCAAACGAAACAGCGCGCACATCTCATCTGGGCGCCCCCGACGAAATCCAGAAAGTCCATGAAGAAGTCCGCAAAAAATGAGGCGAAGCGAAAGACGTTCAAATCAAAACACAACCAAGAAAAAACGCCACCAAAAAAGACGAGAATGAGAGAATAAAAAATGAAAGATGTTGAAAGACATGGAACCTTTTGAAAGATATCAAGTTGAATGTTCTGTCTTGAAACTGATGATAAGGAAACACAATAAAATCATACCCAAAAAAAGACAAGACATACCTTGACAATAAAAAACGACAACCACAAGTACACTATCCACAGTATCTCCCTCATCTGAACCAAAACACAAACCCCAACAGCCTAAACAAATCCTACCCTCATCTGAACCAAACATTGACACATCACTTTAGCATCAAAATGACCCCCAAAACCCCACCTGAAAAATCATCAAAACCAAGGATGAAACATTGAACCCCAACACAAAATCATAACAAGCAACATACCAACATACACGCCCTGAACACCCATTTTACCATTTTTTTCCCAAGAAACCCAACTAGCCACCATTGGCACCCCTTCATTTCCCCCGCTTCCCCATATTTCCCCTTGTCCTGCGACAGGAACGGCGTGTTGCTGGACAGACTGGACAGGCTCAGCGCTGCCGCGCCCACCTGCGAATCGTCTGAGCTCATGCTGAGCTCCAGCGTCACAGTGCCAGTGGTGGCAGCCAGGCGCCGTCCCAAGTTGCCACCCACCACGCTGATGCTGACAGCACCAGGTGGAAGCTGAGAGGCATTGGCAACCACCTAAGGGCTATGGGAGCCAACTGAAAATATTTTGGGGGGAGTTGAAAGAAAACCATCACCTAAGATCGGCCAAAAAGGAGTGCCAAATCCTCCTAGGGATCCAGGGTTGGCTGGGGTAAAACTGGCTATGACATAATACCCATAGCCAGTGGAACTTGAGGGATATCGCCCTGTTGCCAACCAGCATGTTTTGGCAACGCTTGCCTTGGCTAAGTTATCCTCTGCCGTGAGATCAAAACCTCGTGTGAGGCCTTCCAACTGCATGGTCTGTCGCAAGCCCACCACGTGCAACGTGCAGTCTTTCAGTGGCAAAAAGGAGCCATGTAGATAGGGCCTCAGATTTGCCAAAAAAAGTCAGAAAAATGACCAATGACCGGTCTGACCTCTGCCTGTAGACCTCTAAGCTGGCAATGGAAAATCCCAAATTCCCCATGACCGGCATGATTTCCAATTATCCACAGAGGTTTCCAATCCATGGGGGTACCCCCTTTTTTCGTCATTGCCATCCCAAAGACGGTGGCCCATCGTGCACCCGGGAGGTGCGATACTGCCGACAGCCTTCAGCCGAACTGTACGTGCAGGAGCCGATGCGGAAGTGTGGTTGGATGGCCCATTCATCGCCTGGCGTCCCAGCGAATTGTGTCTGATCTGGTCGAATTTCTTGATCATCTATTCCTTTCCAGTGATCTTATACTATTTATAGTATCCTATCTTTCGAAGATTCCTGCCCGATATATATATAATATAATATATATATTATATATATATGTATATGTATGTATATGTATGTATATATTATTTGTCATTGTATATCACGGTATATCATAGTATTCAACCCATGGATTTGTTGGTGGGTAAACCAGTTTGCCCTTGTGACCTCCCCACCTTTCTTACAGTCTCGGTGAAATGCGGAGAGTAGGTCCACGTCATTTTCCACGTAGAGCACGTAGGTGGGAGGCGCGTCTGCCCTCAGAGGAGCGTAGACAGTGATACATTCAACCTAGCTGCTGAAAAAGGAGGTGTATTGTATTACATATTACATCTATATAATTCTATCATCACATATTATATCCTTTATATCCTATAAGAATATGATAGAATCATAATATGAGGATCTCTTCAACCGATCTCCACGCAATATGGTCCCAGGGACACGTCGATCACCGAGAAGAAGGAGCTATAGTTGCTGGGCATGGCTGCGGGTGCTCTTGCTCGAATCTCCACAAAATAGTCATCACCCGCCTGGCCCATAGTGGCGTCGACGATTTTAAGTCAACAAACACAAAACAACAGAAAATAGGGAGTAACATGTGGGATTTCATATGGGGGGTTGTGAACAAACTAGAAAATGGGTATACCATGGCTAGAATGGGATGTTCAACTTGGGGATATTAACTATAGAATGGGTGTATTGGGTGAATCATCATGGGATTCTAATCATCGGATATATAATGCAATACACAATTCTCGCCAACAATCGATGGATTTATCCCAAAAACAGGCCAAAAAACGCATAAAAACACCATATCTTAGTAGGCGGATTTAAAGCATGAAGCTTAGGGTCTTTTCCAATAATTTTCGGGTACTAAAGCCATAGACTAAAACCAAACTCCTGGATTCGTGAAACGATTCGATTCAACAGAGGACGAGTGCTGCATTCCCAAGGTTCTCCCTGTGTTGTCAATGGGCATAAACCATCCCCAAGGACTTACCATCTTAATGGCTGGGATTTCAACATATTTCAACCATCCCCAGTCATGGTGACTACTGTTAGGTTGCCCACATTAGCACATTAATATACATTAATAAGTATATGATAAAGCCACAAGCTCTCGGAAAGCTTTAGGGTTAAAGTGTTAAGTGGCAATGGGGTGGTAGGGTTTGCCAGGGATGCTTTAGGGGATAAGAAATCAACACACTTTGTAGGATCATGTTGCTACTCACCAACCATGATAATCAGTGACTAAAGTCACAGAGGAGGCCACCAGTCACGAGAAAGTGAGTTTTTGACTACCCTGCCCTGAACACTAGGGTCACAATTTGGTGTCGTTTCTCCCATCTACGAATGGTGAGAAATCAACCCGATTAAAAAATATACGAATTACAACATAAATATACAAAATAGTAAATGAATAGGATCACTAGTTGTATCATGTTGTATCCCTCTCCCATTGATAAACCCGGGCCCTGCGCCAATGCTACCTGCAGAGATGAAGGAACTTCCCAGGAAAACTTCCCAGTCGCCGCATTCGCAAAACCTGCCGACCAATCCGAGACACGCGAACGGTATCCGCAGGCGAACGGAGCGACGTAGCATGTTTTCAGGGGCAAAAGCCATGGCAAAAGAAACACATGAAAGTTCATGACATGAAAGGAAGACCTATATTCTGTTCGTTGTCTGTTCCCTTCTCAACTATTCTCAACCTCCGACAAACATCCTCAACTTCCAACCAACAGGTCTAAACCAACAGCATCAAACAATAGCCACCAAAACAAGGCCCATTTTTCTCACATAATCCCTTCCCACATTCATATTAAACACCACCTAAAGGTCGTCACCATGGTTTTTGTTTTTTGGGGGATGGGATTGTAGAATGATAGCCATATTAGTTATAGGTCAACTTAGCTATAAACCAACTACCCTCTGGTTATTGAACATGACTATGGACGCCATGGCCCATAGAAATAAGTTCTAAAAAATATGATTTAATCTATATGATTTGCCAAGGGAGTGGAGATGTTTCATGGCTACGTTGTACTACGTTGCATCACCAAAGGCTATAAATCAAAAAATAATGTGAAAGAAACTTTTTAGAAATCAGAAACCAACTATAAATCATTATAAATCCCAAATCAGGTGAACTTTTGACCAACATTTAACATAGTCATCCCAGGTCGATGGTGCTGGCGCCTAGATGTTCGTCCGTCATCGTTGCCTCGCCCGAACAGGAACTCGTCTTCCAGAGGTGGAAGTCCTACTGCGAAAACATGTGGGCCGGGCAAAGGCTGCTGAAAAAAAAAACAAGTTCCTTCTGGTGTTGAATTTCTTTTAGATATGTTTTTTAGTGGTTTTGACATACGAGTTATGTGAGATAGTGTTTAATTACTAGTTTGATAATGGTTGATCTATTATGTATATAGATATAGGGGATTACGAGTCAAATCCATGATATGTTTTTCGGGTGTTGGTGGTCAAAACAAGATGAAATCATTAGCCGGTGGGTCGGGTGGGTGGGGACGGGATCTGGGCCCAAAGCACCAACTAATGATATTGGTTGATGGATGCAACATATGTGTAAACATATTAACAGCAACCACCAAGATGGATAAACACAATAGCAGTCAGGAGTTTTCAAACTATCAGCCTGGCAGCTGATCATCATCTCAGGTCAGGACTTAGAATGGAAACTCTAAATGATGGATGTAGCCAGGTCCCGTAGCGAAACGCCCGGCGTCCAGCACCAGGCCGGATGGAAGACGCTCGGGATCTCCCCAGGTGACTTGGTACCGCTGGCCCTTCACCAAGAGATCTCCTGCGACGGAGAGTTGGAGAGTCATTGAATATCTAAAGATAAAGAAACCAATCTTAGATAGATAATATATATATATATAGATGTATATGTATCTTCAATATGACTATATAGACATTCTATTAAGATATATATATATATATATCTTTAAGTTAAGTTATTAAAAATATTATGGTATTTTGAAATCGCATATCTTAGAAAACAACATACCATATATATATATATATGTATATTATGATCTGCCAAACAATCATCTAATCATCTAATCATCTACAATCTATAAGAATCTAATCATCCAATCATCTCCAAAGTTTTTCCGAATCATCACCATCTTCACCACCAGCGCCGGCCTCGCCCGGGTTTCCACACCGCGGGTGGCCCCATGAAGCTGTCGGGCGGCAGGCCCCGTCCCAAGGAATTGGCCGCGACGCAGGCCGGGCGGCTGCCCGCGAGGCGGTCCAGGTAAGCGTGGACCTGGGAATTCTTGGGGAAACTCTTGGGGAATGGGATCATACCCTCCAGTAAACTAACATAATTATGGAGAATCAATGTTTTCCATGGGTAAATCAACTATTTCTATGGCCATTTTCAATAGCTATGTTTGTTTACCAGAGGGTAACCAGGGATTACAATGGGATCACATTTCTGGTTGTAGTCATAAAATCACATAAAATTACATAGGATAAACATGGTGATATGATATTTCTGGATAAAGTAGTTCATTAGTCACTGGCCGGAAAACATCAGCATTACAGGTTGTGTATAAGGTTTTTATTAAAGTTTTTATAAGCATATTATTACTATTATTCGCTGTATATTGGAATGGTTTACAAAATCTACCATTTCCATAGTTGGCTTATATTCGAATATACTTATAAAATTAATTGAACAGAATAGTATTCCACAGGGAAAAATTGGGACCGCTGTTTCCCACTATAGCATGTTTAACGGCAGATACCCTCTGGAACATCATTGTCCCCCGTGGAAAGTCAATTTTGGGGTATAGGGCTATAGGGTATACCCCATTCATCAAGTCATAGGTTTTTTCCCACGTCCACTTTGAAATGGCTAAGCGGCTAAATCCTTCATCTCGGAACAAAGCCACATACATATTGCAGTCGTGTCCGTGAAATACCCGTGATTTTTGGGTGCTAAAAAAATCTCGGATTACATGGATTACCATTTCCCGATATTTCCCACTTTTCAGTTGGGTCATTCAAACCCTCACAATCATTACGATGGGCTTCCCATGGTTAAGCGGAACGTACAGAAACAATCAGAAATATCTGAATAGCATTGCCATTCATCAATTAGAAATGTTCCACCTCAAAAACTCAGATCTTATATTCTCCCATGATATTCCCAATATAATATATATATATTTCTACGAATATCCCATTAATATCAGCATTCATGAACTACTTGGAGGATCTTGGAGGATCATCTTTCTATAAGTGCTTAGTAAGCCTAGTTAGAAAGTCCCCATTCAGTGATCTCATCTATAAATGGCTTACAACTTGTAGGTTACTGACCAGTTACGCTTCGTAGGATTTCAGAGATGACCCTCCGCCGACAAATCGTCGGGGCTCTGCCGCCGCGGCAGGAGAGGTGGCAGTGGCTGCATCATAGTACTCTCGGTTACCCCATTGACCTTGAACGAATCATGGCTGTCATAAATTTAACCATCATTAAATGAAAAAATCGTGGGAATATAAGGTAGGGATATGACTGGAGTATGAATGGGGATATAATCATCGGGATACTATCCACAACGGTGTCACACATGGATTGAACGAAATGAAGGTTTTAATATGTTTTGATGGGAAATTCATCTATCAATGGTATCAGGAAACTTCCAATTTACAATTTCAAGTTTGATGATTGAAGAGGAGCTGCTGGATGATTTGCTTCCCCTGTCGTGTGTCAAGGGGCCATACTTGGACCAAAAGCCCGTGTCCACAAAGTACATGAAAAGTGTTGAGTCGCCCAACTCCTGGTGAGATCGGACAGGTCACTTCGGTCACTTCTACCTGTTGAAATTGTGGTTTCTCACATGTCTTGGCCACACTAAACTGCCCTCTTTCGAATCACTACATAAATGGTAAACACTAATTGATTCTGAATGCCGCTAAACCCCCACAGACTGAATTATGATAACCCATAGGCAACCCCTAAAGGAGATGCAGAAAAGTCTCAATTCACCACCCATGTTCAATCTGGACTTCTGACTGTTCTAACCTCTTGGGGGGGTTGCAATAATTCTTGCTGGCTTTTTGTCAAGGTCTGTCTGCTGAAAATGCCATGCCATCCACTGCTTGATGCCATCCAAAGGAGAAAAACTTGCCATTTTCATGATATGGTTATCGCTGATATTTGTCAAAACCCTGGTACCCTAAGTACCCTAATCAAATAGCTGGTTACTGGTTTCCAAGTTTCCCCGACACATGGTAATTTCATAGCTAACTTGACCCATCCCCAGATCTTCTTGGACCATCCAACTGCCATCTGTCTTGCACTGCACTCCTCGCGGAACATGTCCAGCCACGCTTCCACAGCACTTTGGAAAGCCGGCGTGCGGCCAGTGGCCATGAGCAACTCGGTGATGGCTCCAATGGCCTCACGAGGCTCCCAACACCAGATACGTTTGGGGGTGAAATGGCTAGTTGAAGAGTTAAAATATGATCAAACAATATAAAACGCAACATGTCGACACCTGTTGTGGCTACTTTTTTTTACTTCTAATGGGTTGGAGCAACCCTAGATATGTGTGCTCACATATATATATATATATATATTATAGCTATAATCAAGTCTAATTAACATTATATAAGATAGCTGTATGGATCCTGTAGGTTTGAGTATTCAAATTCCAGATCATATAGGTGATGCGATGTTATACATATATATATATATATATGAATTAGGTCATTAGGTGTCACTGTACATCCTTAGAAGGTTTAGGTGGGGATATAATCCGTATAGAAACATACTAAGACCAGGAGGAAACAATATGAAACAAGCATATGCCTAAAGTGCCTGGGTTCTCCCACAAGTCCTTGCTTTTCATGATTTATATAATGTATACACATCTTTAATAATCATGTATATATTTACAGTATATCAGTATATATATAATATATTATATTTGGCTGGGGCACAAAGGAGCGGACATCCACTGTGGCCATAGCGTCTTGACTGAATTACACATAATATATATATATATACATAATAATATTATATATATGCAATATATATATAACAATATATATATAATATGCATAACATATATATATATATACATAATATATATATATGTATATATATATATATTTATTTATACAAACGCGGCTAGAGGGTGCGGAAAAAAATGACGGATGGTTTCCATGTTTCAATTGTTTCTCTGGGTTCGACAGGCCTAATAACATCCAACAATCCTGGTTTTCAGATCCCAAAATGGCCAAAATCCAGCGTCAGGAGAGTTTCAACCCTCCCGAAATCACCGAAATCGCCAAGCGGCCAGTCCACCCTCAATGACGCCATCCTCCACCAGGCCCACACCTCCCTCGTAAAAGGTGATACCTACGACTGCCACTGATGCGAATTTCTGGATGTGGCAGGGAAAATCTCAAGATTTCAGCAAAATATCTGGTTGGTGGTTGAGCCTACCCCTCTGAAAAATATGAAAGTCAGTTGGGATGATTATTCCCAATAAATGGAAAAATAAAAAATGTTCCAAACCACCAACCAGTCTGATGTTTCACCAAATGTGCGACGGTCTAAACATGGTACTGATTCCATGGTCATCAGTTTAGGGGGTATCGCTCCTCAAGGCTCCCTATCGCTTCACACAGTGGGAGCTCACTTTTGGCCAAAAACAATCTGTATTCATACCTGGTAACCCTCCAGATTGCTTTTTTCTGCTCTGTTTTAAGAAAACGTTGTTTTTTTGCCATTTTGAACGCAAAAAGTGCTCCGGAACGGTTTTTTCCAATCTGAACGCTTTTTTACGCTCTAGAGGTGTTTTCCTTGCAAAATGACTAAATCATAACATTTGGCATGATATCTTACGATGGCCTCCAAACTCAAGCTGACTGGCTGTTGTTTGTAGAAAACACCAATATAAAGCTGATGTGTATATATATATATGTACAGTCTTATAGAGGGAAACAACTGCAGGCTATCAGCTTCGCCAAGCCAGCATGATCTGGGTAAGGTACCGGTTGAAGGTACGCAATGCCATCAAGCGAGGTGATACATGTCTGGTTATGTAGGCAGCATGCCCAATAAAGTCCTCATCCAGACTGCAACTCTCTACCATTGGATTCAAAACCCATTGACTGAACTTGGCTTGGTGTTCCATGAGGAAAAGAATCTCTTCCAGTGGGTGAATCTTTGGAATCAGGGGAAATTTCATCTGACCTTTCTCACGCGATCTAGCAGGATTTGGGATTGTGAGGCTTATACTGCTGAAACAAAAAACCAACCACAGGACTGAGACGTGTGCTTTGCCAACTGAAAAATTATATAGTTGCCAATCAAAAGCTATAAATGCATGCACATCCCAGTCAGTAAAACTGATGTAAATTGAAAAGGGATATATGAGTCTCAAAATACCTTCAAAATTATGGTGTAACCTCTAGTACACTGCGGTAAAATCTTTTCCAGCACGTCAACTGCGGATAGTAAATCTGAAAAGGGTCAATGTTTTGAATCAAGTTTTCCCAGAGTGGTCCAGGTGACTTTGGGGACGGCATGGTTTGGATCTTGAAAAGTCTTTCATTTTACGTAAAATTTTGCGTAATGTCGAACGGTTTCGAACGGTTTTCGAACGCTTTTCGAACGCTTTTTGAACGCTTTCGAACGGGTACGCTTTTTTTACGCAATTGGATTTGAACGGTAATTTCCAATCTGAACGCTTTTTTTACGTAATTTTATGTTTTTTTTCAATCCGTTTTTTCCATTTTTTATATTTTTAGTTTTTCTTGATTTTCTCTCTTTTTTTTTGGGAAAACGCTTAAAAACCTGAAGGTGCGGAGAATGGGGGGTAGCTCCCCAACTAAAATGAAATAGCGCAGCAACTACTCGGCAGCGGCCGGCAATCTTCTTTTCAGCGTGATTTGAACTGTCGACAGCTGCGGTCACAGCGGCCAATGAAACATGCCAAAAACGTGCACCAAGCAGCCAAACTCACATCCCAAAGGGAGAGTGTTGGCATGTTGAATTAGCCTCTGGCGCTGCCAGTAGCAGAGGTCCCGGTGCTACCGGTTTTGGCTTTGCCAAATTTGACCTTGCGGCGCTGTCGCTGTTGCCTTCTCAGGCTCTGCCTGTGTTCCTCAAGAGCTCGCTCTTCCGGCGTCTCTTTCAGGGACAGGGTGTTCTCCTTGCAGAACTTGTCCCATAGGATGGCTTTCATCCTCTTTGTGAGCATATCGGCCATTTGGCGATGGGTCGGGACCCAATAGGTTTCAAAGATCTTCTGGCTCATCATATCCTTGGCCACAAGGAGATCGAGCATAGTTTGACGCTCCGAAGGAATAAGCGTCGTCTGGAGGTGATCCCACAAAGACCGGGCATCTGTCACGAGCCCTCCTCCAAAACGTAGATGCTTGCGCCATTCCTCCTTGATCTCAATCTCTCCTGTCCATAGAATATCCAGCAGGATTCTCAGGTAGAGATGCCGGTCCACAGTCAGGGACATGGCATTGCTCTCTGCGGCCATCGAGCTCCTCACCACCCGCGTGGAACGTGATGAGTGGTATTCAATTGGCGCAGCCAAAGCAGGTCCTTGCTTGACAGCTTCAGTTGTCAGAAAGTGGATTCCACCAAGCTGCGAGCGACCGTCTTCTTCTTTTCCAAGAGAAGCATCGAAAAAGCTCAGAAGGTATGGCTTACCTTTCTGTCGGGGATAATAGAGAGATCCCCTCTCGGCTTCTACCTCCTCCAGGAAACTTCCATGAAGTTTGACCGCTTCCTTGAAGTCATCATAGGTGGCTCTGTTCACCTTCTGCGCCAAAGCACTGACCTCGTAGAGCTTTTGTGGCATGGCTTGCTGAGCCGGCCAACGTAGACGCATCGTCAGTTGCCTGAACCGCGTCACATCTTCCGGTTCCAGTGGCTCTGCACCTTTCTTCTTTTCAGCTTCTGGAATCTTGATTCCATGCACGTAGGAGCTCATGTCGTCATAAATTCCTGGCTTCTTTCCTGTCTTGATATCTACCCCCAGGAACGTCACTGGCATTTGACGCCACTCCTTGATCTTGAACAGCTTGTTCAGGTCATCCTTGAGCTTCAAGTATCGGGCATCTTTTGGATGTCCCAGCAGCAATCCATCATCTACGTGTAAACACAAGATTGCATACGTCTCTCCTTGCTCCGAGGCTACAAATGTAGCTTTTGCAGCTGGAACTTCACGAAGGGATGTCTGGTGGATCAGCTGCACTGCACGGAGGTACCATAACCTCGGTGCTTCTGCCAGACCATATGCTGATTTCATAATCCTCAGCAGTTCGTAGGGTAGGACCTGTGACCAACCATCCGTTGCTGGCAATCCATCAGGTGGGGCTTTGGCATAGATCTCACGTTCCGTTGCCAGGCCACTCAGAAAAGCCGTGGTCACGTCAAAGACCCAAATGATCCAATCTCGAAACTGCGCCACCGCTTTGGCCATCCTGACTGCCACCAGTCCTGTTGTTGGACTGTCGGTTCTGAACATTCCAAGTCCAGGGTCGGTGTGTCCCGGTAGCACCAGGCGGCTCTTTGCCAGAACAGGTAGAAGTCCCTTTTGCTGTTTGTTGGTCCTGACCATCCTCATTGGTGTCCTGAAAACCGTGTCTGGCGAGACCTTCTTCCGCTCTTCAGGTGTGAGTCTCCTCACCACACCATTCTGGATCCATTGTGACCACTCCTTCCGGTCACTCTCCTCATAGAGCTTCTTCTCCTTACTGTCGAAAAACTTTGGATCCAATTCCTTTCCGGACTTCTTCATCTTTAACAGCATCACCTCGCTCAGCAGGATATCTTTTAGCTCAGCCAGCCATTCTCTTTCACAGGCTTTACGCTGCCGTGAGCTCCATTGCACCTCATAGATATCCCCATCCTTTTCCACATAGCTCTTCACTGCTCCCCGTCTTTTCTTGGGGTCTTTCGGCATCTCCTTGTAATACACGGAGATTCCACGCCAGGGAAAACTGGCACGCCTACGTGGATTCTCTTCCACTTCCTGAGTGTTTTCCTCTACCACGAAAGCATCTCTCGGATCCTGGCCAATCAGGATACTCAATCGGGCGCGGCCCATCAGCTTTGGTGGTCTAGCCATCTTCTTTCTGGGTTGGCGATGCAGTCTTGCGGAAGTCAAAGGCAGACCAGTCAACTCCCGGAGTAAAGCCAATTCATACTGACTGACCCATTCGTTGGCTCGGCCATTCTCCTCATAGAGTGTTCCAAGCATCACCTGTGCAACCAGAGCTTCTGTAACTCTTGCCCTCTTGCTGTGAGGAGCTTCCTCATCAACCTCAGCATGCAGTCGTTTCTTGATGGTCACAGGTACATCATCCAATGCTAGGCGCTGCCTTTCCTCAGGTGTCAGGCGCTGCCTTCTTCTTTCAATCAGTTCCCTTTGAAAATCATCATCATTCGGCGCTGCCGGTGTATTGGGCTCATCATCTGAATCAGATCCGATGGGAACATCTTCGTCTCGTACAGGTGCTGGCTCTGCCAGAGATTGACCTGATGCTGGCTCTGCCGGCGCTCCATCTGTTTCCACAGCTATTTCCTGTCGTTCCTCATCTTCTCCTGGTTGATGGACTTCACCGTCTTCCAACGCCAGCTGTCTTCTCCGACGTTTAGCTTGCACAGGTTCTGGCGCAGCCAGTGCAGGTTGTTCTGGCTCAGCCAGGGCCCGTTGCGATCGTTCCTCGGCAGCTGCCGGTGCTGATGCTACTGTACGCTTCCTCTGTCTCGGCATCATTTGGAATGCACGACGTTGAGGGTCTCGGATTATGTTCCTGACCGTCTTGGTGCCACGCATCATCATCCTGGCCTTTCTCTGATCCCCAGGTTCCGGAGGTTGCTCTTTCCTGGGTCTCCTTGGTCGCAAAGGCCTTCTTGGAGGTGGTGGACCCTTCGGTCTCAAGTCCCGATAGAGGTTGGGAACTCCTCCATCTCTCAAGGCTTCACCAACATCATCCATATCCTCTCGGATAGTCTCGTTGAGAGCCAGCTCCTCCTTGGTGGACAGCCTGAGGTTCTCCTCGGCAACCAGTAGAAGCCTTCCTCTCCAACTGACGAAATATCTCTTGTTCTTTTCCCGCACCAAAACTGTTGCAGGACCACGCCATTCACCTCCTTTCCGATATCTCACTCCTTTTTGATTACTAGGCACCCAGAAGAATACTTGAGCACCTGGGACAAATGGTGCGCTCTGCGACACCGCTGGCTTTCGCAGGACAGATCTGCGAACCTTTTCCTTCACATCTTGCCTGATTAAGGCAATCCTCGCCGTAGTCCGCATCCTGTGGGCTCGAGAAACTTCACTGTCCACAGTGATTCCTTCTGCAAAGGAGAGCTTCACTTCCTCATCAGTGAGGCTTGGCCACTTCACCTCAACTCCGAAGACCCTTTGGTTTGGAGTATATCCGTCCTTGGTGATCGTGGAATTCTTAGCGGCCACTGCGGCGGCAAGTCCTTCCTTGACTTGGTGGTATCCTTCAAGGCTGTGTTCATGAACAACCGCTTGCACCAAGTCTCCTAGCAGTCCTCCGTGGCGTTCGCCTGCTCCAAGCTGCCAGCCAGCATGTGCTGCCGTGACGTCTGATGGCACAGCCATCTGCTCAAGGTAGAGAGCAAAGGTTTTCTCAAACTCTCCTCCTTGGTCATGGCTTATCTTGCCGGGTGGCCCATAGCTAGACACCCAATGGCGAAAGAACTTCTGAGCCACATAGGTGCTTCTTTTGCTTTTCAGCATCACGGCATCGTGTTTGACCGTTCCTAGGTCTAGGATGCTCAGGCATGCATACTTCTTCTTTCGCACATCGTAGACGTACTTGATGTCTACGTGGATATGTTGATTGAATCCATATGGCCTCACAGAAGGAGCTGCAGCTTGTGGATGCTTTGGTGCTGCTCTCTCAGCACACACTGGACATTGCCACTGTCTGGCATGCTTCACGGCATCCTCTGTGGCGCCACTCATCTTCAGCATCCGCACCAGTGTGCTCCTCGAGGGATGCCCCAACTGTCGATGAGCGAACTCCACTGCCTTCTGTACTTCTCGAGGCATCGGATGACGCATCTCATCTTTCATCTCCGTCAAATCCACCTCGTCCTTCTGCAATGCCTCATCCAAGATCTCTTCTTCCTCATGGATGGCGTCCTCACCATCAATCATATCTCCATCTGAGACCGCGTGTTCGTCACCTTGGTCTTCAACATAGACCGAACTTCTTCCTCTGTAGTAGCTCTCAAATCCATCGACGATGGCATGGCACAAAGCAACCGGGTATCCTCCAGCCCATTCAGATAGTGCTTGCCATTTGCCATCTTCTCCTCTGAACTTCCCCTCAATAGGCCAATGCTCATGGTCTTGAGAGCAAGTCCTTCTGAGTGGTGCCACCACTTCTTCCTGCCCCATGAAGCGAGTCCTCTTCTTCATGGCATACCTTGTAACTGGGTGTTTCAAGCCAAATTGACACTGGTCGGCAACCGCCTCTGAACAGCCTTGAAATGCATCGAGCACTTCTGGCGTCTTCCAGGCCCTCGATGGATGAGGATTTTCTCCAATCACTGCCTTTCCTCTCCTTCTCTGCCACAGCACCACTCGCCGTGTAAAGGATAGCAGCGTCCTCCTGGCTTCCATCTGCTTCCTCTTCAGTGCTCGCCTCTGCTGAGGGGTCTTCATGTTCAGGTTCTGAAGGGGGGACCATGGTCCACACGGCCAAGCAATGACTATTGCATCAGGATCGATGTGTTCCAGGTAGCGCATAGCTTCAGCTTGGGTGCTCTCCTGAGCTAAATCCCAACCCGGCAAGGTCACGGGTTCAAAAGTCTCCCAGCCTCGTGAGAATGCCACCTGGGTCACCATGCACGACCAGGTAAAGATTTCAATCAGTTTCAGCGCACCTTTGGGTCTCAGGCTCTGCCTGACTCGGGGCGCTCTCACTTTTGCCTCTGCACTCGCAACTTCCCCGATCTCTTTGGACGCTGCCAGAAGTCTTCTCCTTTGACCCTTTGTGAGGTGCTCCTCATCGGCGCAGCCGGCATCCGCGACCAAAATGGTCTCCAGATTTTCATCCTCCTCTGCACTGCTGGTCTCCGTTGAGGTGTCTGACCTGACATCATTGGCATCTTCTTCTGAGATAGACTGGGTGTCCGAGGGGGTTCCTGCGGAAGTGTCTTCCCCCGAACTAGACTCAGCTGCCCTTCGGAAAGCTTCCGGTGGCAATCCAAGTTCATCCCACTTTCGGATGGCTTCTTCTTCCATAGATTCCTGCCAATGCGCTGCAGCCACATCAAACTCCTCATCCGCAGCTTGAAGGAGGTCCTCAATCGGCTCAGTTGATCCTTCGCTGGAGGTCTCAATCCTCAACTTTTCCAGGTCCTCCACAGCAATCTCATCCACCTGCTCCTGAAGCAGAGCCATGCTGTAGGGATCCCTCTCCAGCTTCTCACGCAGTTCCACTGCTTCCTTGGTTTCCCACATAGCCCTTGTCGAACCTTCCGGTGGTAGGACATTCAGCACTGGATGTCGTGATGAAGACAACCTGAGCTTTTGCCACTCACCATTGCCGATGGAGATGCTCTGTTTGGCAAAATCCATACGCACTCCCCACCTGGCTAGTTCTGAAGGGCCAGCCAATGCTGGGCAATCTGCAACTCGAGGGTCTTTCTCTGACTCGACCACAGCTAGTCTCATCCAACTCTTCAAACCTCCCACGCATACTGGGTAGAGATGAGCCTCCACTGACAAAATTGGTTGACCAGCTCCAAAACGAAAAACCTCTTCGTGCTCCACCGTGTTCCACATCAGATTGCGCTTCCGGAGCCAAGCTTGATACCGCTGGTGCCACCTGCTGCCAGCCACGGCTGTCCTACAGCCAGTATCAAGTATCAGGTCCATAGTGGTGGGCGTATCTTCCTGATTTTGATCTGCAACCAGGCTCCCGTGCATCCTGCTCCAATACAGCACCTTCTTCAACTTGCAGCCTGTGCAATCAGCCCAGTGTGCAGATCCATTGGCTCCCCACTTCAACAGTGTGTAGTCGTGAGGGCATTGGTCTTGTGCCCCCGTTGGCACATCTGATGCCTCCGACAACCGCACTCGCCCTTTTGAGGTAAGTGCGTTCTGGTAGAGCTGTCTGCGGAACTCCTCCAGCCTCTTCTTCTTGACAGCTAGTGGAACATCATCTGTCGGAGGTTCACTTCCAGCCCCACTGGCTGCTGACGAGGGCGCTGCCCGTGACTTACTGGACGCTGCCAGAGATCGTACCGGCTCAGCCGGATATCCACCCTTATGTCTGGGCTTCGGAAATTCCTCCAGGCGCGGCACATGACGTGCGGCTTCCTCCTCTTCTTCTGCAAGAAGCTGCTTCAGGAGCGCCCTCTTCTCATCCTTGGTCAGATGAGGTAGGATAGCCAGCAATTCCGGTGCATCCACGCTCATAGCATCATCCTCTTTCCTCTTGCTTTTCTTGTGGCGTCGCTGCACCCGCTTCAGCTTCTTTCTCTCGTCCTCATCTTCAATGATCCCTTCCAAGGCCTTCAGGACGGCCTTCAGCTTCACCTTGGTGCGCCTCACGGGATCCCCTGCAGCTGAAGATTTCTCTGGAGTCAGAGCGCGGTAAAGCGGATCTTCCGATGGCCTCTCCTCTTCCTCCTCTGAGCTTGACACCTCTGAGTCACTTGGGTACTCTTGCACCAAGTCCCAGCCGCTGGAGGTCATGAAAGCCCAATTCACCCTGCTCACATGGATGCTCTTGGAACCACTTCCTCGGTCAGGGGAATCTTCCTCCTCCGGCTTCTCCTTCTTGAGGTTCACTGTCTGAGAAAAGAGTGTATCCTGCTCCTGCTTGGCCCCGGGTTGCTTCCGTTCGGGGAACTCACCGCTCTTGACCTTGGCACATTGAGGATCACCTTTCCAGTGCCCATACTTGCCACAAACGGCACATTTGGAAGCCTTCTTTCGATCTTCAATGCGGCGGTGATCAGGAGGTCGTTCCTTCTGCTTACCCTTCCGGCCTTTTCCTCCTTGACCCTTATAGCCTCGCCCTTTTCTCATCTCAGCACTCTGCTGCCGAGCCTTCCAGCCAGCCGTGTAGGCTTCTCGAAGATCATTCATTTCCCATTCTTCTTCTTCTTCTTCGGTGTCTCCTCCCCAGTCCGCTTCAAACCCATCACTCCCGTGATAGTCACGGACATCTGCTGGATACGCCTCCTGCTCAAGGTCCTCATTGTCCAGCTCATCATCGTCTTCTTCCTCCTGGAAACTTTCTTCCGGGTCCACCTCATCTTCAGGCTCTGCCTCTGTGAGATGGGCATCGTGCCTCTTCTTCCGCCATACTCCTGTCCTTGCGCTCGCTTTGGAGTAAACCTTCCGGGGTTTGCTCTTGAGATCTGCATGTGACTTGCCGTACCGGTACTTCTCCACTTCCTCGGAGTGTAAGGTGGCACATCGAAAGCGGAGCACCTTCTCTATCTGCTCTGTCCGGTATCTGCCGCCAGCCGCGAAAAAGATCTCTGTCCTTTCTTTCTTGGACAAGCCAGCGCGCGTCAAAAGACGCTGGGCATAAGCACGGTCGCTGATGCGAGTATCCGTATCTTCCTTCAAATACTCACCTTTCAGTCTTTTCAGCTTTGCTATATATGCCGACATGGCCATGCCATGAGGCCTTCGGAATGTCATGAACTCTTCTTGCTTCTGTTCGAATCGCTCGTCCGCCTGCTTCTCGTAAGTGTCATCGAGTAACTTCATTACTCGGGTGAAACCGGCTTCTTCCTGGAGTTCAGTGACTTCCAATTGGTTGACGATGTCTCTTGCTTCACCTGCTGTGGAGAGGTATACCAGGGCAGCCATTTCAGGTTCTGAGAGCTTGTAGAGCCCCCTCTGCACCTGAAGTGTTTTCTTCCAGTCCCGATACGTAGATCGGGATCCACGGAACATCTCCACCTTGACCTGGGACAGTGCACTGCGTGCTCCTCCTACTTTGTCCCCTGCTGGAGACTGCTTCAAGTTCCTGGCGAGGATATCCCTGATGGCATCCGTGTTGCCACTGCCCTCCGATGGTGGAGCGCTGCTCCCCTGATCTTCTCTGGCGCCGCCAGCGGGCGTTGCCCGGGACTTTGTCGCAGTCCTCTTCGGCTCTGCCGGTCTTGTTTCTTCCCGCTTCTTCCTTGGCAATGGTGGTCTGGCATCACCCGCATTGGATGGTTCCCTTGATGGCATGGCTGAAGACCTGTATGTTGGGTCATTTGTCATGGTCTCCTCTTCCCCATGCTCATCCTCCTCCTCCTCATACGTATATGAGTAATGACTTCCGTCACCATCATCATCATCGGGTGGATCTTCATCGAAGTCATCCGGAACCTCTTCCTTCTTGACGGGTTTCTTGGCCAGTGGCTTCGGAAGCTTCCGTGGTCCATCTCGCCCTTTGCCATCACCTTTGGAAGTACCTTTCACCTGTCCCTGCTCTTTGCCGCCTTTGCCCTTCTCAAGGCCCTTGTCATAGCCCTTGTCATGGCCCTTGTCATGGCCCTTGTCCTGGCCCTTGTCATGGCCCTTGTCCATATCTGCCACAATCCATGATCCAGAGCTCGTAGATGCTCTCATGTCCGGTGGCGGCCACCAACCTTGCAGAGACGTCATCGATCCTGTCATCATTGCAGGGTTCATCATCTGCTGCAATGGTGGTATCATCGGCATGCCAGTCGGCATCCCTTGTTGCGGCATCATCATAGCCGCATGCTGCATCAACGGTGTCATCATTGGAACACCCGGGCCTAACATAGGCATCCCCTGCGGCTGCAACAGTTGCTGTGGCATCTGTTGTGGCATCATGGGTATCCCCTGCGGCTGCATCATCTGTGGTAGTCCTTGTGCTTGTGCTCCAGCACCATGAGGGGACCCACCAGGTGGTGGCATATGAAAGCCAGGCGCAGCCTGTTGCTTCATCATCGGGATTGTAGAACTGGCGGAACTTCCGGTCTGTGGTAGGGCGCTGCCCTGCATCGGCGGCGCAGCCGCTGTGTCTCTCGGCTCTGCCGAGTCCTCGTCCCATGTCGGAACAGGGACATTCATGGCCCAGGCTCGGGCTCCGCTACCAATGCGGAGAATGGGGGGTAGCTCCCCAACTAAAATGAAATAGCGCAGCAACTACTCGGCAGCGGCCGGCAATCTTCTTTTCAGCGTGATTTGAACTGTCGACAGCTGCGGTCACAGCGGCCAATGAAACATGCCAAAAACGTGCACCAAGCAGCCAAACTCACAGAAGGTTCCTGTTTATTTTCCATTGTGGGTCAAAAAATCCCAGATAGCCACCATTCAAACCATGACAAAAGTGACAAAGCCAATATTTGGCAATCCATGGGTGCTCCCGGGTCAACATGCCCCCCTGACCATTCAGAAAAATGATGAAAAATGAAGTTTACAATTTCAGGGTTCCCTGCAGCTGCCTACCTGTCCCTCAAAACCATTTGATCGAATATATGTAGGCAGTGAAATTGTTTCAAAGCATTTTGTTGGTATTTAGGGTATACCTTTCCCATAACCACTCTGATCAAACTTGATCACAGTCTTGTTGGAAAGCATTGCTTCCATTCCTCCGGGAGCCGGAGGTTGACATTCCCACGAAGGTATTTAATTACCTCTATGAGTTTGGCCTCAGACCAATCAGACCATTCATAATATATATAAATTGAATTTGGGAACAGGACATGTAATTTTGTGCCTTGGTGCGCTATATTATTGTTTGTCAATCCCACATGTTGATGATTACAAATATATATATAGTGTATATGCATGTGTTTGTATGCATGTGCAATTTTCAGGAAACCTCTATGTATTTTTAATATCATATATATATATATTTATATACATATATATATATATGTATATGTAAATATATACAAACATCTCCCTCTATACAGTTATGTTCACCTGAGATTGGAAATGATATACCCTAAAGACCCAAGAATAGCCTCGAACGGTAAAAAGTGCTCTAGAGCACTTTTTTCTACACTGTTTGCAAAAAACCAGGTTTTCTGGAAACAGAGTTGTTTTTTCCAATCTAAGGGTTTAGCAGGTATAAATATATCTACTGTATATAGTCTATATGTATAATATGCATTTTTTAATGCATTAATGTCGGAATACAACCGTGAAAGATCTTTACAACTCATGTGCGACAAATTAAATGGTTGTGTTGATCAATTTACGGGGAGCAACTGGACTGTGTTATCATTTAATTTCTAACCCTTGTCTGCTTGATGGTAGAGTCACCAGGGACCCCAAAAAAACCTTCGATGAAGGATTTAGTCTCTGATAAACACAAACAACTATGGAAACTGACCCATTTGGAGTTGATTTGCCTCTTAGAAATCGTGATTTTTCCAGTTCGCAAACTGTTCGTTTACCAGATGGTATTTGGGAACTGCCAGCCAGCTGAAGATTTGACACCTAGTCACATATTGGATGGCCTCATTACTTTGGGGGTGCGTGACCCAAGTAGTGTTTGTGGGCAAAAAGAAGGAGGTATAACTGAGGTACATCCCACGAATCTATCTGACATATACGGTTAGTACCCACTAACACTAATTGAATGTACATCCAAGTACCATCCAGTAATCAAACATGGCAATGAAAATGATTCTATAAATGGAGTCTTGATGGGAAAAACACTTATAAATGGTGGATTTCCAATTGATGATGATAATCCATGATAATCCCCTTTAAAATATCCATTTAGTTCCCGCTAGCCATGTTTGATGACGAGGATAAATCTCTCCACGACTCCAAGGATTTCTACGGAGTCAAAATGCCATTTTTACCATCGAAAATCGACAAATGACAAATTTTGAACCTTGCTTCATTGCGGATTATCACTATAAACTGCTGGGTTATTTTTGGGTCATTTCACTTTCAACGTTACGTTTTGACAGTATCAATTTCTGGCTGATTTGGAAACAACAGCCTTGGCCTTGGATTGTACTCAGTGAATGAAAAAAGGCCTCTGGTAAGTTATAGAACAGTTTTTCGCGAAGTGGAAATTCAACTTTCTTAATAGGTAAACATCATCTACTCTTAACATAGCCCATTTTTAATAGGTAAACCATCTATTTCTATGGGCCATCTATACCATGGCTATGCTAAATTATCAGAGGGCAATGGGCCCCCAACGAGTTCGCCATCCATTGATTCAGTTGGTCACTGGGATGTGCATCGAATTTAGTAGGTGGTTTCCAAAACATGTCTGTTGATCCATTAATTAACGTAACTGACTCATATGACTGGGGATATTCAACATACATACATATTATATTATATATATATATAATCCTGGAGATAGAATACGGAAATTTCAAAAAAAAACTCGCTAAAATGGATATATATATACATATTGACAGTTCCACATTTTATCTACTGCAGGATGATTATATGTATAAAATTGCATAAATATGTATATATAATTATGTATATAAATAACATACAGATTATAACATGGGTTATACATGGTTATATATGGTTATATCATGGCTGTTCACTACTTACGATACCTGGCATGCACCATCCACGCCACTCGGCCACTCTTACGCCACCCGACCTAGACCGGCGGCATCTGCAATGGCTTTCTGAGCCCTGACCCAACTGCGCGCGGACTCTTTTCCCTGGCCGGACAAAGAAGGTGCCATGGTCAAGTTACGTGGGGGATTCTGCAATGGCTTCATGGTTCATGGTCATCCAGAAATTCCCATGTAACTTACTTGGTTTACATGTAACCTAATGGATAGTTTAAAAAGTCAAGTCTCATAGGAATCTTGAATCCTTACTGACAATGGGTACATACCTATCAATGATACATATCTTTTTCAATCCAAGCCTGGGTAAAGAGGTCGATGACTTCCGCCGGCGTTCGCGGGGAGTAGGAGGGATCAATTCCACCTGGGCTCAAGCTAAAAGCTGATGACTTCATGTGAGGCATCTCCACTTAAAAAATCTGTGTAAGTCCTGCATTTTGGTTTGTGTCATCTTCCTGTTGGTGAGTGGTGCTGAGTTTTTTGTGCTGGAATCACTGACAAGGTGTTGTTTTTTCCTTTTTTCTTGTTGAAACTCAGAGGAAACCCAGGGTTTTCACCAATCAAATTGAGGAGTTCCATCCGGAATATCCGGAATTTCGGAGTTTCCCTCAAATCAAGGATAGACTCGTGAATTGATACCAGAAAGATCAGTACTTCATGAAATTAATACATCTAGAATCATCTAGATGTATCAATTTCATAAAGTACTTATCTTCTTTAGTACATCTTAGTACCATAAAGTGTGACTTCATAGCACAAAAAATCATCAAGTCCAGCGATTCCAGCTCTGCCAACATCTGCCAACAGCCCAGTCGCCTTGCGGAGACATGTAGCCCGTGATGCCCAACAAATCGGCTCCGGCGCCGTTGTTCTGCGACAGCAAGTCGTTGGTCACATCGGCCCACACCTTTGAGTCGAAACATCGCGCTTTTTGGTGGAGATACCCTCTGGTAATGACAAAATAGCGATTGAAAATGGCCATTTATAGTGAGTTTTCCCATTAAAAATTGTGATTTTCCATAGCTATGTTAGTTTACCAGAGGGTATTCCACATGGTTTTTCTCGGAAAATCCTGGGAAAAGCATGGAAAAGCCGCATCCACGGAGCAATCATGTTGTTTTTGGGTTAACGGTTAACATGGGTTAACCTCCATTTTCAGACACAGCCACATGGAAGAAACAACTTCGATCAATTTTGTGGCTATGTTCACAGGGAACGATGATACGCAGTGGGATCTGGGGGTGTGAATCTCCATGCATGGAAACCAAGCATGCAAACAAATTCTCCAATAATCGGTTTCCCGTTACATACCACTATATCCCAGAAGAAATCCTCATTTTTTCCAGTTCAATCCTGGTTTTTGATGGCCAACCCCCATCATCTTGGAGCTTTTCCAAGAGGTTCCACTCTCACTGCGGTGCTGCCCTGGCACAGCCTGCGTTGAAATGACATACTTCAAACGACTGCGTTGACCGCTCCAAACGTCAGTCCAGATATCGAAGATCTGCTTAGACCGGTAGGCCTGAAAATTGGGGGATTCAACGAAAAAAAATGGTGCTATTTTCATCCGGGAAATGAGCTTTTAACCATTGGATTTTGGGGTGCCCTAGTTTCAGACAACACCATATTACCATATGGAGAATGATGGGATATATATGGGATACATATACATATATATATATATATACATATATATATATACATATATATATATAATATATATATACATATGGATTATGCACATATATATATATATATGGATATACAATTTATATAACCAATATTCATGTCATAGTATCTTGATGACAAAAAAACCCAAAAACGGGTGTATTGTCCATCCCCATCCCAGTCCAGTCTTCGGGAGACGATGATTCCAAGGGGCCAAGGGGCCAAGTGATGCGACGTGTGCACGGAATGCATGGTGAGAAAGGTAAGTATGTATATATATATATATAGCCTATACAATATATATGCTATATTAGGCTATATTATATATATACATGTATATTATGTATATATATATATATATGCTATACATATAATTATATATATACCTATAATATAGCTATTGGTAGAGCATCTTCTTCACCTGAAAATCTATGTACTTCATGTGCTGACCATTTGGGTAGAAAAAATCGTCATGTATGCACGTCATAGCCATCATTATCGCCAGCAACAACAGTAATACATGTTCTTTGAGCAAGACAGACATCCCGTGGCGTCCCCTAGTCAATGATTGGCTATCTGCTTGGTTCAATGCTCCATTGATTGGTGATTCATCTACCAAAATGACCAAAAAAATGATACGTGCTGTAATTGTTCAAAAAAATAAAACAGAAACATCAATCAAAATAATCACATATTCCATACTCTTCTCACGAAATTGACGTGCCAAACGCCCATTTTTTTTTCTGCCCAGCAACGTTGTATCGGACGCGTGAACAATGTGCCTCCGGCGTTCTGCACGTCGAATCCACCAGGCCCAACTCCACACCCTGAAGCGACATTGAGAGCAGACATTGGGAGATGCCATTTCCAGTTAAACCATGTTAAGGATAGTTAACCTCTGGTTATGTCAAAATAGCTATTGAAAATGGCCATTTATAGTGGATTTTCCCATTAAAAATGGTGATTTTCCATAGTTATGTTAAATTACCAGAGGGTAAAGCATATTAAAAGCAAGGTTGTAAAAACCATGTTAAAACTTGGTAAAACCATGTCCGAAGCCGTTTCTTCTGGCCCTGTTGACTGGTTCTGTCACGCCCCATGCCCCATGGGGCACCTTTTGTGTGGCAAAGCGTCCCTGTGGGAACCTGGGCTTGCCCAAAACGGGCAAAAATTAGAGTGCGGAAGACTTCACTGACTCCAAAAACAGAATGCAAGAGAGAAGAGATCAAATCAAGTGACAATTATGATGATGATTCAATGATTCAGTGATAATTAAGTGATAATTAAGTGATAATTAAGTGATAATTAAGTGCTAATTAGTTACAAAAATGGAATAATGTCAACTCCCCCAACAAAAAAATCAACCAGCCGCCAAAGAAGAAATCAGAACATCTGCAACAGGTGCTTTCGGAACTAACCAAATCAACTCACACAAAAATACTGTAGATGTTGAACCTTAACTCTTCATGCGTAAATAGCTTCTAACCCCGACTGGCCCTTCTTATACCATCTTCTTAAATGGGTTGAACCACCATCTTTGGGGGAAGTTGCTATATATAGTACAGTAACCCTCAAAAAGACGGAAAAAGGGATTCCCCACTACTTTAATGGATTTTAATGGGATTTTACTGTTCTATCTTAAATTTGGGGTTGCAATCAACAAGAACATTTTAGAAAGTTGAGTCTGAACCTTGACTCTGCACCTTTTTTGGATTGCTAAAAAAAAAAAAAACATCCACTAGGGGGGTTCCACACTAAACATTTCTAAAAAACCTTGATTCTGCATCTTGTGTCGCGGAATCCCAAAAGAAAATCCAAAGGAACTCCACAAATCCAGGGTACAGATGTAATATCCCATTGACATCTCATGAAGAATCCCTACTGTTTATGGTTGAATCCTTCTTCATGGATAATTATCATAATATCCGGTTACTATCCCATGAAAAATCCCAATTCATGGTACTAACTTGACATAATTTGACATAAATCCATAGTTGTTTATGCTTAAATCCTGATTCTTAATGTTCAATATCCCATCAAATACCCATTAAATCCCTATTCTTTGTTGTATTCCATTGCTAAATCACCATTCTCAAGCAACTAACTTGACATAACTCCAGGCCACAGAGGGTTCCACACTTCGTTGCTGTGCTCCACATAGACCGACACGTCCGGCCGCAGCTGCTGGAGCCAAAATGTGGCCTCTTGGCGGACGTAGTCGTCCGAAGCCAAGTGGTGCACGGTAACCTGGGAACGACGGAGGGGGCACGGGAAGATTCACGAGATTTTTTTGATGGATAATGGCAATATAATGGTCATATTCTTAAAATATTTAGAATGGAAATGAATGGAATATAATGGTAATGGAGAAAATATGTAATGTATCAAATAATACTTGCATGATTGAAGCAGGGAGACTCTCCAGTTCTTTTGAGGCAACAAGCCAATACATAACGTTAAACTCAGAATGACTCAGGATTCATCGAAAAAAAATGCGTCCAAAAAAGTATGGGAAGACGACCAACAACGAGAGATCAGAGTTTCAGCAGCAGTTGACCGCGATTATTGGTTCTTGCTGAGCCTCACTTATTTCTGGTAGCAGGGAAAAAAAGAGGTCCATCATGGTCCATCTTCACAAAAAATCCCTTTGTTCTTGCGCTAAGATGGCGGAAAGACCAGCCCTTCTGAACTGGAAACAAAACATGACTTACATGGAGAATCTCAATGGCAACATCACCCCATAGGATCGACTGGTCATTCGTGGGTTATCCCAAGTAGCCACGGTAGATTCATAACCACAGTCTGCGTATTATAAATGCTACGTAATCCATAGTTAGACCCCCCCCAAAGTGGAGAATCATTCCATTTCTAAATGCCAAACTATCCCAAGTATATCTCATTCTCAGGATATCCCAACTATATCCCAAGTATATACCATATCAACACCTTAGGACCTAAATATTTCATAACCCATAGGAGCACTGGGGCCACATCGCCTAGGGGCCCAAGGTGATGCGCCTAAGGTGTTCACCAACAAGGCTTGATACTCCAGCGCAACAGGACCTGGGATTTCTGGGATTTCTGGAGGTGGATTCGCCCTTATTTTGTGGTCATGGATCGTGTCATTTCTTGTTGGTCGGATCCATACCCCCATAGGTTTTTTCAATTGTACCGACATATCATCTACAAGAAAAATAAATACCATTTTTTTTTCACACAACTATATACAAAAAAATATGTCAGCCTATTATATCTGTACCTACCAAGATTTTGTCTATTTTTCCCAACAACCCATAGTAGCGAGCACACTGCGGCTGAGCTCTTTGAATTCAGAGGCCATAGACCATAGAGTGACTATCCATCAACATTATATATATATATAAATCTATATTATGGACCTATCCTAAAATGGGGGTACCCCAAATCATCCACGTCATTAGACAATTTTAGTATTGCAACCCATGGTGACATGGGGATCCACCAATTTAAGACGCACCATATATATATATCATTATATATATATATCATTATATATATATATATATATCACTCTATATATAAATCATCATATATACATATACAGTATTATATATATGTGTGTTTATGTATGTGTATGCATATATATATATATACATTAGTTAATCTATAAATATATTAGTATATATGTATATATATGTAGGTATATATATTTGTGTGTCTTCAAAATGTCACTCACTGAGACCCTGCCGGGAACACGCTGTCAAAGCAAATGTTTTGACCAAAAGGAAGTTGTATGTAACAAGCTGGGCAGACTGATAGGCAACAATTTTTGTTGTGCTATCCATCACTGCAGCGCGCTGATCAATGATTAATCACTGATCTTTTCCAAACACCCCTTCATACCGTCAGGTGTTTTTCATGACTAAAGTAAACAAAGACGCCTCAAGCGCTGAAAGTCTAGCCATGGTCACTGCATGCATATGTTGTGACTTAACATTGATTGCCAACGCACCATCAAACACCGACCAAGCATGGAATGCCAACTGACCCCAGGATACTATACGACCCCAGTCATCATCAGACAGTAAACCCCTTGCACGCCAAATAGCAACTTCACCCTTGCGGATGTAATCACGTGCAGCCCTTTCGCTGAGCCACCTGCCGTACAAAAGGATATCATTCAAACTCATGCCTTGTCTGGATAGTTCAGATGCACCCGATCTACGGAATGTATGCGTTGTTAAATGCAAACTCTCAGCACCCAAAAGGAAAGCCAAACGCTTGACCCACCGTAGCATGCTCCCATAGGAAATATCAAACAGCAAGTCATGGGAATCTTTCAAAGGGAACCGTGAGATGTAATTTGCAAACCAGTGTATCACTGACGGATTTGTCAACACCACCTTCTGCTCCATGCCACGCTTAGTCCGCCCCAAGCACAAAACCAGAGTATTGGGCCCCAGGATAACATCGCCAACCCTAAGGCATAATACCTCACGAACTCGCAGCAAACCACAGTAGGCCAAAAGCATTGCCAGACTCAACTGCGGCCTACCTAAAATAAGTGCCAGGGCTATCATAGCATGGAGTAATTCAGGAGGTGCCGCTGGAGCTTGACGGACTGGGGATAGCGATGTCCATGCATCCAAAACCTTCCATGCAGTTTTTAAACGCAATCGTGGATGAACCTTTTGGAGAGCTGACAGAGCCCAAGAATATTCATTCTTGGATCCTCCCCGCTCAAACCCGTCCAGCACCCACTCCGCCAGAAAACTATCTTGCTGGCTTTCATCCATGTCATGCCAACTTCTCCCCAAATCAGCCAAATCACTGTTGAGGTGTTGCAAGGCTGCAATATACTTGGCTATTGTTGTAGGACGCAATGTGCTCAACAAGAAACGCTGGACTCGGTTGAGGCCAGTTCCATGTGACATGCTGCCCACTACCCCATGGATCTGAACTAATGGAATGACTGTTCAACTTCAAAGGTGCGAATGGCATGCGATAAGCTCTGCTTTGCGCAATCACCAACTTGTCAATACAACTACTTGCCAACGCCTGACAAAAATTGCTGGGATAATGAGCTGCTGGTGTTGTAAGAAACTTGCCACTGGAATCCAAACCTTTGAGTTGAGGATGTCTACGCGCATGTCGACATCGAAGTGCCAAGCCACGGCCATGATCTGGAACCAATAACCCCGTTGGTTTCTTTGTGGGTGCGCCAAACATGCATTGGTGGGTAACCAAATAAACAGCCCGTGTAAACACTTTGAAGGACTCTACCTCGGGTGTATTGAAAAATGATGGATATGGGGGGCCACGATCAGCCGGATGTTCCAGGCCAAACCAACCACCTCTCCTTCGGACTTCACCCAACAAACCCAAACAAAGCAAAAACAACGTGCTGCCCAACATCACTGAGGCCACTTGCTTTTTGGAGCAATACTTCAAAGGCTCCCAGGGACTGTGCCGCGACCGCAAAGGCCGAGGTCCCATCCGGTCTCTCAACGGCATGTGTCTAGCCGCCGAAATAGTGGAGCACGGAGGTGACCCAAACCCACCAATGACTCTGTCAGATGCAATCAAACCCAACAAAAAATTACCAACTTTTGCGTCCAATAAATCACCATATTGAATCACATCAACATCATGGAAATCACTGTCCGTCCCCGCTAATGGATCCACTGCAACGCCGAAAATATTGAAACCTGCCAATGCACCCTCATGTTCAATGTGCCAAATAACATCACCGGTTCTCCTAGGACCACTGCACAAATGAATAAAAAACAAGGCATCCTGAGGCCACATTGAGAGAGATCGCAAGTCGACCTCCGCATGCCGTGATTCCGGCTGTGCATCAGCTACCCGGCCCTTCGCATCTTCAGACGTCTCAGCCTCAAACATGCGTGACGGGGCATCAGCAGGATTATCGGCTGAGGGAACCCACATGTAAAACGGTTCATGACCACCACAAAGATTGACAGCTGCTACCTTCCTGCATCTGCCATTGATTTGCTTTGAAGACGACCGCCCTTTGACCAGGGCCCCCAGCATAGCTGCACTGTCAACAGGATGAATGAAGCGGTTGCCATCATCCCCCGGCCTCCGCAGCCGGTCATGACTAGCCCAGACCACTGCATCGCCCTCACCAACTGTGATGTGTGTAGGTTTCCATGGGGTGCCCAACAACTTCCACTTGACCATCTTCACGGGCAATCTAACTTTGTAAAAAGGACACTTGCCAGCCTTGTCAAGCCCAATACCCCAAGGTAGAGACAAATTGGTGTAAGTCCCCTGAGCTGAACAATACCGGGCTAAGGTCCTGACGATGTGCTGCGGCATCACCGCAAAAGCTCTTCCAAGGCCTGTTATTGAGGCATCAGTAGCTTCCACACGACTGTTCCAGGGTGAGGAAATGTCAAACTGCGCGAAAGGGATCAACAAAGCAGATACCAAAAGCTGGGTCCAAACTCTCGCTGGAAGTTCAACCAAGCCCGGCCTCAACCTCCTCTGTGAATCCAACCAGCCAAAAGTATCTTCAAAAATTGACCTCATGCAAGCCCGCGCTGAATGAACAAAACCATGCTTTCCCACGAGCCGTTCAACTACCTTAAAATGGACCTCCTTCTTCAACAGAACCTGGAATGTAGCTTGATAAAGATGCCGTCGCTTTTCCATTGAAACCCCGATCCAGTGGTCTTCTGGATGAACATAATAGCCCTGTATCTCCTCCCCTGCCGCTGCATTGACCGACTTCTTCTCATGAGGTTGTACTCCACGCTTAACCCATGCATCCGACGCCCTATCGAGCCAAACCGGTCCTACAGGAAGTTCCCCACCATCATCCACATGATCTAAAGCCCAAACATCATCAATGATCGAACCCCAGACCGGCAAACTTTCGGGGGAAACTTCACCCGGATACAACCGTTTTTCAGGGGGGAGATTGGCGTCCCTGGCAATAAGGTCAGTTAAGGCTTGTGCCCAACCCGCTGAAGGTCCAAATCCCATCGGTGTGGCCCTGGAAGATGGATGCACTGTTCTGGGGTCCCCACGCCTACCAGGGATGGTGATCGGAGGACCACAGAGCCATTTCTGCCATTTCTTCCCAATCTGCAAGCGATGAAAATAATGTCTTGCATCTCGTTTGGAAACAACCACCAAGCCGCTCTTCGGAACTGTAACTGACCGTAAACTGGGAATATATGCAAATTTTGGTCTAGGTAAAGCATCAGGATCAAGTAACTGGTTGACGCTAGGATCTGTAATAACCCTGTCTTCCAAATCATCTTTCGGAACTGCAAAGGCACCGGCTAGGCATTGAACTCCCCTGTGTCTTGCCACCTGTGATGGCTTCTTGTACCTATGCAGTCCCGCCTGAACGTTGCGCTTCACCAACTCGGGGTAGCTCGTAGAAAGCCAAGTATAGCCACGTTTAACCTTCCTTGGCCTCCTCCCTTTAGACAGCAGCAAAAGACGTGGTTCACGCACCTGTGCCGCCATTGTAGGATCAAGAGACTCCAAATGATCAGCTAAAGGAACATCAGCCGCATGGTCAGGAACCCCTCCACGAACTCCCAAAGGTAAAACAGCCCCACAACCGGAGTAGAGCTGTGTCTGCCTCAAAAACTGGTCCAAACCCCCGCGGGTAAGGGTAGGCTCACTGGTCATCACCATAGCCCGCAAAGTCCTTGCAATTCTTGCATGAACTCGCCGATGAGCCGAAGACAAATGAGTAGCACTACTTGCCCCATCCGCCTCCTCTCCATGCATCCAATTAAGAACAGCCAGGAGCAGATTACCACCATGAAAATCAATCTCATCCTCCCTTGACTCAACAGCACCCTCTCTAAGAAAACGGCCATCAACGCTCAAAGGAGGCAATGGAAAAACCTGCTGAGACGACTGTCCAAACCCTCCTAAAAGAGGTCTATCTAATTCAGCCAGCAACTTGCGGTCACCCAGAAGTTTGAACATGTTTGCAACCCGGTCAGCCAAACCATCACCATTGTGAGAAGTCATAGCCAAACGAATCACCCTGCACGATCGTAGGAAGAAAACATCAAAAGGCTCCCCCCCACCATCTATACCGCCCAAATGCTTCCAAGCCATCCACAAACTGCGTCTCATGCATTGGTGAGCGCCAGCATCGATGATGATGCCAGGGTCCTCTGACTGTTGATGAGCTCCAGGTTCTCCGCCTTCTCCCAAGTGCCACCCTTCTGCCGGGCACTTTGTATGGCCACGATGCGCTGGACAATGATGTCCAAAGCCCGGGCTATTTCTCGGCGGTTCACATGGTCTAACACCTCCGCCAGAGTGAGCACTTCTTTCAGGTCTCGTGGCTCCGTCAGCCCTGAGTGCTGATGCGCCCATGCGCTCACACTTGCTTCCCTCAGTTGGCTCGACCGATGAATCGTGCCTTTGCTCAACCTCGCATAGACCCCAGCCAGGAAGTGAGCCGTAAGGGCTCCAGGATTCTTCGCCGCAAAGTTCAACAGATCTCCCTTCTTCTTCAAGCGTAGTTGATCCACATGTGTCAAATCTTCGTAGGAGACTTTCTTGTCTTTGCCCTTCTCCTTCCAAACCAGAGGCTTCCGGGATGAGGAGGCTGAGCTTGAGCTGGATCGGCTTCGAGAACGGCTCCCTGAGGAGGAACTGCTCGTCGAGTCCGACCTCTTTTTCTTCTTCTTCCTCTTCTTCTTGTCTTTCTTGTCGGACTTCTTGGACTTCTTTTCTTTCTTCCTCTTTGACTTCTTCCTCTCCTCCTCCGATGAGATGGCCATGGCCTGCAACTGTTGAACTGCCTTCTCCAACGCCTTCAACTCCTCTGATGTTGGTGCAGCGCCTCCGGACTGCAACCCCAGCCCGGCACCCCCTCCTCCAGGGGCGGCGCCTGATCCGCCTGGCCCCATCTGACCTCCTCCGGGAATGGCCAATCCCACCATGTCCCCTGCCACACCAGCCATGTTCACCGTGACACCGCTCATCGATGAATTCAACTGGCCAACAATAAGCTGGGCTTCCTGGGACAAAGTGATCACCTCCACAGGGTCTGGGGTCCACAAAGTGTCGCAATTGGGGGGAACATAGATCCAGTTGATTGATCCTCCGGGGACTCCCGCTGGAGCCCTCCTTGTCCCATCGGGATTCTCTAATGGACTCTTCACCCCTAGCGCCACCAACCTCACAACCACCCATGTCCAGTCCGAACCATCTGTTACCGTAGTCCGGGCCACCACATCCGTATTGTTTGATAGAGTTCCAGCAATCCATATCTCATCCCAATGAGGAGGCCTTGAAATCAAAACAAAGCTACCCACACGGAACGGTGCTGCTGCTGCAACCCCGCCTGCTCCAGCACCACCAGCAACTAAGGCCATAGAGGTTAGGTCCACACCCCGTTCTTGCAGGACTAGCTGATCTTCGCTTTGACTGGTGCCAGCCCCCACCCAAATCTGATGAAGATACTCGCTGATCCAGCTGACCACACGCACAACCCAATAACACAAGTACCAGATGATGTGAAGTAGACAACGCAAGATGCCAATTATCTCAAATCGCAATTCCCACGCAATCCAAACCCCTCCAACTTGATACAACTTGTGTAATAGACCGGCGTCCAAATCGCCCACTAATTGATTGTGAACAAGCTGGGGCAACAAGGAAATCGAGTGGTCAACCAGAGTCTCAACAGCTACCCGCCAGAAACGCCACCGAATGTAGCTTACACTGGCACCACCAATGGCTAGAGGAACCAAGGTTCTAGACATAAGCCGCTTGAGGGGATCTTGAGCAATGAAAAATCCAAAACGGTTGAATTTGCAAATCGTTCATGACAACCTCATCACACAAACAAGGCATTTCATGGAAAAGTCCCAAATATATATTACTACTAATATATATATATATATATATAACTATATTTACATACATACATATTGGTTATAAATATATTAGGTTTGTTAGTTTTATATAACTAGTTTAATATATATATATATATAATATTATGTATATGTACAAGTTTTTTGTTATTTATATATATATATTAGTTACATTTATATACATATGTTTTATATATGGTATATATACATATATTAGTTATATATATATATATACTAGTTATATATATATATATATTAATGTGTATTAGTTATATATATATTAGTTACATATATAATATATTAGTTACATATATACAAGTTATCTATATGTATATATATATATCTGTTACACATATATATATATATCTGTTACATATATATATATATAGATGATATTAGGTTCATTAGCAGCTATGTTATATATATAAATATATTAGTTATATATATAATATAATATAATATATATATATACATATTCGTTATACTAATATATATGTTATATATATCTCTAATATATATATATATACATATTAGTTATATATATTTACATATTAGTTATATATATATATATACATATTAGCTATATATATTTACATATTAGTGATATATATATATTATTTATTAGATATGTATATATATATATATTTATTTATTAGTTATATACATATATATTATATTAGTTATATATATATATATTAGTTATATATATATATTAGTTATATATATATATATTATTATTATTTATATATATATTGTCTTAGTTTTATATATATATGTATATATTAATTATATATATTATATTTTTTAGTTTTATATATATATATATACAAGTTATATATATATGTATATTATTATATATATTATATTTGTTATATATATATATGTATACATTAGTTATAAATATATTATCTTTGTTATATATATATTAGTTATATATATATATATTAGTTAATTATTTATATATATATATATATTATATATCAGTTATATATATATATTATATGGACCAACATGATACAACTCCTGTTCTGTTCCGTTTCGCGCCTGTGGTCTGAGATCGATGGGATGGCAGGACCCGATCCTTGAAGGGACTTCGGGACGTTGGGGCCGCAGGAGGCTCAGGATTTCATAGGAGAAATGGGATATAAATGGGATATAAATGGGATATGGAGTTTTTGCTAAGCCATAAAAAACAAATTATGAACCATTCATAACCATTGCTAAATAGTTGATATAGCCATTGTATGGAGGTTTCTTAGGTCGTGTGGGTACCCCAATAGCTGGATGGTTTAGAATGGAAAATCCCTATCTGCAAAGACTTGAAGGTAGCCCCATTTTAGGACACCTCCATATAAATGGAATGTAAATGGGATATAAATGGGAGATATGGCAGTGTGTCAAAACCTTGTACCCCTGGTGAACATCAAAATAGCTGGTAAGTGGATGTTCATCCCACTAAAAATGGTATTAATAGGTATTGATCCATACCCATATGAGGATTTACGATTTCACCTTCCGCCAAGGTGAGGCCGTGTGAGGCCCTTCAGTTATCAATATAGATGTGTTTTTGGAACATCGAATGCATCGCAAAAGGTGAGTGAGGCCCCACTTGGTGATGTTTGTTGCTTTGTAATATCCCCCATAAATCCAGCCAAGTTGTGTGCATCACATTAGCCATTGTTTGGGGAGCCGCAAATGGGATAGAAATGGGAGGCGCTGGGCTGATGTTCTTTGGGACTTACGGATTTATAAATTACGATATTCATGGAGATATTGGGTATATATGGATATATCATATATCACCAAAAATTCACCAAATATATTGTTTAGGGACCTACTCCGTGGTTCACCCCAGGATGAGTTACAATTGGTTTGCTCACCCCTTATAAGTGGACGGTGCCACTACTTGACCTACTTATAACTGGGGTCAAAACTCACTTACTGACTCGGATGAGCCACCAAGTACGCTGCATTTTTTTCGCTGCTTAGTAATGGTTAGTATTGTATATGGCAACAGAGTCGTTGCAATTAACTACCCAGTTGGCTGACTAAAAACTGGGTCCGTCAAAAATTGATGTCCAGGAAATCAGAAAAAATGAAGTGGACATTTTGGTGCATGTTTAAAAAACAGCCGTGTTTTCTGCCCTGCTGGGTGGTTTTTCGGCTGAACTCTGGCGTTCATGGACCGGTTTCGGCACGCAGTTATGGTATGGTGTCAACCATGTGGCCATCATGGATTGTATATATATATATATATATTATATATATATAACTTCAAAATAGATAGAAAAATTGGAACTCCTGGAATTATGAGGCAAACATATCATCTTACAAACAGAAAAAGCACCCCGGAAAAACTGTTCTGTCTTTTTGGGAACACCTATATATTAATATCATATAGCAACCCCCAAACAGAGTCCGAATTTCCAGAATGGTATTGATCAGAAATTGTCCCCATAGTTTACAGGCGTCTAACGTTTTCTAGTTTTTTGAAGGTATAAAATCCCCATAAATCTCATGAAATCCCAACTCTTGGTGGCACCCTTCCCCAAAAACACCTAGGAACTGCCCACTCCCAGAGCTCGTTGCTCTTCCTCAAGGGATACCACGAATCCTCCTGCATCGAAGGAAACACGGTGTTGCACACTGTTTGATACACAATACGAGGTGTCTTTATTACTATATATATATATGCACATAGGTATATAAAATATTTTTTTAAAAATATATATATATATATATAGTGTGTGTGTGTGTTATTTTGATGTATGTGATTCACCATTTACATAAAAATAGTTCTGATAATAACAATAAGCACCATCAATATCAGTGTTGTTTATCATTCCTATTTATTTGCGATAGTCATTGGAATAAGAGCAATAGTAGCAGAGTCTACAACAATACTACTAAAATAATTGTATAATACAATAACACAGAACTGCAAATGCTTGTAACACAATACAGCAATGTAAATAGTACACTAGTAGCACCATACTTTATAGAGACCCCCAAAAAGAATAGAAACGATAGAAAAGTAACTTCCCGTGAACATAGTAGTAATTGATTATTGTTTATTTTTGTTTTTTGCTGTACATCTTTTGCGCATCATATTATTAATAATATGAATATGTGTGTGTATGTAAAAATAGTGGTAAAATCATCTATATTATAAATTGCACTTGTCTATATATACACATTAATCATCATTAACCATCGTTAACCCTATTCTATCTTCTTTTGCTTATCTTTGTATATTTTGGTATGATTTTCTATGGGAAATGTTAAGCCAAGGGGATGATTCTCCGAGTCCCATCATTCCAGTGATTTTTTACGATGTTTTTGGTCATGATCACATCCAAACATGGTGACATTCATATCACGAAAACATCGTCGGTGATATGAATTCTTTCATGATACTCCCACAAAATATTTCCATGAATATCCCATGAAATCATCATTGTTGTTGAAAAATCCCATCGAGTCCCCTATGAATGCATCACCATAAATTGATGGATTTGATCCACCATTTTGTATTCTCATGATCCGTATATCAATATCCCATGAATCCCTATTCATTCCTATGAATCCCCTATGAATGCATCTCAGATCATCTGAGAATCCCACAAAAACCCGCTAAACTTCAGATCTCACCGCATCGGCTCCTCCGGACTCCCAAAGGAGGCGATACGACGTCGGTAGTACGTCACCGGCTGCGTAGTGCTGCGAAGATCTGCCAGCGTCCAGGTCGAGTTGTCGTCCGAGACTTCCAAACGCCACATCACCTGGGGCGTTGCTGGAGTTTCACAGGGCATGGAGAATTCCAATGATGTTCAAGGAGAAAATGATTAACATGGAGGAAAACAGATGAGCCACCAAATAAGGAAATGCTTACGCCATTGCTTACGTTTTGCTTACGCGCACAGGTTTTGTGCTTACGCGCATATCTTTTCTTACGTGGAGCTTACGCTGGCTTACACGCACCACAGTTTTGCTTACGCCACACCCTTACAAGGGGCCCCTTGCTTAACATGAACACAAGGGTTTAGAACGTGGCTCAGATGAGAAAAACGGGCGAAAATTGGAGCAGGGATTTCACCAACAATGGATCAACATCGAGAATTTGAGAAGAAAATGTGAAGAGAAACCACTGGGACTTTTACCATCATAAATTGAGATATCTAATCAACTTGGACAAATTGGATTTTACCATGAAAAACAAAGGCAATGATGGTATCATCAACCAGAAAAGGTATATGACCAGCAGTATGAGATGGATTTGTTCATTTGTCCTCAAAAAATGATGGATTTGCCTTCGATATGTTGCCAAATAAGGTGGGCATGTTGAGACAAAGCCAGGATGTGGTCTACAGTGAGGTGCCAGCGTCAGGGAAACTGGGTTCGGTACTGGTTGATATCGCTGCAGAGAGATTCTTTGGGATTTTGATGTATTATATATAATAATAATAAATAATAATAATAGACATGTATACATACACATTTATTAGATATGTTATTGGAATTTGCTAGATGTTGATTTTGATGATCCATGGTGACAATTCTATAATTCTATTTATCCCTTAGTCACACTTGGTAGTAGCACAATTACATACCAGGTGGGCCCCCTCAAAGTGATAATTAAGTTGGTTTATCACCCCCGGGAATTATTGTTATATATATGTTCCATGAAATGTTGTTCCACTATTTTCCATCAACCGTAGAATTCACCTAGATATAAACTCCCTTCCATAAACCACGGAATATATATATATGAGCGATCGGCAAAACCTCAATTGAAGAATGCGATCTTCGGGTCAAAGTTATCGTTTTTGGGAGTTCACTATATCGTTTTACAGTATATCAGTATATCCTGATTGCATCATTTGCATCCCCTGGCAAACTGCGTGCGGAAAGCCTTTTTACACCTCCACTTCAGCGTCTAAAGCATGTTTGACTGCCCTGCGCTTTCTTTTGCAGCGCTCCAACTGTATGGTATGGTATGATACCTGTCAATGCAACTGCAAATCACAGTTGCACCATCCTTTCTCAAACTCAGAAACAAGTTTGAATTCAGTTGTTGGAAGAAGTCTGGATGAGCTCTCACAGCGACATGCTCCATGCCTTTCATTCACTCCCCAGCGTCTGGGTAGCAAACCATCACCATGCTTCAATGCTTTTGCCTCGGCTATCTGCATCTAGGAGAAAGATCGCCAAACCGGACCTGCAGGTGCAGGTGTGCCGGTGTGCCCGAGATGAACCAGGATTGACTAAAGCAATGGAGCGCCGCAAAAGAATATGCATAGCAGCGAAAAGATCGCAATAAGCAAGTGACAATATTCAACGGCAAAGAATCATCTCAAGAATCTTTTCGCATCTGGGCCATCCATCAGCGAAGGACATTTTGTCAAGAAATGGTTATCGTTTAGTTATCGTTTTCGTTATCGTTCAAAGAGGGAAACATTTTTGGAAAATGGCATGAACCAAGGAATGTTGGAAAGGAGGCCTGTTGTCATTGTCAATGCTTGCATGAAAGCGGGAAAATACAAAACGCTCATCCGGAAGGCTTGAACTTCACTTGAACAATGGCGAGACAAAAAGAGCATCCAAATCCAGCTAGTTACCACATACTGTAGCAATACGTGCTTGGATACAAAACTGTTTGCAATAATCAGAAATAAAGAAATTGGCCAGGATCAAGAGTGTCAGCATACTTTTGCACATCTTCCGTTGTGTGAGCTGGTCATGACGTATACCCCATAACTGAGAGCCTAGATGATCTAGGTGCTTCTAGAACAGGTGTCCACCATCATGTCATGTACACCACCCCTTCACTTCCCACAATGCTTTTACATATGATATGATTCCCACGTTATCGTTTTTGGGAGTTCACTATATCGTTTTACATATCAAGATGCATATTTTTACATGAAAGATCGCTCGAATACATACCTCCTACACGGAGAGTTTAGCCTCTTGCTCATATATAAATCCCCGATAGGCTATCATACTTCAGCTAAACATCCCATAGTCATCCCAGAAAAAAAGACCAACTTCCAGTCACTGGATCAACTCGTCGACTCCAGCCCGAAGTCATCCACATGTAGCTGCTGATGGCAGACCCTGCAGAATTGGAAGGGGATGCAGAGAAAATCGTCACCGGAAACTACAAAGTAATCACCAAAAAGATAGAACATCGATTTACCACTATTTAGTGGGGATTCACTTCTATTCTTTTGGGGGTCAATACAGGCTCATGTTTTCCCATCAATGAAGCATGGGGAAATCTTCACCGGAAACTATGGGGAAAGCTCATAAGTTATGGATTGATTGTGGGAGCATGTGGGAGCCTGAGCGTCCTTTGGAGAAAGGGAAAACGAAACATCCAATCCAATGAGATACTTCCCAGCCACAAACGGCTGGAACTCGGGTATACAAAGGCAAAGGTTCAAGCAAACATCACAAGCCAAAAAATTGACCATTCATCAACATAAATGGCTTGGCTAAACAGAATAGGAAACCACAATCCACTTATTTTTTGGCCGAATCTTTGTCATCTTTGCGAACATTGACATCAGAGTTTTAAGTGAGATCCCGGCCGCGGCTTATATACATCTTTCTTCTAGGATATTGATCCAAGTTCTGATGAGAGATGTTGGGGGTGGTTATCAATGACTTACCACAACCTCGGGCTACATTGGCTACATCATCCCGCTAGTTTCGCATCCAGCGTCACAGTAGACGGTCAGCAAAGTGGTTTTTAGTTCTCCTCTAGTTGCTCGGTGCGAAATTCGTACCAAATCATCACCAAATCATCATGAATTTCAAGCTGTCAGAAGCCAGCTTGACATATCGAACGCACATGCAGAAAAATATTCGGTGTTTGTTTAGATTTCCCTCTGGTATCAAACGTGGCAATGGAGAATTCCCTACAAAGGGAGGTTTCAATGCGAAAAATTATCTATAAATGGTGGACTTTCAATTGCCACGTTTGATGACCGGAGGGTCGTCTTCACCCTGATCCTGAGTTTCATCCCCTCAATCACTATATAAAGAATCCCTGGATCTCTCCCGCTCCACCTGCTGCAAACTCCACCACTCCGCTGTACTCCCCCGGCGAGCTTGCTTCGAGTGGCACCTGCGGGAAATTCTAAATGTTACCTCTGGATTCTGGTATATATAAACGCTGCCACAAGTCGGGGTTTGGAAGATGAGTTTCCACTCAAAACTTACAATTTTATACAATTTTCAGGGTCTATGTATGTCTATGTTAATTACATTTCATTACTGGAGGGTAAAAGCTTCATCTCATTCATTGGATGGGCAAATTCGCCAGACAATTCTATATCATTTCAGAAAAGTCCATGGCTGATGGGAAAACCCAGAGTTTTTCTGCCGATGTCTTCCTTTAATCATTCCAATGGTCCCATGGGAAACGTGGGCTGCAGCATCTCAAGTGTGGACTCATAGCGTACATGCCGACTTTTGGGGGGGCTTTGGATACATCGTACATCTCAACGTTTAATAGAAACATGGTGAATCTCAACTGACAAGCAACGGAGATGCTTACGTACCAACAGAGTCCAATAAAATAATGTGGGCTTAGCCCACGCAAATCAGGGAGGAAGGCAACAAAGGAAACATGCTGATAGAAACCAACAATCGCCGGAATCGAGATGTTTACTGAAATCTCAAATTTCTCTTTCAAAGTCGAGTGCCTAGATTCTCTTCTGTTTGATGATTGTAGGGATTATACAGTACTGTCCTTTATCTATTTGGGATCATCATAGTCCATGAAATCCTGTTCATGGTAATATCATAATTAATATCCAATTTAAGAAGTCGTTTTCCAACCCCCACTTCAGCGAAGAGCTGTGAATTTCTGGCTAACATCCATGGTACCAGAAAACCAAGGGCCAGACCCAATCAGTGTTTGGGTCGCCATCGCAAAGTTCCGGAAACGTGGTGGATGTACAACCTCCCAATTTTGCCGCCGGTTGATAGTGGTTGATGGGCAACTCAGTGATCCAATGCAGTGTTTAAGGCCCATTGATCCAACTGACTTCTCAAATCAGCCACTCGCATTCCAAAAATATACAACACGTTGAAAACAGTTTGATTTGGTTTGATCATGTTTGATCTCTTTTTCAGAGGATCCAAATGTTTCCAAAAACGACTGGCAGCGTGTTTCTTGCCAGCGAGCAGCTTACGGTTTCTCCTTGTGTGCCCTTAAAAAGGAGTTCCGAGATCCTGACGAGGCAAAAACCGCCGGGGAATTGGCTGTGATGAAGGGGTCCGCAAACAGAGGCCAAAAAGATGTTCCAGGATGTGAGTTGATAAGGTTTATTCCATGTTATTCCACCATGTCGCGTAATCCCCAGGCGTCCAAATGTTCGTTCTCTCTTTGGAGCTCTAAATGATTCCGTGTGGTGATCTTGCCAGATGAGATGGATATCATCCAAATATATTTGGGCATTAAAATCATTTAAAAAGTAATAGGTATAATTTGCCTATCCCACGATACAATGAATCTTTCAATAGACAATGGATTGTGATGGATTTTATGTTCAATATCAACATGTTTTACATCATAATACAACTGCTGGGTTTTCTTGGTTTTCACTCCGAGAAGAAAATCCATAAACCACACAAATAAGCAATCCCATCCCCCGTTCATATTAGAACAACCCCCGTGCTATAGTCCCAATATAGAAGTTTCCTGAAATAGGGGCACCCCCAAATCATCCATTTTTGTTTGGGATGTTCCATTATAAACCATCCATTTTTGGGTACCTCCATGGCTATGGAAACCCCCATATGTCCCAATATGTCCCAATCATATGTTTTTCAATCCCTTACACCCACCATGATTTCTACCACCAGGGTATCCTGGGCAAGCCCCCCCATGGGTGGCAGTGGAAGTGAATCGCAAATAGCGAGGCGTGAAAGGCGTGCGCTTGATGAAGTGCTCCTCGATGCGCTTGGATCCATGGGTTTTGAGCCATTACAACCAGAAAATACAGTAGAGATTGAATCATCATTTAATGGAATCAGGACTCTTAATAGGATTTAATGATATTTCATGGGAATGGATTCAGCCATTCCTTTAAAATAAACCGGTTCCCCCATATTATTCCACCGCTCCGATTTTCTGGATAGAAAACGGTTGACCCCAACCCCCAAAATGCACCCAGAGTATTGAAGTCATGGTGATTTCATGGGATATTGATGAGAATATCATGGGATATCTGGTGTGTATCTGAACATGGGGCGCTGACCCCCAATGTGTGGCAATCGAATGGGAAACCGATGATACACGTTTTTTTTTGTTGATCCTACTTCATCTGCTTGGTGGTTTCAAGAGAGATACTTAAACATACAATCTTCGTCGGAGAAAAACAAGATTCTCATCCAAAGATATCCCAAGTAGGAGTTGAAGCAGAATATTATATATAATATAAACTCTATATATATATGATTATATATGTATTTGGAAGCTCCAGAATATGTTGATTTGGAAAAGCTGGCCAGTGCTAAGACCATGAAATTCTGATGTTTGAGTTCCCCAATAGTCCCAAGATCTCCAACTAAGCCTTAGCAAACACCCAAGAATGTGGCTAGTTCCAAGTTGTCCATCTAAAATGTCTTCAAAACTTGGAGACAACCCATGTTCACATATTCTGATATTCCCATTATACTTCTATTCTGGTTCATGAATCACTAATCAATTCTTGGTTAAATCCCATTAAACTCATTGGGTGACCGGTGGCATCTCCTAGTCTTCTCCCAAGGCGCTGAGTTGATGTGAGTCCAGTCCATCAAACGAACAGTGGAGAAGCGTTCAAGGTTCTTCCTCAGTTGAGATGGAAAAATGAAGAACAATGACAAACGTAATATGAAACTATGATAAAATCTAGACACACATATGTATATAATTATATATACACACACAGTTCTTTAAAATCATTTAAAGTCGGGTGGAGGAAGAAAAGAAGAGTCAAGTCCGATAATTCATATGATCGGTCGTGAACAGGACCCCCTGTTAGCATGGGTTCAAATATCCATAGACAATAGGAATGGTAGTGTGAAAATGTCCCACAAATGTGGAGATTCCCAGACATGTTTGGTGGTTTCAACCCTCTGACAAATATGAAAGTCAGTTGGGGTTATTTTTCCCAATATATGGAACCACCAACCAGGAAAATGTGGGAAACACATACGAAAGACTCCGTACTGCTCGTATTTTGTCCAAAGCATCAAGAACCAAGGATGGAAAGGTTCGACTTCATGAGTTGCAAAGAAGCCTGAAGCGCATGGCGCTTCAGAAGCATGGGAAGCGGGCCCTCTCAAACACAATGGGACAATTACTGAATATACCTCCAATATTTCTATGGTTTATGATGGTTTATGATACTTATAACTATAGTTCATGGATCTTCATGGGGTATATAAACCAACTTATAACTGGGGGCCACATTGTGGTAATCAAACGCATCGCAATGGAGTGCCTGGCATAATGATGCGCACGTTTCGGAGTGGGTTCGCTGGATTCACTCTGCGAATGGTGATGCCAATGCCATTGTCGCTGCAGTATGGCAGCCTTGGTGAGAAAACGGGGAACCAAACAGGGTGAATTACAATATTTCACCAACCTGAATTAAGGTCATTTGGGGATGACTTCCCTATTGTTTCCCCTACGAACCATCATTCCAGTGAGGTCGCAGTGAGGTCGTTATAATTTTACCCAGAAACATGGAGTCGTGGATGGAACACCGAGTCAAGATATGTTTCGAGTTTGATATATATATACTATCATATCCACTATCATATGATGGTATATAACCATATAATATCACTATTATATCCACTATTGTATATAACCACTACTAGACGATAGATCAGTAGCCGGATTCAAAAATAATCTACCCGCAGAGACAGTGAAGAGGTTCAACCTATAGCGGTTCCCAATTCCCCTGAAAGATCTGAACAAACAAGATTGAACGCCCAGCTGGGCAGTGCCCAAA